>CM020458.1:3260915-3569166 GCA_009819605.1 Sterna hirundo | reverse complement strand
AAAACCAAATGTTTTCCAGAAATGTTAGTTTCTAGCAGTGGGAGCGTTGCATTCTTCTTTTACTGCCCTAATTATACCTTATCCTGGAGGGAGTTCTTGCTGCGCAGTCACATGGCACTTGATGGTGCGCAGAGTATTGTAAGAACTTTGAAATCGCCCTCATGGGCTGCAGAAAAAATCCCATTTCAAGTGGCATTGTCAAAAGCAGAGGGGGCTCCGTTGCTCTGAGAGAGCTGCAGTGAACAAAGCAGGTATTCGAGGCTGAATTAGGCTGGTAAACACAAGGCTGAGGTGCGTAAGGCTTAATCTGAGATGGAATTGCTGAAGTGGAGGTAATGGAGCAGAAGCAGCCCGCTTGGTCGGGAAGTGCAGCTCAGGTGTGAAATGTCTCTTGCAGGGCAATCGGGAGGAAGCTGATAATCCCAACACCGGGATCGGTGCTTTCCGCTTCATGCTGGAATCCAACAAAGGAAAATCAATGCTGGAGTTCCAGGTACAGTTCAGAATTTAATGACATGGTTCAAGGAGGGGTTGGTGCGATCTCTCAGCTACATTTGTAGTGCTTTACATTCAGAACAAAAGCGGGGCCTTCCTCTTAGAACACGACTCAGGATTTGTGGCACTTTCAGGTGCTAGTATAGGAGTGAAATACTTGGAATTGGGCCTCTCTCCATAAATGTTCTTTGATATTTGCATGGCTCAGTATTGTGAAAGGGTCGTGCGTTCTTATGGTCCAGTGTTTTCAGGGACATAGCATTTAGGGAACTGGTGCTGGAGGTGCAGAGGGTACCTCCAGGTACCTTCACTGATGGCATTAAATGAGCCATTTCATTTGTGGTTTTTATCACCTCCCTGTAGAATGGGAGAGATCTCACTTCCCTTGGGAAAGCTGGTGAAGATCTTTCATCCGAAGACATTTTGATTGTGGAATTAGGAGTGTTGATTACTGTCATTACGTGCCCTCAGACCACAGCATTATCTGAGCAGTCTTCGTATCCTACTGAAATACACTCGGTCTGTCTCTCGTTATGACAAAACATCTGTGAAATGAAAAGTAGAAACTGCTGAAGGAAGCTGCTATAGCACTTACCAGCTCTTGGTAATGGAGCAGAAGGACTCCGTGCAGAACAGATGACCGAGAACTAAGATTCTTCTGGGCTTTATTCCAGCCTTTCTGGGGAAACTGCTCTTACGAGCAGAGCAGAGCAGCCAGGTAAATAAGACTGTTTAGAGCACTCTGAATTCTGCCTGTGATTTGATAGCTTTGAGCATACGCTCCTCGTCAAGCAGGATGTTTGTCCCTACACATACAGAGACCTTGTTATGGCAGTGCTTTGAGATGTCATGAATCCTTTAATGAAAAACTTGGGCTTCAAAGGTAGCTCAAACAATTCTTCTGCAGCCGACTGTAATGCACCGACTGGAACTGGATTTTTAGAAGAGGAGAAATGAGACCATAACTCTGCTCCAGAGAGTGAAGCGGGGTTTGGATGCATCTCAAAGTAGGCGTCTTAATTCTGTAGTACTGCTGTATTTGGGTTTTTTGCTGTAGGCAAACTTTTCCTGAAGCTGACTTCTTGCCTGGCTCGTTTCCTCGAATGGAATACTCAGCAGGAGGAAGACAGAAGTGTTTATATTAATGGTCCTGTTTACACAGCGTGACTCTCTTATGTATATTCCTTAGGCTGTGTTTGTCTTTGGGAAGCCTGACTTAATCCCTGCGAGTTTATGAAGGGAAATTTGGGTGGCCTTGAGAGAGAGCCTGTTTGCTTGGAAAACATTGGATTGTCACCCACTCCGGCTGGTGGTGTATCTTGGAGGCTGCGAGAATGCCAGAGTCTTGTGTGCAGAATCCTGAAATCCCCGGGGCAAAGTGAAGCATCAGCGTCTTTGTCTGTTCTCTAATCCACTCATCTGGTTGGGGGATTTTTATACGGGGGGTGGAGCTGGGCTTTGCCCTTGCATCCTGGCTCCGAGCACGGTGGTGGTGCCTTCCGCCTCCCCCACTTCTGTGCTTTTCTTGTCTTTTTGGTGGATCTTTAATGCTGGAAGTCTTTTGTTTACAGCCTCCAGATTTTGCAAACATCCTCTATGATCCTTGCAATTGCAGAGGACTGGGCGTGATGTTGCAAAGTCTTGCTCGGCTCCTTGTTCCCGTAGCTAGAAACCAGTTTGTAGGGCTGAAACCCTCGTCCCCCACGTTTGCTCACAGCCTGACTGCCCCTGCTATTGCAGGAGCTGATGACCGTCTTCCAACTCTTGCACTGGAACGGCAGCCTGAAAGCCATGCGGGAGCGGCAGTGCTCGCGGCAGGTGAGTCCAGGGTTGCCTTGAGACATTATGTTTTAAGTCTTTAGTGTTGCAACAACCTTCTCCTTCACCTCCCTTAGCTGGCGAGGAAGCCAGACACTACCAAGCGCCGTGTGTCCCGTGTAGTTGCTTGTCTTTTCTAAGATGCATGTGTCCCTTACCACCAGGAGGTCCTGGCTCACTACTCCACCGCGCGCTGGACGATGACATAAGGAACCAGATGGCCATGGACTGGGTGTGAACAGGGAACAGAACAGCCCAGGGGCCCTTTCCAGAGAGCTGGCTTCGACGGAGAGAGAGCTGGACGAAGCCCGCCTGGCTGGGAAGGAGCTGCGTTTCCACAGGAGAAGAAAGACATCCTGATGCTGGCAGCCGGCCAGCTGGGGAGCATGCACCCCTCCAACTGCTAGACTCTGGCCAGCCGGTCCTTCTGCCAACACTCCCACGCCCATGGGATCCACCCCCGTCTCACCTAAAGCATATAACGCCTCTTCCAGAATTGCAGCCCGTTTGCACATTTTAAAGATTTTTTTTTTTTTTTAAAGGAAAAAACAGCTCCTTGCTTCCAGGCCCCTCCTGTCTGCTAGAGAATTCCTTCTGTCACTTTTTTTTTTAAAGACAGCGTTTAAAAATGCAGCCTTTCAGTATTACTGCTGAAGACCTCCCCTCTCCAATGGTACTATCAAGTTGGCAGCATTCCATAAATGTAGCATTTCCTCCAGAAAGCTGCTGTTCTCTGAGCCGCTGGCATCCAGACCTGGTTTTTTTTACTATTATTATTATTATTTCTGCTTCTATAGTAGAGGAGGGTCTCAAAACTCCTTGATAAGCACACTAATTAAAAAAACCCCAACAAAATGAAACAACCAACGCATTCTCTTTAACGCTACAAGGGAAGCTGCGTGGGGAGGTACTCCTAAGTGTGGAAAAGGGATTTAAAATGCGATTTTGTTTTGGCCACCGGGTTCCAGTCCCAAGTTCGGGGTGCGCAGGATTCGCCCTCACCCCTACAACCATTGGGTGGCTGTGGCTGTCCCTGCTTTTCCCTCCTGGGGTAGGACGGAGTTTATTCTCCAAGTAAATAATGCACCTAATAAACTACGAGGCCCCGCGGTTCTTAAGGGATTGGATTTGGCAGTTTAATTAATCCGCACCAGACAGAGCATCCTGCTCGCTGCTTTTCAATCCTCTCTGGGTCCTTGTGGTGCTAAGCACAGTCTGGCCGGGTGGAGATGCTGAAATCCATGAACTGGCCAGTTGATTTTGCTGGAAATGGAGCATTGGTGGGGTCTTTTTTGGCTTCTCCAGCTAAGCTGGGGAGATGCGGATTTATATTTTTTTTAAATCATGCAAGAAATGGGAGATGGACACAGTGTTCTCTCCAGAGCAGCTCACAAATCAAATGTCAGACTTGGCCTTTCCAAGGAAGGTTTAAAAAGCTGTGCCAGAGTTTTGGAACTCGCTAGCAGTAAGAGGGGAAATTGCTCAGCTTCTTTCCCTGAAGCGCCTTGCAGATACCAGGCTTTGCGAACTAAAAACTCTGTTTAAACCTTTTTTTTTAACAAAAATTGTGTTTAATCCTTTGCACCAGAGCACAGAGCCAGCCCCCAAGCAGCCAAAGCTCTGGATGAGGGTTTGACCTCAGATAAAGGGGTCTGACCCTTCGCTGTGCCTAATTTACACCGCCCAGCTCCCTCCGTAGCAAAAAAACCCCAAGTTTTGGGGACAATTCTTAAGATTTCTGGTAGGGCTGAGCAGTTCTCCAGGTCAGCAGATTGTGCTGAGCTGTTCCTGGGGAGGAAGAGAATAGCACGAGGGCTGGACTGGACAAAACTCTTCAGAGCTTCTTCCCTGTAAATGGGCAACACAACGTTCCCAAAACAAAATCCTCTAGATGCACTATTTTTTTAAATGAATAATTCCCTATTCTTTGCATAAGTAACACTACTAAATCCGTATCATGTTTAGAGTTTAAAAAAAAAAATGCCTTTGCTGACTTTAAAGTGTTCCTGCAGCTCAAGTTCAGTCGATGCATTCAAGGTAATTCCTATATCCCAGGGGAGGCAGCAGCGGGAATATCCATTGAAGGCAGACTTAAATTTGCCTTTTTTCAGCGCAGCTTTGAGCTTTCTCGGGTTCTTTTCCCCTGGGGAGAGGTACAAGCCCTTGGGGACGTAGCTTTTCCCAAGGACAGCCGCCCCTCGCCCTCTCCTTCATCGGAGCATGGCAGCGGGTGGAAATTCCAGCAATATTCTTTGTTTTGAGATAGAAATTTAAAAAAAAATCACATTATCTGTAGGTATTCTAGTTTTGTATCCTTGTCCTAACAAGCCTATTTTTTGTTTTTTATATATATTTTTTATATGCAGCCTCTTTACACAGCAGTATTAATGTTTAACGTGTTTATAAATGTGATTGTAATGTTGTGGAGTTTGGTTTTTGTGCTTTTTTTTACAGGCTGGCAATATTTGGGCCTTACATTTGGAATTTAATCGGTTGCTGTAGGAATAGTGTGGAGCCCAGTGTCTCTGCTCCACACACAGTGTCGTTCTGTGGGTGACACAGTGATTTATCCCAGGGCACAACCTCGCAAATGAGGGAACCCCCAGAAACCCCCTTTTTTGGCACTTACGTGCATTTTGCACATTGAGATTTTAAACGTTTCTAGCAAAACTCTCTGGAAAGCTGCAATGCAGGGTCATCCACGTGCTGTTTGGGATGCTACTCCGAAACAAATTGGGGAGGATTGTGGTGTTTCGGCTGGTCCCAGCGGAAGGGAAGAGGAAAGAACAATATTCCCCGACCTGCAGTTTTTGGGAATTGGGGCATCAGTTTTCAGTCTCCAGATCTGCTGGGAAAGCGATAAATGAACCAATCTGGTTTTTCTCAGCATCCAAAGTGGGGTGCTCTCCTTGTTCAGGCTGGGTAATTAAATGCAAAGCTGAAAGGATAAATCACCGTATGTCGCTGCTGTTTGTACGTATGGTTTTATACAATAAAACAACAGATTTTTGGGGTCGCTGTGTTGGCTTCTCTCTTCTTCTGGGGCCAGCTGTGCCCCCGGCCTCTGCTTGGGATCATCCCTACGTGGGGACTCGTACCCCGGGAGCCGCCAGGCCGGTGCCACCCCGGGGGGTGACAGCGGTCCCAGTTTGGCCTCAGTGTGTCCCCGGTTTGGAGGGGGGAAGAGGCGGTTCGCCCTCCCCATCGTGGCAGCGCGGGCGGGACGAGTTGCTTTGACCTCCCCAAGATGGCGGCGCGGGCGCTTCCGGCGCGCACCTTCTTCAGGATGGCAGCGCATCCGGCGCGCTTCCCGGCCTGCACCGCGGCGGCGGCGGCAGAGAGAGTGGCAAGATGGCGGACGTCCTGGATCTGCATGAGGCGGGAGGCGAGGACTTCGCTATGGACGAGGATGGCGACGGTGAGGGTGGTGCTGGTGCTGGCCTGTAACGGCCCGGTGCCCCCTTGCGTCGCGGTCCCGCCTCCTCCCGCTCGGGGCCCGGCTCCCCGCCGCGCCTAGTCCCACCGGGGCCTGTCAGCCCCGCTGCCGTGTCGTTCCCCGCTGTCGGTCTCGGCTCAGCTCGGAGCCCGACGCCCGGATCCGTTACTCCCGCTTCGGGCCCGTCCCGCCGCTCCCTGATGGGTCCCGTCCCCTCTTCGGTGTGCCAAGCCCGGCCCGGTTGCCCCCCGCTCCCCAGCAGGCGTTGGTGCTGGGCCCGGGGGGTTCCTGACCAGCCCTGGAGGGGGTCCTGCCCGGGTCCAGGGGGGTCCTCCCCGGTCCGGGGAGACCTGATCGGGCCCGGGGGTTCCTGACCGGTCTGGGGGTTCTGCTGGGCCCGGGGCGGTTCCTGCCCGGCCCTGGGAGGACCTGATCGGTTCCGGGGGGGGGTGCGTCCTGTTGACCGCGGGAGAGTCCTGCTCAGCCCCAGGAAGGTCCTGCCTGCTCTGGGGGGTTCTGCTGGGCCCGGGAGTCGAGTCCTGCCCAGCCCGGGGCCATGGTCTGGGTCCCCCTCCCCGGTTCCAAACCATTCCCCTCTCCACTGCAGAGAGCATCCACAAGCTGAAGGAGAAAGCCAAGAAGCGGAAGGGCCGAGGCTTCGGTTCAGGTGAGGAGCACCTGACACACCCATCCCTCCTGCACCCACTGGGCACCGCAGTGGCCCCGACCCCTCTGGGCCTCGTTGTCCCAGTGTGGCATAAACACTTTGGGAAGGGGGCTGGTGTGAAACCCCGCCTGCCTTTGTGCTTTTTGGGGGGGTTAAATGGGTTTGTGGTTGTCTGAGCCTTGCTGTCCTCCTGGGTGATGGCACCAGTCACCCATTTCTCTTTCCCCCCCTTCGCTGTGCCCAGAGGAGGGCTCGCGGGCCCGGGTGCGTGAGGACTATGACAGCGTGGAGCAGGACGGGGATGAGCCAGGCCCACAGAGGTGTGAGTATCACTGGAGACACCTCCCCAGCCCTCGCCACAGGGAGATGGTAGGGGAATGCGGGGTGTTTGGCTCCGTATCGGGGTTCAGACCTTACTGGGACAGAGCCTGTCCCCACCTTGACGGGATTTATCCCTGGCTAAGCCAAGAGTGTTGGTCTCCAGGGTTCCGTCTCCCCTTCCCACCCACGTATGCCTTGCTCTGTGCTTCAGTGCAGCTTTTGCGGGGGGACCCCTTCCCTGAGACACCCACCCAGCCGGTGTGGGGGCATGCCCTGTGCTTGGCATCACTCTTATCTCTTTCACACTGCAGCGGTGGAGGGCTGGATTCTCTTCGTCACGGGGGTTCACGAGGAAGCGACGGAAGAAGACATCCATGACAAATTTGCGGAGTACGGCGAGATAAAAAACATCCACCTGAACCTTGACAGACGGACGGGCTACCTGAAGGTAGGGGGGGCTCAACATGGGCTGTGCTTGTCCCTCAAGCCTCTTGGTGGCTTTGCCGCCTCCATTTTGGCTTATGGGGTGTTTGAACTTGTCTGCGTGGCAGCAACTGTATGCGAAATACGTTTGTGCTTCCCCTTCTCCGGCTTTGCCGCAGAGGCCAGAATCAGGCAGGGCTCACGGAGGGATTTTTCCCGTGTCCGGCCCCTCACGGGGTTTCTGCCTGCCAGGATGGGCCATGGCTCACGCTCCCTCCCTCCCCCCTCAGGGATATACTCTGGTCGAGTACGAAACCTATAAAGAGGCGCAGGCAGCCATGGAGGGGCTGAATGGCCAGGAGCTGATGGGGCAGCCCATCAGCGTGGATTGGTGCTTCGTGAGAGGGCCCCCAAAGGGAAAGAGAAGGTAAGGGCCGAGCCGCGGGTGAGCTGGGGACTGGTTTGTCCTCTCAGATGAGAAAACTCTTCCCCCGAGTGGAGCAGAGGGGCAGAATCCCCCTCCTCACCCCCTGCCCACGCTGCTGGGGATGCAGCCCAGGCTGCGGGGGGTTTCTGGGCTGCCAGCGCACATTGCCAGCCCATGGCCAGCGTTTCCCCCCCCAGCACCCCCAAGCCGTTCTCGGCAGGGCTGCTCTCCATCTCTCCATCTCTCCATCCCTCCATCCCCAGCCTGGGCTGGCACCGGGGGCTCCCCCCACCCCGGGGCAGGACCGTGCACTTGTCCTGGTTGAACCCCACGAGGGTCACACGGAGACACTTCTCCAGCCTGCCCAGGTCCCTCCGGATGGCATCCCATCCCTCGGGAATGTCACCGCACCATACAGCTTGGTGTCACCTGCAGCCTCGCTGAGGGTGCCCTCCATCCCCCTATCCATGCCATCAGCTGTGGTCCCAGTACAGACCCTTGAGGGACACCAGTCATTACTGGTTTCCACTTGGACATTGAGCCGTCGACTGTAACTCTTTGGCCATGTCCATGCAGCCACTTCCTTGTCCGTCCATCACACCGCTCCACTCTCCACTGTAGAGGTGGACCATATACAGGGCCCTACAGAAGTCCAGGTAGATGACATCATTTGTCTGCCAATGACATCATCATAGAAAGCCACTAAATTAGTGAGAGTGAAATCACCGCATGGGCTCCAAATGCTGGTAAACCACGCTCTGTCCTCTCTTCCAGGGGCGGGCGCCGGCGGAGCAGGAGTCCGGACAGGCGACGCCGATGATGGATCCTCATTCCTACCCATGTGTTCCAAGTCCAAACTGGGAGAACTGGGAGGGGAGGGGGCGGGGCGGGGGGGTGTTGTACATTGGGGGCGAGGCATTTGAGGAATAGCTGGAGGAGTAAAACAGTTTATCGCTTCGGCAGATTTGCTTCTTACCAGATTTTATTGTTTTCAAACAAGAAAAGCGGAGTGAAGAAGCAACACCTGAGGTTTTGGGGGGGAGCTTTTCACTCATGTTCGTGGCGGGTGCAGCCCCTGAGGCCTGGGGACATCCCAAACCCCCACGTTTTTAAGCATTTTGTTACGCCTGCGGGTGACCTGGCATTTTGGCCACTCTTCTTTTGGAGAAAGTTGTTTTCTATTCCCCAGGCAACCGTTCCTTACATCTCCTGAGGGGTTTATTCTGTTGACTTTATGTTTGCGAGTGAACTCAGCCTTTTAAATAACACTGATTTTGTGTAAAATTGTCCTCTTATTATTTGTCCTTAATTAAACATTCTGAGAAGCTGTAACCGAGGCCCAGTTCCTTTCGTGCCTCTTTGCTAATTTTAGATTTGCCTAAAACCAGACAATGTCACTGTCACGGCTGTCAATCTTGGGGCTGGCGGTAGAACAACTTATTAGCTGAAAAAGCCATTTTTCCTTAAAACAGTGTTTGGAAGCGACAGCTTTATTTAGCCGCGTGCTGTTCTCCATGGGATCTGCAGCCTTTCTGTGTCGCTCAGCTCCAGGAGCGTTGAATTCTCCCCGCACCCCCAGCGCAGGTGAAAGGGCACGTTTTAAATTTGATGTTTTTTGATCCCCGAAACAACCCCCTGCTGCATCTTTTAAAGGAATTTCTGCCCCAGATTTTGCTTTCTGCCTGACACTTTGCTTCTGGCTTATTTGTTGCTGGTGCAACAAATTCCTGCCTGTCACAGAAATGTGCCAGTGGTATTGCAGTGCCAGCTCCAGTTAAACCATCCCCCGGCCCAAAGACCGGCTTCTGCTGCGAAAATAATGGGAATTTATTGTCGATCGGCTTCATGGTGGTGCAGAGCCCTCGTGTCTTCCCCCTTTCTTTGGGGGCCACCGCGGGGTCCAGCCTGGCCTCCCTGTCACATGAAGCTCTCCACCATCCTCCTGCGACACAGCTCACACCCCCGGCCTGGCGGAGCTGCCCCCGCCATCACCTCTAGCTGGTGTTTTCCGGCTTCCCCCAGGCTGTTCCCGGTTCTCCGGGTTGGCACCACCGCGGTGGAGATGCGGAAGGAACCCGTGAGGGCAGAGGCAGCCTCCTGCTTGTGCTGGCGGCGGCTGCAGCGGCAAACGCGCCACATCTCCCTGCGGAAATGCACTGTGAAAAGCCCGTAGATGAGCGGGTCCAGGCAGGTGTTGAAGAGGCCAAAGAGGAAGAGGATGTGGCTGAGGGATGGCGGCACCTTCTCCCGGGTCAACATCTCTGGGGAGAACCAGTACCAGAGGCCCAGGAGGTAGTAGGGTGTCCAGCAGACGATGAAGGTCAGGACGATGACGATGGACATCTTGAGCGTCCGCATCCTGGCCCGGGGGATGTTGTCGTAAGAGCGACGGAGCTGGATCTCCTGGGAGGAAGCTGCAGGGCGCAAATGGAGCAAGAGGTGGGAAGGAGAGGGCAGGAATTAGGTTAATTAGACAGTTGGGTTAACAAGCTGGGGAGGAGGAAGCGGGGTGCAGGACCCCAGGGACGTGGAAAAGGAAGAGAAAAGGGGTGGAGGAAGAGCCCCAGCACTCACCGCGGGTGTCCTTCATCCTGCCCGAGATGGCAGCGAGGATGCGGCCGTAGCAGAGCACCATGACAAGGAGGGGCAGGAGGAAGAGGCAGGCGAAGGTGAACATGTTGTAGAGTGTCTCCTGCCAGTGCGCCCCGAAACTCCCCACCGTTGCACACTGCACGAAGCGCCGTGGCCGTGACCGGCTCACTGTGCGGAACACGAACGCCTGCAAGGAGGCAGGAGGCCATCAGTGCCCTTCCTCCCCTCTGCCATTGTCATCATCATCCCACCCAAGGTGGTGACATCCCCTCCTGACCTTAGGGCTGAGGGTTCACCCACCTGGGGCAGGGCCAGCAGGGCACTGAGCCCCCACGCTGTGCACAGCATGGCCTTGTTCCTCCTCTCAGCACAGCCCAGCACCAGGGGGTTGACAATGGCAGCATGGCGGTCCAAGGCGATGACGACGGTGATGAAGGCCGAAGCATACACGGTGGCCAACTTGAGGAACATGAGCCCCCGGCATGCCACGTCCCCCCCCGTACCACTGCACGGTGACATTCCAGGCAGCGTCCAACGGCATCACCACCAGCGTCACCAGCAGATCGGCTGCTGCCAGGTTGGCCATCAGGATGCGGATGCGGGGTGGCCGCCGCCGTGGTGCCCGGGCGGCCGACCAGAGCACGGCCCCGTTGCAGCACGCCGAGGAGAGGAAGAGGAGGCAGGTGACGGCCACCCGCACCTTGGCTGCCGTGGAGAAGGTGGGCAGCAGGACTGGCTCCTCGACCGCACAGCTCTGGTTCCCTGCTGTCCCGGTGACGTTCATGCTGGCGGTGGCTGCCGCCACTGGGCTGGGAGCCCAGGGACACGCTTGGCTTCGTCCCCGCAGCAGGATGCGGTGACGCTGAGCATCTTTGCCTCCAGTCTCCCGGTGGGGTCCTGCTCCTCTGCCCTGAGTTTGGTCAGGTCTCAGCCCAGGGGGTGCCCGGAGCGATGGCGCCTGCCTGGGTCCCCTCTCGTTTTCCACGCCAGGATGCGGTGCATAAAGGAGCCCGGACCCAGGTTGGGGACAGTGGCCTTGTCCCCACCCTCTCTGAGGAACCCCTGGCTTTGGGAGCACCCAAGGGTGCAGCTCACCCCCAAGAAGCCCTCAGCACCCAGCAGGATGAGGCTGGTCACCTGTGTCCCCTGGTATCACCCCGTCTCGGTGTCTCTGGCCAGCCCAGGG
Source organism: Sterna hirundo (assembly GCA_009819605.1). Classification (NCBI taxonomy): domain Eukaryota; kingdom Metazoa; phylum Chordata; class Aves; order Charadriiformes; family Laridae; genus Sterna; species Sterna hirundo. The sequence goes on along the minus strand of CM020458.1, from coordinate 3,557,801 downwards.
TCGTCTTCCTCCTCCTTGCCCAGAGAAGAACCCTGAGGGGGTTAGAAAATCCCTCTCATCAGTGAGAAGGGGACAGCGGGGGGGTCCTGTGACCGGCCTCACTCCCTGTCCTCACGTTTGCGGAGGAGCCATGTCCTTGTGCCCGCTGCCCTGGGAACCCCCCCCACCCTGTGTCCCCTTGTCCTCCGCAGGGTGGTTTTAGCTGGGTGGGGATGCAGGGGGGACTCTGGCTGTCCCATGTGCCATCCCCTGCTCTGTGACAACGTCCTCCGCCCCATTTCCCCTGTCCCCAGCGATACCCCCCATTTCCCAGCACCACCCCAGTCTGTCCCTCCTGCCCCTGCGGTGTCCCCCCCTCCCTAGCAGTGTCCTCAGCCCCAGCAGTGCCCCACACAGTGTCTCCAAGCCCCAGCAGCGTCCCCAGCCCCAGCAGTGTCCCCAGCCCTGGCAGTGTCCCCAAGCCCCAGCGGTGTCCTGCAGTGTTGTCCCCAGCCCTGACAGTGTCCCCCAGCAGTGTCCCCAGCCTCAGCAGGGCCCCATTGCAGTGTCCCCAGCCCCAGCTGTGGCCCCAAGCCCTGATGATGTCCCCAGCCCTGGCAGTGTCCCACAACGATGTCCCCAGCCCCAGCAGTGTCCCCCAGCGGTGTCCCCAAGCCCCAGCAGTGTCTCCCGGCAGCAGCAGTGTCCCCCGGCAGCGTCCCCAAGCCCCAGCAGTGTCCCCAGCCCCGGCGGTGTCCCCCAGCCCTAGCCGTGTCCACAGCTCGGGCAGTGTCCCCCGGCGGTGTCCCCCAGCGGTGTCCCCCGGCAGTGTCCCCCGGCAGTGTCCCCCAGCCCCAGCGCTGTCCCCCAGCCCTAGCGGTGTCCACAGCTCCGGCAGTGTCCCCCAGCGGTGTCCCCCGGCAGTGTCCCCCAGCCCCAGCGCTGTCCCCCAGCCCCGGCAGTGTCGTCCTCCCCGTTGCAGTACCCTCCGCAGTGCTGCCGCCCCGCGATGCCGCAGCCGCCGCCCGGCCCGGCCCGGCCCGGCCCGGCCCGGCCCATCCTCCCGCTGCGGCACCGGCCCGGCCCCCCCCGCATCCCCCGTCCCCGGCCCGGCCCCCCCCGCAGTCCCCGGCCCCGGCCTGGCCCCACCAGCAGCCCCCGGGCCACCTGCACCCCCCCCAGCACCGGGCTGCGGGGTGTCCCCCACCCGACATGGGGGTCCCTACCACCCCCCTCACCATCCCCCCGGCACCGGGGCTGAGCCTGTCCCCACCCGCTGGGACCCCCCCGCGGTATCCCCACGGTGAATGGGGGGCCGGGCTGCCCCCTCTCATGGCCACACCGCTGCTCGGACCCCCCCCAGTGAGACCCATCAGGGCCCCCTGACCAGATGTGCTGGCACCCAGGTGTGCCGGTCCTTGTGCACCCTCCTGCCCAGATGTGCTGGCACCCAGACGTACCAGTCCTCAGGGACCATGGCACCCATATGATTTGGCACCCAGAGGTTTTAGCACCCAGATGTGTCAGCCCACGTGCACATGGTGCCCAGACGTTCTGGCACCCAGATGCAACAGTCTTCATGTAGCCTAGTGCCCAGATGTGCCGGCACCCAGGTACACCGGCACCCAGATGTGCCAGCCCTCCTACAACCTGGTACCCAGGTGTACCGTGACCCAGATGTGCTGCCATCCAGATATGCCATTCCCACATGTGCCCGGGTACCCAGATGTGCTGTGACCTAGTTATGCTGGTGCCTAGATGTGCCAATCCTCGTATACATGGTGCCCAGATGTGCTGGCACCCACTTGTGCTAGCACCCAGATGTGCCAGTCCTTGTGCACCCAGGTGCGTCCAGATGTGCTGGCCCCCGACCTGCCCATGCCCAGGGTGAGTGCTCCCCGCCGCTGGCCCCCACAACACTCAGAGACAGGCTGAGCTCTGCTGGAACCTTTATTCACCGTGACACCAACAGTGGGTACGCCCCCGCCCGCTCCCACCCCAGCACCCCCCTTGCTGGGACCCCGCGCCCCAAAAATGTGAGGAGACACCCCCCTGGGGAGGGACTGTCCGGGGAAATGGGGTGGGTCTGGTTATTGCTCACAGCACCCAGCTCCCAGCAGTGCCTGGCACTGGCGGGGACGTGGGACCCTCCAAACATGGGGCAGGTCAGGCAGGTCAGGCAGCTGCTGCTGAGCTCCGTAGGGAAAAGCGGTGCTGGGAGGATGAGGAGGGAGTAGGAGGAAGACACAGGGGAGCCCTGGAGGTGGGGGGGGGATGACACACTGGCTCCTGAAGGAATCTGGGGTCGTGCAAAGTTTCTGCCCACGGCAGCAATGGAAGAATTGTCATGTGCCTGCAGTCATCAGTAGGGTTCAGAGTGAATGTTGCCACCGCCTGCATGAGGAGGCCCCACGCTGGTATGAGAGCAGCCGGGCGGGGACAGAGCAGCCGCCCCAGAGTGGGTCCCTTCATGGGCGGGGGTCCCCAAGGATGCTGGGAGCAGGACCCAGGTGTCCGGGTGCCGCTCCAGGTTTGGGGGGGATGTCCCTAACTGCCAGGTTCCGGGGCCACGCTGCTCTGGAAGGTGGCCAACTGCCTCATCTCCTCCGTCTGCATCGAGTGCCGGCGCAGCAGCTTGCGTCGTCCCTTGGGCGAGCTGCGGGGGCCAGGGGGGTGCGGGCCAGGGTGCAAGGGGGGCAAGAAGCCAGCCCTCCCGGAGGCCAAGGGCTCCAGCAAGAGGGTGCCGGAGCCACGACGCTCCAGCAAACCGGGCGGGCGCCGACGGGTGGCCGGAGGCGACTCGCTGGCTGGCAGCGGCATGGCTGGGCCCTCCATTTCCGGAGGGTCCCAGCGAGGCGGTTTGACCCGCGCCGTTTCGGGGGCCGTGTTGCGACGTGCCAATGGCTGTGGGCAAGCAGGGGGCACCCGCTCGGCCCAGGCAGCCCCTGGCAGCCCGGCAGCCTCTCGGCCTTCCACGCTGTGCCGCCGCGGGCGCCCGCCCAGGCTCAGCCCCTCCATCCCAGCCACCAACCGCTCAGGGGGTCCCCGCGTCCCCTCTGTCCCCGGGGCCACCAACCCCCAGGGCTCAGAGTTGAGGCGCTTCAGCGGCCGCCCCCGGGCGCGGGGTGGGTCTGGCGCGGTGGCGGTCGGTGCTGGTGGCGGCGGGGGGAAGCAGAAAACATCCCTCTCCTCTTCCTTCTCGCTGCCAGCTGGTGACGCCGCCGTCCGCACCTCAATGTCGGAAGGTGACATGCAAAGGGCCGGGGAGCGTTTCTCCTCCAGCCCCGGTGACGGGGGCGAGTTTAGGTATTGGCGTGTGGTTTTGGTCCCTGAGGGCGAGGTGTCAGTGGTGATGATGATCACCTCCTTCCCTCGGGCTTTGCAGGCATCCAGCAGCACCTGCAGTGTCTCCCGGTCCCCCCGGTTAATGGCATACACCAAAGCAGAGGCTCCAGTGTAATCACGAGCGCTGGGATCGGCACCATGGGCCAACAGAATGGTGGCTACTGCCGGCCCGGCACGTTCAGCGCAGGCATGCATCAACGCCGTCTTGCCTGTTTTATCGGGAATGTTGGGATCGGCGCCATTTTCCAGCAGGTACCGCACCATGCGGGGCTGCTCCAGTGGGTCGGCGTAACCAGCCCGGCATGCAGCCATCAGCGGCGTTTGCCCGGCAGCATTGCCCTCGTTGATGTAGGCTCCCCCTTCCAACAAGAGACGGGTGAGACGGAATTTGCCCTGCGCCACGGCACGCAGCAAGGCCGAACCATCCGCTGGTAACATGGTTAAACCAGGGGGGCCAGCAGCACCGGGTGGGCGGTGGACGGGGCTGGGCATGGTGGCGCCTATGGCAGCGGGGATGGCAGATGGTTGTGCTGGTCCAGGGGCGTCCCCTGCTCACTGCAACGGGACACAGCACGTGTTGAACCCCCCACACACCGAACCCACCCAGGATGGGACAGTCTCCCCCCACCTCAGTTTCCCCGGCTGGGTCCCAGGAGGGGATGGTTCCCGTGGATGCCACCAGCCGTCCATGCACAGCCCTGAGCCCCCCGGGCCTCTCTGCCGCTGCCTCTGGGCTGTGGCCACCTGCCTGCACGCCTCCTCCACACCCCTGTCCTGCTGCCTGTTACCCCTCCTGCATCCCCATCCCCTCCCTGCGTCCCCTGCCTGTCCCCCATCCGCACCCCCCCGGCCTCTGTCCCCTCCCATACTCCCCCAAATCCTCTTCCTGCACCCCCCTCCTTGCACCCCCCATTCCCTGCCTGCAATCCCTGCCCATACCCCCATTCCCTGCCCATATCCCCCTCCTGTACCCCCCCTGCATCCCCTGCCAGTACCCCCATTCCCTTCCTGTACCCCCATCCTGTGCCCCCCCTGCATCCCCTGCCTGTACCCCCCTCCTATATCCCCCCCTGCATCCCCTGCCTGTACCTCCCTCCTGTATCCCCCCCTGCATCCCCTGCCAGTACCCCCATTCCCTGCCCATACCCTCCTCCTGTGCCCCCCCTTCATCCCCTGGCCGTACCCCTGTCCTGTACCCCCCTGCATCTCTTGCCCGTACCCCCATCCCCTGCCTGTATCTCTGCCTGCCCGGTTCCCATGGCGACCGCAGCTCATCCTGCTCCTCAGCTCTCTGACCAGCCAAGAAAATGGGGGAGAAACCACCATCCTTCCCGTTCCCCCCAGGTCCCCAGCCTGGCTGGTGGCTGCCACCAAGCAAGACACCGGGCTGCCACCGAGATTGGGCCTGGCACTCACGGCTGCACCATCTCCCCCTGGGTAGGGGAGACACCCCAGAGAGGAGACCCCCCATCCCAGCCCCTCTCTCCCCCCCCATCCCTCTTTTCATCTGTTACCATGGTAACCGGAGCGTGGTATCCCCCAGCGACAGGTCCCGGTCCCAGGTGCCCCGGGGATGGAGGTGTTGGGGACATCGCCCGATAGCCGCCATCCCAGCCTGCCGCCGGCATAGCGGGGGTGTGGGGGGGAAGGCAGGGGAGGTTATTTGGAGGGTTTTTCCCCCCCCTGCATCGCTATTTTTGGCAGATGCTGGCGCGGGGGGGGCTGGAGCGGGATGAATCACCCGGCGGCGCAGCCGGCAACGAACCCGCTGCGCGGAGCTGCCTGCGCGGGGGTGCGAGGGAGAGAGCTATCATGGGGCCAGAAAGATGCCATGGGACCAGAGAACTGCTATGGGGCCTGGCACGGTGGGGCTGGGGGCCATGGAGCATTGGAGACCTGGGGGAGCATGGGGCAGCAGTGCTGGGGATTCACGGGGCAATGGGGCTGAAGGGGAGGGTCAGAACCCAGCAGGGCTGGGGGTCACAGGGCAGGGGGTCCCAGTGCAGTGGGGCTGAGGGCCATGGGGCATTGGAGACTGGGGGGGCCGTAGGGCAGCGGGGCTGGGGGTCCCAGCACAGTGAGGCTAGGGGGTCACAAGGCAGTGGGGCTGGGGGCTATGGGGCAGCGAAGCCCCAGTGCTGGGGAGCTGAAATGCCCGTAGGGCGTGGGGAGCCTCTGCAGCCCCACGTTTCGCCTCCCCAGCCCCATTCCCCCCGTTACCGCCCCCCCCGCCCCATTCATCCCCGTCCCAGCCCCATTCATTCATTCATTCATGCCTTCCCTCCGCCCCGCCCCTCGCCCCGCCCTCTGCCCTTTGACTGGCTCCTCCACCCGCAAATCAGCGCGGCGGCGGCGCGTACGCCCCGCCCTCTCCCGAACCCTGCGTATCCGCAGCGGCTCCGGACGCACGTGGAGCGGCTGCGCGTGCGCGGTGTGAGTAACGGGGACCGGGGCGGGGGGGGCTCCGGGAGGGAGCGGGAGCCGGGCCAGGGGGGCGGGACGGGGGGGACTGCCCCATGTCCCCCCCATGTCCCCCCCATGTCCCGCCCGTGTACCCCCCGTGTCCCGGGGGGGCTGCGCCGTGTGTCCCCCCAACTTCCCCGTGACCCTGAGGGGGCTCCTCGGTGTGGCCCGTGGGGTGCCTGCCCCACGTCTCACCGTGCCCCGTGTCGTGTCCCTCACCATGTCCCCTCCTGTCCCCGGGGGCGATGCCCCGTGTCGTGTCCCGTCCTATTTCCGCCATGTCCCCATGCCCCGGGGAGGGCTGCCCCGTGTCTTGTCCCCCGCCATGTCCCCTCGTGTCCCGGGGGGGCTGCCCCATGTTCTCCCGACTCACCCCCCGTGTCCCGGGGGGGGCTGCCCCATAGCTCCCTGTGCCCCCCCCCGTCCCTGCTGCCCTCCTCGCTCCCCTCAAACCTCCCCAGCGCAGAGGGGCTGCCCCTCTCCCCAACAAGGAGGCACTTATCCTCAATCCCTCGTGTCCCCACAGCGCCCCCCCCGCCGCCCCCCCCCCCCCCAGCCATGGCGGGCCGCGGCCGGGGTCGAGGCCGTGGGCAGATGACTTTCAACATGGAGGCGGTGGGGATCGGGAAGGGGGATGCGCTGCCCCCCCCAACCCTCCAGCCCTCCCCCCTCTTTCCGGTAAGTCCTCGGGGGGGTCCCCCCCATCACTGGTGTCCTTAAGGGGGGGGTTCCCTGATGTGTGCGTGTCTCCCCCGAGGGGAGCTGAGCATGGCTGAGCACTGACGCACTTGCTGCATGGGTGCCGTGTCCCCCCCCGCCAGCCGCTGGAGCACCGGGCGGCCCCACTGCCCGGCGGGGAGGAGGGCGAGTACATGCTGGCGCTGAAGCAGGAGCTGCGCGGGGCCATGAAGAACCTCCCCTACTTCGTCAAACCTGGGGCGCCCCGCAGAGGTACGGTGAGGGGGGGCGATCCTCCTGCATCCCCCCTGCGAGCAGGGGGGGTTGTGGGGGGAGAGAGGGTGCCCACCCCATGGTGCCCAGCTCACTGCCCTGCGTCAGCTCAGGGGCCCACTGATCGCCCTCCGTACCCCCCCGTGCCCCCCCGCCCCGCCCCACTGCATTGGCACTCACCAGCCCCACTGTTGTGAACCCCCCCAGCCCCATCACCCCCCCAGCCCCACTGCAGGCGGACCCCCCAGCCCCATCACCCCCCCAGCCCCACTGCAGGCGGACCCCCCAGCCCCATCACCCCCCCAGCCCCACTGCATTGGGCGCCACCCCCCAGCCCTGCAGTCGTCCCCCCCACTGCATTGTGAGCCCCCCTCCAACCCCATGGCCCCCAACCCTGCTGCCCCATAGCCCCCTAACTCCACTGTGTTGGGACAAACCCCCCCAAGCCCTACAACTCCCCCCAGCCCGTGTTGTGACCTCCCAGCCCGATGGCCCCCACCCCCACTGTTGTGACCCCCCCCAGGCCCATGGCCACCAGCCCTACTGCATTGTGACCCCCCAGCGCCGTCACCCCTGCCCCAGCCCCACTGCATTGGGCCCCCCCCCCCCAGCACCATGGCCCCCACCAGGCCTCATGGTGGCTATTCCCAGCTGGGCTGCCTTGTGCCCTTGGGTGTCCCCATGGGGGAGTGTGTGTCCCCAGCCCCCCTGCGGTGACCCCCAGTTTGTGCTCCCCCAGATATCGAGCGCTACTCGGACAAGTACCAGATCTCCAGCCCCGTTGACAGTGCCATCGACTGGAACCCAGGTTTGGCGGGGGGGGGACGGGACAGGGGACCTGGGGGGAGACAGGGACCTGTGGAGGGCGGCTGGGGGGCTCCCGATCCAGCCCCTCACTCTGCCCCACAGACTGGAGGCGGCTGCCACGGGAGCTGAAGATCCGGGTGCGGCGGCTGCGGAAAGGCAGTGAGTGTCCTCTCCTGTCCCCCCCATCCCCGCTGTGGTGCCAGACTCTGCCCCCCCCGGGGCAGTAACGCTCCCCTCTGACCCCTCCCCTGCAGGGACCACCATCCTCATCCCCAAGTGCAAGCAGCGGGTTGCACTGGACAAGGAGGAGGCCATTAAGAAGCTGGAGGTAACGGGGCTGAAGGCTCGGCCACTGTCCCCTGTGGCAGTGGGGGTTCCCCACTGGGGTGACCCCGCTGGATGTTGGGGGTTAACACCACAGGGGCTCCCCTGAACCCCTCAGAGCCTGGAGAAGAAAGAGGAAGAGGTGACATCGGAGGAGGAAGAGGAGAAGGAGGAGGAAGAAGAAGGGAAAGAAGAGGAGGAAGAGGAGTATGATGAGGAGGAGCATGAAGAGGTGAGATGGGGGGGGACATCCCAGTGGGACCCCGGTTGGGGGGGTGGGTGCAGCCATCCCGGCTGTGAGATGGCCCTGGCAGGGTGGGGGGGGACATGCGGGTGCCACCCTGACCCCCACCCTGTGTCCCCCCCATGTCCCCAGGAGACCGACTACATCATGTCCTACTTCGACAATGGCGAGGACTTCGGTGCTGACAGTGATGACAACATGGACGAGGCGGTCTACTGAGCACCCCAGCTGTCAGCCCCCCCCCCCCCCCACCCCCGGGACTCTGGGGTCCCCTGTCACCCCCACCGCGGGCACCTGGGTCCCCTGTTACCTCCTCCAGAACACCGGGGTCTCCTGTCACCAGCCCTCCTCCTCAACACCAGGGTCCCCTGTCACCAGCTGCCCCCCCCCCAGGGCACTAGGGTGCCCTGTCACCCCGTCCCCAGATGCCTGTGTCCCCTGTAACCCGCCTTGGGCCACCAGGATCCCCTGTCACCAGCACACACAGACACTGTGTCCCCTGTCACCCGTCACCTCCAGCCGGCAGGTGGCACTTGTGCTCCAGGGATGGAGGATTGGGACACCGCACGGTCGGGACACCCCAGGGTGCTGGCAGCTGGGGGGGGACATATGGGGACACCCCCCTGCCCCCCAACTTGGGTGGGGTCCCAGGGGGGCTCCTGATCCCCTGCGGGGGGACCTGGGGGGGGGAAGGACCCCCCCAGCCTTGTCCCCAAGCCAGCAGTGGGTGGGATCGTCCCTTTTGGAGGCAGTTTTATGGGTGAGGGGGGGGGGGACCCCCCAAACTGCCCCCCACCCCCCCGGCCTCACACCCCTTTTTGCAGCATCTTTTTAACATTTGGGGGTTTTTTTTTAACTTAATTTTGGGTGGATTAAAGTTGACTTCTGTATTTCCAGGTTGTCTTGTGCAGCGGCCTCAACCCTCCCTGAGCTGTTGGGGAAGGGTGTGGGTAATGGGCCCCCCGCGCTGCCCCCCGCCGGGGCACACGGGGTCTGTGTTACTGTTTTCCAGGCCCCGCTGTTGTCGGGTCTCCTGAGCTGATCATAAACAAGCCCTTGTTATTGTAGGGTTCACGGGGGGGGGGGGGGGCCCAGCCCTAAGAGGGGGAGTTGGGTGCACCCATGGGTGCAGGGAGTGGCTGTGCCCCCCCCCCCTGCTTTTTGCCCCACACGTGCGGCGCCGGCTCCTGGCATCGCCCGGGTGCCATGAGTGCCTGGCGGCACCTGGTTTTCCGCCCTGACACCCCCATCAGCTCACGCTCCGGTGCCCCCCTGGCCTTGGCCATGTGGTGGGGCGGCACGTGGCGCCCGCTGGGTGCCGGGGAAGGGGGGGGGGGATGTGTGCGCAAATCGCCGGCTCCTGGAGTCAGGGGGTGCAGCAGCAGCGCGCCCCTGTCTCCCTGTTCCCCCAGCACCACGGCAGCAGCTCGGGGGGGGCAGGGGGGTGGACCCCAGCACCCCGCTGGGGTTCTCCCAGTCTGGATGAACCACTTGGCGCTGGGTTCCAGCAACACGGGGTGCAGGATCAGGCCCCTGCTCCAGCCCGAGGTGGGGGGTGAAGGTTTGTGCCTCCCCCGGGAGCGGAGGCGGGGGGGGGGGGGGGTGGCGGCAGGGTTTGAACCCCCCCCCCCCGGCTCTGGGCTGATGCGGGGGGTGCTGGGCTGAGCCCTGCCAAACTCATTGCATGCACGGGCAGTGAAAAAAAGCAGCTGGGTGGCGCTGGGAGGGGGGGAAAGGGGTTCTTTTGGGTGGAAAAGGTGTTTCTTGGGGGAGGGGGGGAAGGTGTTTTCTCCGGACAAGCAGAGCCGGGCGGGGGCCGCTCATGTGAAGCTCATGTGATGGGGAAGCGCCGCCCCCGCCCCGGGCAGGTTCCTGTTTATGGCTGGTTTTTAATCCTTGGGTAATAAAATAAAAAAAAAAAACAACCAACAAACCCCAGACAAAAGCAGCAGCTCGGCAAAGCCAACGCTTGTTCCCTCCCAGCTGCCTCCCCCCGGCCCCCCCGGCCGAAAGCAGTGCTGTCCCCAAGGGGGACCGGGCCCTCATGGGAAGCCAGGAGGTGGTGATCCCCCTGCTGCACCCCCCTGGTGCTCCGGGGGGGCAAAGAAATAACCCCACACGGGCTAGAGGGTGGGCGGCAGTGACACCCTACACCCCCACCCCTGGCAAGAAAACTCGGAAGAGGCCCGGGATTTGTCCGTGGGGTGGGGGGAGCAGCCTCCCGATCCCCTGGGAAGGGAGCTGGAACTGGGGGTGTCGGTGGGTTTGCTTTACACCACCACCCCCCCCCCCCACCACCCCAGTTCGTGCCTCGGTTTCCCGGTGCAGGCGGGCGGCGCGTGGCCTCCTCGTGCTGCCGCCCTGCGCAGCTGCGGACACGACGCTATTTTTACACACACACACACACACACACCCCCCCACACCCCCCCCCCGCTGGGACTGCAGCGTGGAGGCCTTGTGAGGGCCGGTCTGGGGGATGTTGGGGTGCCAGGGGGGTTTTGGGGTGTTTAGGGAGGGCTGCACCCCCCCCCCCACCCCAGCACCCCCCACCTGAAAGAGAGGATTTTTCCAGGGAAGCAGCGGGAGGATTTGGGGAAGTGGGAGGGAGAGAGTGGCCAAGTCCTTTCCCCCCACCCCACAGCAAAAGGAGGGCCAAATGGTGCCAAAAGGTGGAGGATGCTCCAACCCCAGCTGCTCCGCATCCCTTCAGGGACGTCCTAGTCCCCATCCCAATCCCACTCCTATCCCAACCCAATCCTGTCCCTTCCCCATCCCCATCCCCAACCCCATCCTATCCCCAATTCCATCCCCTTCCCAATCCCATCCCCATTCCCATCCCATCCCATCCCCGGGGTGTCGCTGCTCCCAGATGCTCTGGTTTGTCCGGGGACCTTTGCCCCACTTGGGCTTGGCGGGGCTGCAGGGCCAGAGCCAGCCCGGGCCCACGGCCAGCAGCCGCGGCCAGCGGGGCGGCCGCCATCCTGCAGTGGGGGGCTTTACAGGGCCGGGGGGGGGGGTATCTGTTTTCCAGAAAACTACCATTTTTGGCCCAATTAACTGCAGCTGCTGCACCCCCGGCTCGCTGGAAATACTCCCCACCCACCCCCCAGTACAGCCTGGGCAGGAGGAAGGAGCAAAAACAGGGAAAAATGGGCAAAAATCGCCCTCGGGGGTGGGGGGTGACAGGGGGTTGACACGGGGGGGGGGGGGGGGGGGGGGTTCGCGTGCACCTGGATGTGGCCCCACGGTGCTGGGGATGTGCGGACCTTGTGCTCCAGCACTTTACGGCCCTAATTGGTTTCATTGGTTTAATTGAGGCTGTAAAGTGGGTGCTGGGGGGTGGGGGGGGGGGGGGGGGTGGGGGGGGGTGTGTGTCTGTGTGGTGCAGGGTTCAGTCCCCACCCCGGTAGGGGTTGTGTGTGTGACAGCAAGGGGGGGGTTGTGTGTGTGTTGTCCCCTCCCGCTCCTTTCCCCGGGGAAAAAAACACATTATTTTTTGGGGGGGTGTTACTGTAGAGTCTCGGGTTGGCTGCCCCCCCCCCCTAGCTGTGGCCCTCCCCTGGCTGCGGGCTCCCCCGGCCCGGCTCTTTGTGCCCATACTTGGCATGGAGTGGGGCTGACCCTTGGCCCATTTGGCCGGTGTCCCCAGCAGTGCAGGGATGCCACCAGCCCGGCACCGGGACGTTGGCTCGGCCTCTTTCCGAGGCGCTTGTGCCCGGGAGGGGAAACTGAGGCACACTAGGGACCCCCCCGCCCCCATGGATATGTTGGGGGGGGGTGTCCCCATCAGCCTCCCACCTGTAGGTGGGCTCCACCAAGGGGGGGGTGGTGAATCGCCACGCCACGCCACGCCGGCACGCAGTCATCGTGTGGTCATGGGGGACATTCCCAGGACACAGCCCGCGCCCCCCCTCCCCCCCCGCAGGGGGTTGGGGATGCAGTGACATTCCCGGGATGGGGTTGGGATAAGGGGAACAGGGTGGATTGGGGGGGGGGATAAACCCGCCGTGGCAGCCTGTCCTGTCACGGGCTGGTGGCATGGCCCTTCCCCGGTGTCACCAGCTGGCTCCCACTGGGACAGGGCCCCCGCTCACCCCACAGGGACAGAGGCGTGAGATTTGGGGCGTGTGGCCAGACAGATCCCCTTGCCCTGCCACGGCCTGGCATGGCCAGAGCCACCGGTGTCCCACAGATAAGACCCTCCCATGCCGTGCCGGCTGCGGGGAGATAAGGGAAGGCTTGGGGGGGGGGGGGTGGGAATGGGGCTCCCTGTGGGGTTGGATGGGGAAACTGAGGCACAGAGGGGACCATGAGCCCTGTCACTGCCTGGGGGCTCCAGCGCCATCCCTATGTCCCCATCCCCAGGGCTCACCACAGCCCCCCAGGTGCCAGGGTGGGTGCCAAGTCGGGGAGAGGTGACAGCACGGAGCCCTGTGACAAGGTCAGGGCTATTTTCCACCCCATTCCTCGACACGGCATCAGTGCCCCAGCCCCTTTTCCATCAACTTTCACCCAGATCCCCCAAAAAAGGGCCAGAAGAGGGGTGTGTGCATTGGGGGGGGTGTGTGTCATACAACATACCCCTGCGGTGACAGAGAGGGTGCTTGGCTGCCGATGGGAATGTTGCACCCCTGGGAGCCTGCCTCAGTTTCCCCTCCCCACCGGCAGCACCAGAGCACCATTTTTTCTGCCCAAATTTGATCCTGAAGAAAACAGAGTGGGAGGGACGCGGGTGGGCAGAGATGGCTGCCCCCACCTCAGTGAGGTGACACCATAGCTGGAGCTGAGCCACAGCCAAAAAATGGGGAAAAAAAACCCCTTTCTGAACCTAATTGGAGAGACACAAGAGGAGGGTGTGGGTTTTGCTGCCGCTGGTTCCCAAGTGACAGGGGAAGCGCTGCCTGGCTCTCAGGTAATTAGCCTGATTAATGAGAGCCAGCACCCAAAGGTGGGTACTTCGCTGCAGGAAGGGGCCCCATGGCCATGTCGCCCACCCACTCCTTAGGGACATACCACGCCCCAGGGGACCTCACGGTGGGTGTTGGGACCCCCCCATGACCTCCAACCACATCCCACCCCTTCCCCAAGATCAAGTCCAAGAGACTCCGCAATTCTTCTCTCCTTCAACTCTTTATTAACAACTAAGAACATCGCCCCACAGGGGCGCTTCCCACAGCAGCAGTACAAAATCCACACTTTCCCCCTCCCTCTGCCCCCACCCCACCCCCCCAAATGATACAAAACAGTAGAAAATGAGAAATTAATCATCTGCAGTTGTGCCTTCAACACTCCAGGACTGCAGCTCACCTCCCCACGTCCCGCAAAGCACCAGTCCCTGCCCAGCATGGGATTCAATTCCCCCAGGGCCAGCCCAGACCCCCCCGGCCACCCTGCGGTGATGCTTTGGTGGGGATGGGGAACAGGTGAGAGACTGTCCCCCGTATGTCCCGCAGGATTCCATCAGGATTCCTGGCAGTAGCTGGGACACAGTGGCAAGGGGAGGCCAGCATGGCCCTTCTCGACAGGAGCACTGGCTTCCATGGGCTGAGAAAATGCAACACCCCAAGGGGCTGCGCCACAGAGCCAAGCTTCCCAAGGGAATTCCAGAGAGCAGGAAGCTCTGCGGAGACCGGCTCAGCTTCTCTAAGCAGGGCTGGCGCCTTCCCGAGCGGCTGGATGGAGCTGCTCCCTCTGGCAGGACACGCTGCGCTCGGGAATGCTCTGACAGGCAGCAACAGGTCACCTCCGTCCCCGAGGACAGCGTCACCGGAGCAAAGGCATCGTGATGGCAATTGGTGATACGGTTCTTTGGTTTTTGAAGTGTTTTTCTAGGCTGGATTCTGCCTCTCTTCAGGGTTTGTAACTGAGGTGGTCGAGGCTTTCACACCTCCCCTGCTCCACCTCAAGTTCTCCTGCCAGTGTCCATGGAAGCACCTTGGTAGTTTTGGGTTTTTTCGGAAGACTTTGGCCGTACACAAGGCCCAGGACCGCTTGGGAGCCACCGCAGGGTCCGGTGGGCACAGCCAGCACACGAGGGAACACAAAGACTCAAGACACTTCACCACCTCCGCCATGCTCACCGGGAGCTGCTGCCCCCTCCAGCGCTGCCCTCTGCGGCAGGGCTCTGCCCGTGGCCACCGTGGTGCAGCCAGAGTCCAGAAAAAAAGCTGGAGAGTTAATTTTGGCCCCGGCGCTCACTGGACATTGTTGTTGGCAATGCAGGGGTCCACCTGAGGAAGGAAGCCAAGAGGCCCTTTAGACCCTTTCAGATTGAACCCCAAGACCAGACCCCACCCCAGCGATTCTGGCAGGGACATCGTGTTCCCCCCTGTGGCTCACCTCCGTGTAGGTGGGTGGTGGCATGAACTTGAACTCAGGAGCGTACATGAAGATGGGGCTGTCGAAGCTGTCGGGGTCATCCAGGAGGGGAGTGGTGGGGCTTTCCAGGCGGTGGTCCTCAGGAACAATGTCCAGGTAGCAGGGGGGTGCTGCAAGGGAGGAGGGGACACCTGTGAGATCTCCCATGTTCCCCTATCACAACCCCCCTTTGGTCCCCAAGACCTGTGGGTGGTGACAGCAGTGGCCACCCCTCACAGTCACCACACTCACCTTCTGGAGCATCAGGGAGGTTCAAGTCCACCCAGCTCATCTCGGAGCTGGTCTGACTGGCCATGCTGGAGCTGCGGCTCCCAATGCCCGAGCGGCTGCCGATGACGAGGGGCAGCTCCAAGATGATCTTCTTGGAGCCTGGGACACTGACATAGATCTGCGAAGGGAAGAACCAGCGCTGTAAGGGGTGGCAGGGACCAAGAGAGGACCCAAGTTAACCCGCTAACGAAGCAAGGATGATTAACGGTGATCAGAGCCACTCACCTGCAGGAAATACTCCACACGCAGAATGTTGCAGCCCAAGATGGAAGGTTTGAGCTTCTTGACGCGGATGGTTTTGCCCCGCCAGGACTCAGACATGCCTGAGATGATGTGGTTGCCTCGGACGCAGGAGAGTTTCTGGGTGAAAACCTTGGTCTGGCCATTGGCCAGGTAGGTGTGCTTGGCGATGATGGCTGCCTTGGGCACCACAATGCGGGAGCACGTATTCTCGAAGTCGGCATTGATGCAGATGTCGTCACCTGGGCAGGGGACAAGGTTGGGCATTTAGGAAGGTCGGAGCTTTTTTCCCTGCGGGATGGATGCCCACTGTAGCCATTCACCATCCCCAACACACCCCCCGCCCTACACAGCTACTCCTTGTCCACCCAACCCTTCCCTCCTCCCCGAGGCAGAACAGGCTCTCACCTTCACAAAACCCCTTCCTGTCGATTTGAGCGCTGACCGACACCCGTCCATCAGGAATGAACATACAGGACACCTTCTTCTCCTTCTTGGCAGCAACTGGAGACTGGAGAGAAACAAGATTGTTACCGGGCTGAACGCTGCACACTGTTCCCATCCCTCCTTCCTTCCTCCCATTTTGCAACAGAAGCTTCCAGTTCCCCATAAGGCTCGAGCCTCTTGCGGCTAAGTGAAAGCTGAAGCAGCGCCTCGCTTCATCTGCCTCGGTGTAGATTTCTAGAAGTAACTAGAACTTCTTAAGAACTAAGTACTTAATCCAGGCTCAGCGATAAAGCCTATTAGGGGAGTCTTAATGACAGAGGTCGGACTGACCCACACCTAAAACCTTTTCTCTCTCCCAACACCTGCTGACACCCAAGCCTTCCAGAGAAGAGCGGCACTTACCAGCAATTCCGGAGTGTTCACATCGACAGGATCCATAACCTCGAAGCGCTTCTTTATCTCCTGAGTGGGAAACGATGGGCGCTCCAAGAAGGCCTTCACCCAATAATCCACGCAGCCATACTTTCCCTTGAAGGTGGTACCCAGAGGTCTGTGGAAAGAGCCGCTTGTTAGACACATCTGAAGCAACAGGAGACTTTTCCGTTGCCATCTATTTAATTTTCTTCCAAAAGGCAACATTCGTCTCAAACTCACCCTTGGGGAAGCTCGAATCCAAATTTATACTCGTATTTGTTCCCAGGCCTCAGGATCACAGAGCCGTCCCCATCTGGAAAAAGAAAAAGGGAAGGGAGACGTCAGCTGAAGCCCCGTGGGTTTGTTCTTAAGCGTGATCCTCCGTTCTGCTTACACAGGCAGGACGGACTCGCGCACCACATGGGCTTGAGCTGCATTAGCTGTTTGGTAAGAGCCACCTACACCTGTCCCCCAGGAACAGCCTCAGAAGCGCGCATCGATTCTCTTTTCCACACCCCCATCCGCAGCGAGAACACGCTGTCCTGACGCACTTCAGTCCCCGTTACCTCTCCTCACCACACCCCGCTTCCACTTTGGTGGAGTATCAAGCACCCACTTCTCTCCCTTGTTATCTCTTCATCTCCAAAGTTTCACGTCACCCTGCTTATCTCCCAGGACACTTTGTGCCAAGTCCCTATCTCTTGCCTTCCCTGCAGACAGATGAAGTTGTTCTCCATGCTCAGAAGAAGAGACTCCTTGTCTCAGGCGAGATCTTCACTTGCCACTCCCTGACCACCACCCGTCCCGTGCCCTGTGCCACCTGGCCGAGGCCAACTCCAGCACTCACTGCCTGCGGGCAAGCACACCGCTAGGCTGCCAGCCACGCCAACACCTTCCGTACGGCTGGGCAACTCAGCCAGCTTTTATGTTAGCCCTTGGCTTTCCAACTTTGAACTTGACCCAGCCAAGAACTGTTGTCCCACTCACAGATTGCAAAGAATTTACTCATTTCTCCCAAGACATAGCCACCATTCAATCCCACTTTTGCCCTTACACCAGCAAAACACCACCACTCCCTGCTACAGAACCATCCCAGTTGATGTGTAGCCCAAGCGGACACAACTAAAGACTTGTTCCAGCCCCGTAAGGCCAACCAGCACGACAAGCTGCTGGTCAATAGACCACTTTCAAACCCTTTTGCCCCCAACTCCCTTCTCGCAGCCCCAGATCCTCACCAGTGGGCTGCTCCTCCAGTGTGAGGACGTCCTCGAAGCGCAGGTATTCCATCTCCTGCCTGCAGTGCTGGGGCCCCTTGGCCCAGTTCACTTTGGCCACCCCACAGGCCAGCACCTTGACGGCGCTGACACGCGTCACCTCGGCCACCTCCACCAACACGCGGCCGGCCACCTTCTCCCCACTGCAGTAGACCTTCTCAGGCTCGCTGAAGGTCATCAGGAAGGTCTTCACCTTCTTGAACATCACCATGGCTGAAGTGAGCGTAGGGAAACGCTAAGAAAGCAGCGAGGAGGTTGCACAAGGCAAAACTCCGTGTTTTTTTCCCCCTCTGAAGAGGCAAAAAAGACCTGAAACTGGCTAATTTTAGTCAAAAAAAGGCTTGATTCAACCCTTACTCTCGCTAGCGTTAAGGTACTGAGACAGAGCTACAGCCGGACGACACCGCTCGTCACCCTCAACGCTTTGAGTGCGGCCCCCACCGGCCGCCGCCTTTTATAGCCTCCGCCGCCCCGCCCCGCCCCCGCCCGCGCCTGTTGATGCCAGCAGCTCCACGCCGAGGGCGCGTGGCCAGGCGTGCTGCTCGCGTGATCAGCGCCCCCATTGGCCGCCGCCGCCTTGTTTACAGACCGGCTGACCAATCAGCGCGCCGGCTGGGGAGCGTGGACAGTGTGTGAAGGAGAGGCGAGCGTGTTCAAGGGAAAGGAGGGTGGAGGGGGGGCGGAGTGACAGTGCAGCAGACCAATGGGAAGCGAGGACAGGCGGCGGCAGCGGCCAATGGGGAGCGGGGAACAGGATGTAATGTTCCCAGGCGGGAGGGAGGGGGGAGCTGTTCTCAGGGTGGGCGCTGGTCCCGCTTTGGGAGCGGCGGGGCTCGGCCCGGCTGTACTGGGCGAACTGGGAGCGGCCTGGCAGGGCCGCCCCTCACCCTTCTGGGGGCTTTCTTCCCCCTTTTTCCTCAGTCCTACCACACAGGGCAGCCCGGGGGCATTTCCTCAGCCACCCCCGGCCTCGCCTCAGCCGGTGCCTGAGGCATTTCCTGCCCCCCCCCCCATCCCCTCCGCCCCACATTATTTGAGGTAAAAAAGCACGGATTTGGGGTAGGGAACGGAAGCCTGACCTTAGGGGCCCCTCTGTGTCCTTCTTGGGTGTCATGGGGGAGACACACGGGGTATCATCTGCCCCACCTTTGCCTCTTCTGTCAGCCCCTGCCACATTTTGGGGACATTTCCCAGAAAAAAAACCCCCTTTCCTATGGCTGAACACCGCGACACCCTCCCGGTCCCCCACGCATAGGTACCCTTCGAGCAGCATCTGGAGAGGGGGGGATGACACAAAGCTGGTGACAAAATCTGAGGCAAACGTTTATTTTTAAGCTCACAAGGTCAAAATGTTTCTCACTGTTCGAGGTACAAAATGGGGGATTTTTCTTTTTCCGTCAACAAGTTCCCCCTTTATCTAAGGGACGGCAAAAAACCACATCCTTCCTATAAACTGTGTTGCGTATAAACTTCATATAAACGGGGTCCTGGTCCCTGTTTTCCAGCCGGGATTTGGGGTGTTGTCCCCCGTAGGAGCCTTTTGACTCAGAGAAACCCTTGAATTTTCCTTCCTCGATCATTTTTGCTGAGCTAGACGTTCCTCCCTGGCAGGCGGGGGCTGTTTTTGTCCTTGGTTTTAAAAGCCCTTAATGCTTTTACAGCTCAGGAAAACATGGGGAGTGGAGGAAACGGGGAGAACAATATTTTTCTGGAGCCGCCCAGTGAGGCAGGAATGGAAAACGGGGCTCCGAAGACCTCCCCCACCCCGAACGAGGGAAAGGGATGTGTTTGTGCTGGGAGTTGTCTCCCCTTGTCCTTTGGAGCTTGTTTTTCTGTGCTTTTTCTGGCACGCAGCCCTGCTTTTCTTCCCCCTGCCATCCTTTCCTTCCCCCCGGAGTTAATTCACACCTGTTAGTATAAACCGATAAACCGGCCAGATAAACTGTAGGGCATAAACTCTTTGCCTGCCAAACTGCGGGACAAATTTCCTTGCTGTGAGGGAATTAATTCACAATTAGCTACGTAATGGCGGAACTGCACCTTTTCCTGCTGGCTCCCCCCAGTGCCGGCCAGCTCGCCCCATTGTCTCTGGTGGCACGCTGGGAAAAAGGTGCCCCGAATTAAGGAAAAGCTGGGGATTTTGTTCTAATTTGGCCAAACAAGGAGAGCTCTCTTCCCAGCCTTGCCAGCTATGGGATATTTGATCCCAAAGACCCCCAGCTTGGAGCTGTGCCCGGCGTTCCTGTCGGAGACGTGTTTACGCTCTCCCTCTCCAGTTTCCTCTGGTGCCCATCTTTCCAAGGAAGACATATCCAGCCTGGATTCTCGCTCTCGGACAGTAAACCGCATTCCAGCAATGTCAAAGGACGATCGAGCCCTAAGCCAAAGAGCCTGCCAAAGATACAGTCTCAGGCACGTTCCACAGCCCCAATCCTCTCCAAATTTCTCCTTCTCTGTCAATCAGCTTTTGCCCTTTGTTCCCCTGACCCCTATCCGATGCCTCCCGGCTCCTTCTGCAGAAGCTGGAATTTCCTCAGGGCTGAGATTCGGTTCACAAGTTTTCCCATGCAAGCAGCCCTCTGGATTAAGCGAGGGGTTTCGGAAACACTGAGAATTGCAGCTTGTAAAAACGAAAGCTCCAAAATGTCATGTCTCCTTCCAAAAAAAAAAATCCCCAAGGGCATCAGAAGAGAAGCCGGTTGGATTTCTGGGCAGAGACCAGCTCCTGGGGGCTTCTTTGCTCCCACTAAGCAATTATTTTAAGGGATTCGCCCCCCTCCCCAGCTTATTTCCCCCAGGGATCGTGGTGTTTGGCGGATCCCCCCACCCTTAATTAGGAGCAAAACTACTGCTGAGGGTGGATGGGGAGAGTGGCCGGACGGAGCCTTGTCCTCTCCCATTGTGCCTGGCCGGGGGCGAGGGATGGCAAGAAGAGCTGCATGACTAATAATATGCTGGGGATAACCCGGTTCAAAGGAAGCAGGGCTAGGTTTGAGCGAGAAACCAGGCCCTGAGGTGACTCACTGGAAGCCGGGGCTGCTCTGTGGGTCATGGAGAAGGAATTGCGTAAGGCAGAAACTGGGCAGCTTCCAGAACCGGGCTCCACGGCCTTGCTGGAAACTGTCCTCCTTCCCACCATCCACCTGAATCCTGCTTGTAGTAAAAGCCCGATGCTGATAAAAGCCTTTTTTGTTGTTGTTTTTCCTAGTCTAGCTTATCAGGAGCCGCCACCCATCGTTGCCTGGAGAAGCCACGCTCCTCTCGTGGCAGGCTGTCCCGTCTCCCCTCCGTCAGACAACCTGGGTGCAGCCCTGGAGCTTCTCCCTGCTGTTTTCTCCAATTTTTCCCACCATATATGGCTGCTTCCAGCAAATTCGAGGCCGGGGGGGCGGGGAAGAGAAGGACGTGAAGGGATTCACAATGGCCCCAGAGAAGGGACAGAGTGTGCCTGTTGTACGGTCGAGAGCGGGAGCCAGGGCGGAAAAGGCATTTCCTTTGGGGAGGTTGTTTATGTAGAGGGAACATAATTAAATAAATCCCACGCTGATTGCGTCGGGTGTGTGTCCCTACAGCTGGAAAACGAGGGACTGTGGGACCTGGGTGGCTCCTGGAAAGCCACCACTTGTCCCACGCTCGGCTTCTCACTGGTGGCGTTTGGCTGCGGCCGCGGCAGGGATTTGACAGCAAAAGGGCCGCCTGCGATTTCTAGGTTTGAAAAGCAGGCAGGGAAAAAAAGGGCACCGTCTCCGTTTCAGTGTCTAAAGAAAACCAGCAGTTTTGGTGAGGTTATTAAGGTTTGCAGTGCCTGGTTTGAGGCGGGGGGGTCACGGCACCGCTGGGTTGCTGCAATACAGAGGTTTTACCAGGGATCGACCTGAAACGGGTTGGAAAGCTCTCAGGGCAGATCCCCTTTAGGGATTTCCACCAAAATCAGCTTTTTTTTTGCTGCTTTCATCCGCAGCAATGGCTTGTGTTGCTGCTGCCTGCACTTCCCAGCGCTGTGCGGGCTGCGGTACCAGTTTGAAATACTTTGTGGCACAAATCGGGGTCCCCTCTTCCCCTTCCCCATCTGCTGAACGGGGAGAAGTCCTCTCAGGGCTTGGGCGGGAGGACTTTTCCCCCCCAGAGCCCCACGTTTCCAGCTCCTGCCAAGGAACGCAATGTGAAAGCTCTCCCTGACAGTTCTTTGCTGTGGTGGGATTGCTTCACTTCTTTTCTGGCCAGATCGTGTTTTTTTTGCAACAGAGGAAAGGGAAAGCCAGGGCTGCGACAAGAGACTGAAGTCGGTTGTCCATAAACAAGGAGGAATCTGAATTCAGGGTTTGGGAAGTCCCGTGTCTGTCATCTGCTCTGGGTGGGAAGACTCAGCTGCATCAGCTCTGTCCTACGGCTGGGAGAGCGTGACCTCTCCCGGGCTCCCGGCGTATGGCAGGGCCGGCTGATCCTGGCCAAGCCTTCCTCTTCCCTACGAAAAAATCCAGCTCATCCATTTGCCAAACCAATTCACCAGGTCCTCTTTGCCTCTGGCGACAGTTGGGTTTGAAATATGTTGTTATGGAGGGAGGAAAAAGTATTATAAAGCAAAAGATTTCCTGAGCTTCCGTCCGTGCTCCATCCGATTGTCCCTTGAAAGGCACCAGATGCTGGAGAGAGCAAAGACATAAGGAAAATTTCTTACTTTTCAGCAGCCAGAGCTACTCTGCGGCTGCCAGCATCTGTGTGTGCCTGGGGGCAAGGGGATCCTGAGCGGAGATGCTCACCCCAAACATCAAGCTCCTTAATTTAGAGAATTTAGCTAAAATGGGGGGGGGGGGGGCAATCCCCTCCTAGACCTCGTTCACCCTCACTGTTCTCACAGGCAACGAGGCCAAACGATGGAACATTTATGGGAGCATTTCGTGGTGTTTGAGGTGAGGACGGACATCCATCCCCTCGGCTGTGGCGCTGCCGGTGGAGTACTCCCGAGTCCTTCTCGTGCTTTGGGTTGTGTGGACATCTAGAGGCCCTGCCAGGGATGACACAGGAGGAATTCTCCATCCTCCCATCTACCCGTCCTAGGTACAAAGTTTAAGAGGGGGCAAGTGAAGCTGCGTTTAAGTTTGGCTGTTGTGAGCTAATTTCTCATGTGTTGAGCATGCTGCTTGGGTATTTGTGAAAGTGAGAGCGCTAATCTTCACTGGGTGTATTTACAAGAAGGAGGAGGAATGGCTGTGAGAGGCTGACGACTGTGGCATTTGCCACTTCATGAGGACAACGGATCTGTCCTGGCTTCTGTGCATCTGCTGCCCAAGTGCCACTGGTGCCTTATTTCTTTTTTATTTTTTTTCTGTGATTTGAGATTATTTTTCATGACAAATGAGGAGGAACCTGAGGAAGGGTTCCGCGCTGAGACGTGCCCATTTCAGCCACTGCTGTTCCTGTTCCTTGCTGGTGACGCTGCTCAAGGCGTTGGCTGTTCTGAACAAGAGGAAGCCGAATCTAACCCTGAACTCTGTGGAGGAAGTTCTCGCCTTGGCCTCAACATCTTGCTAACAAAACACACCGCAGTTTGGCAGGAAACAGGCCGAGGAAAGCCGCAGGTTTGGACAGCTTTTAAACCAGTGCTGCCGTTTTGAAGACCTGCTTCTGATCTGGAGAGCTCTGCTTTGCGGGTTAGAGGCTTGGCAGCTCCAACGTACCCAGCTGTGTGCCCTCACTGCCACACCGGGACCAGGCAAACGTGGCCACCTCTGATGATCAGGCTGGTTTATGACATGTAGAAGCAGCTGCTAATGAAGATTCAGGTTTGGCTACTACACCTCATGCCCTCAAGGCCTTGGTGTTTCTCTGACTACTAGAAATCAGAGGGAGACGGGGTGTAAGAGGAGCAGGTTGTCCCAGACTTCTCTCACCTTCCTACGAGACTTGGTGCTGGCTGCTGTTGACAACCGCCTACCAGGGCAGGCAAATCCCAGGTCTGATCCAAACTGGGAATTCCCTTGCTCCAACTGCCCAGGTTGGGCATCTGGACGTAGAATGGCCCAAATTGGGCTAGCTATTGAAAACGCTGGCCAGTGTTGCCCGTGTCTTTTTTAGCAGGTGACATATGCTAGGAAACTTAAGGGCTGGATCCAAACTCTACTGACGTCAATGGAAATACTCTTGTTGACATCAGTGGGGCTTGGATCCACGCCTACGTTCCACTTCTTTATTTCAGACTGCAATCTGTCAGGAGTGGAAAGGTCTCTCTTCTACTTACAGACTTCAGCACGCCTTTGAAAGGTCTTGCTTCCTCTGCAGTCATTAAGTTGAGGATGCAGAGTACAGAACAATTTGGGGAACAGGCGCAAACCCATTCAACGCTGTGCACGCTCCTTCCACATTACTGGACCCCAGCCAGGCTGCAGCTCAGGTTTAAGCATCTGTGTCGCGGGTAAAGGAGGTGGTGGCCTTGGCTGTGACGCACTGCAACTCACGAGTCCCTGCTCCAACCAGAATCAGAGCTTCAGACCTCCGTGAGCGGCTCAGGATGGTCCAGCTCGCCTCTTCCAGGGAGCGCTGGCCAAAGTCCTCTCTTAAGGAGCACCTGGACGATGCTGGTAGTCATATGGTTTAGTTTTAGGTAGTCCTGCGAGGAACAGGGAGTTGAACTCGATGGTCCTTATGGGTCCTTTGAGACAGATCATAGAATTGCCTTGGTTGGAAGGAACCTTTCAGATCATCTAATCCAGCCATCAAATGTTCTATGAGTCTATGATTCTCATGGGCTTTGGGGTCTGTCAGGTGTATGATGTGTGAGGGGTCTTGGATCCAACTTTCACAGGTAGACCCAGGAAACTCTGGTTTTCTTTTCAACGGGGGCAAAGCCCTTGCAGCCCAATTCATCGCCTCCTTCCCAGGCGGGACATTTGTGAGCAGGTGGGGAAGAGCGAGTCTGAATAACGGCCCTCCCCCAAAGGAGATTTAGCACTCACCACGCTCCTCGGTGGGGATGCTACAAGGCACAACGTGGGCCAAGCTCTGCTGTGCCACTTCCCTGCCATGCCCATGTGCCCAGGGCTCACACAGGACCACCTCCACCGCCTTCATGTCCCCATTTTATGACCTCTGGAGGTACCACAAGGCTGGGTCTGGGTGGCGAGTGTGGCCCTGCTCGCCAGCAAGGGTCATCAGCTAGCGAGATCCTCATCTCTCCATTAGAAAAGTCCCCCTTTCCCCATGGTATTCTTGTTGATTGGCTCCGTTGGCCAAAATCTAAAGGATAGTTGTATTCTGCATCGTAAAATCTGACTGCAACCCTGTTTCCGGCAGTTGCGCAGCATTGCTCTGTGCTGTAAGACCTGCCGGTTCGCACCCTGGAAGTGGCGACCTTTTGTTACTGGATCAAGTCAATCCTGTTTCTACGAGGAGCTCCAGCACTACCAATCCTGCAGCCTTTTCAGGACTCCCGAGGATTTTGTCCCTGTGGGGAACGATGCTCCCCCAGGGACCTGCGGTCTCCAGCAAAGTGGCGGAGCGTAGCAGCTCCTCATTCAGCGCATGTATATATAGACCACAAAACACTCCAGAGTAAAAGGAGCAGTGGGTGGAAGGCGAGATATTATTATCTTCACCTGCTGCTGCCGACCAAAGAAATAAAGAGACAGATGACAGGAAATGAGGACTTCAAAAATAGACACCTTTAATGTCAAAACGTTCAGGGATTAGCGGGAGCACCACACAAGAAACAGAGAAACTCTCACGCTAGTCACCATGTGCCGTGAGTGCCTGTTGGAGGAGGAAATATGCTGAGATATCGAAGAAACGTTTCCGTATTTACTCTTTGTGCCCTCGGCAGGAGAGCCGGAGGAAAAAAAACTGACAAAAGAAACTGCGGATACACTGAGACATGAACTGTAAAACCTCCGTTTACAGCTTGGCAGATCCTCCGTACCTGGATGATCTGCAATTCTCTTTCCCCGAGCTTTACGCCAAAATCCTGCCCAGGTCTGCCAGCTCAATCTCTGCCTCCACGAGGCTTTGCAAGGCTCTTCTGGGGCAGGAACGGCGAAGTTTTCAATGTGAGCCCTCTTTATTAAAAAAAAAAGAAAAAAGTCTTTGCATATGGAAAATATTTCTTGTCATATACTCTGTCTCCTTTACTTAAAACCTCTTAAATATATTAAACATCTAACTTGGCCTCACCTCTGTATTTCTGTACATCTGCTAATGGCTCCCCTGCCCATTGATACCATCATACGGCTTTTTGCCAGCTCCGTGGCTTCATTATTAGTTCCCTTTTGCAAGCGAAACCCACAGTCAGGGTTGGATTTGAAGGGGGTTGTGACAGTGGCAGAGGATGCTGGGCCCAAGGGAGAGGAATACCAAGGGGTCTTTTTCCTCCCTGAAACCCAATGCTGGTCCAGAGTCCAGAACTGGCTATATCCAGTCCTAGACAAGTGCCAGGAGAGCAAGGAAAAATAGCAACGGTAGCCTGAAATGTCAGAGACCTGATGCTCTGCAGCTCCCGAAGCTGGAAATTAGCACGTCGCTGCTCGAGAGAGAGGAGAATACGGTACGACAGGCTGATTTCTAGCTCAGAAATCTCAAACCTTGGTCACAACATGCCGATAAACAACTTACTGCCTTGCTTCCCTGTCGCATTGCTTTGGTAGCAGCTGGGTCGAGGGGCCCCCAATCCATCAAACAACATTTTTTTTGACTGCTAAAAATTGGGATCGGGGCTTTGAGCCTGTTATGTCTGAATCTGTAGGGTTCCTGAGTAAGTCTGCTGTAGTAACACTGGAAGAAAGGTGTAAAGCAAGTTTATGGAAAGGCTTGAAGGGCAGAGAGGTTTTCTAAACGTGTCTTCACCCCGTGTGTTTCTTTCCTTTGATATGTTTGCAATGTCCTCATCTTTATAAAAAAAAGAAAAGTAGCAGAATTCACCAGAAAAAATTGTGATCTGCCTTCAGGAGAGGAACCAGGTTCAATTGGTGCCATACGTGCAAGAACAGTGGGTGCAAACCGGTGTCTCCCCGTCTTTCATCTCCAGCGCTCCCCTCTCCAGGGGTCTGGATCTCTGATTCTTTATCGCCGCAGAGATACGTCATCCCAGCCAAGGCATCCCTCTTGATCTTAGCCTTGAGTCAGCAGCTCTCCTGGGTTACCCCTCTGGGCTGGCTGGCTGTGTCCCCCGTGCTGTATGCAACACCAACAAGAGCTAAAAGTGCAATAAAACAACCCAAAGGCCAGAGGTGAGGAGGAGGAGGAAGAGGAAGGAAGAAGAGACGCGTGGGCAGCCTCCCCCAGCCTGGAAGATGTGCAGTTTCTCAGCGTTGGGAAGGAAGACCTTGGCGTCCTCCAGGGCCCCGTGAGCCGCCATGGTGAAGTTGGCATCCCCCGAGGTCACCACGTCGAAGACGCATGACTGGAAGTAGACGTCCTCTACGGGCAGCATCTCCTTGCAGAGTGCCCGGGCTGTCTCAGCTGCTGCGCGGCCGCGGCAGCACTCACTGCGGGAGATGCGCTGGCTGCGGGGGCAGCCGCCCACGCAGAGCTGCAGGTCTTGCTCCTCCGTGAAGGCACGGGCCACCTCCTCAGCTGCCCGGATGGAGAAGGAGAGCTGGCGGCCGGCCTGGCGGACAGCGATGGTGGTGCCGATGTATTCCGCATGGATCTCCACGTGCCGCCCAGGGCTACGCTCCCGGATGGCCAAGCTGCTGCCGCCCGGCCTCTCCCCCCCGTTCACTGATCCGTCCTCAAAGGCCGCCGGCAGGTTGTCTATCTCAGCCTGGTAGACCTTCTGGTCGATGCACTCCTTCATGTTCTTGAAGATGATGGTGAGCTGCAGAGAGCAGATCAGAGGGGGGGTTGATCTGACTTGCTGGGTGTCAGAGCGGTGGCCGTGTCCCCACCCCAGGTATCTGCTATGTGCAGATGGCACACGTCTGCCTCACCGATGCCTCCCCCTCTGCCCCCAAACCATCTCTCCCACATTGCTGCAGTCCTTTTGGGAAAGCAGCAATACTTCCTTCTTTCCTTCCTGTGTTTCCTTCTTTCTTTAATCCCATTCAAGCAACTGGAAACTGAGACAGAGCCAAGCCCGGATAGACTTCATGCAGGTGGACCATACATTAACCCATCCCCGGGCAGCAATGGGAGCGTTTGCAGGTCTCACTGCTCCCCTCAAGGACCTTCATCCCACTTGTTCCTGCAGACCTTCATTCCTGATCCCGTGTGGGTTCAGCTGAAGCTATTACTGCCCTCCCCAGCCATTTTAGGGAGCGCAGGGAATGCCCGAAGCCGTTGCTGCATCCCGAGGGTGCGTGGGTTTGCTTCCAAGCCCCATGCATGAGCCTTACCTTGCTGGTGACAGTAGCATTGGAGCCCTTCGCTACCGGCGAGCTGGTTGCTTGCACAAACAAGTAGTCATTGTCCAAGAGAGGCCAGGAACCCTCCACCCGGCAAGTGTGGAAGTCATCGTGGAAAGTGCGGATGTGGGGGTCCCCGAAAGCCGCGCAGTGCTGGTAGCTGGGGGGTTGGCCGTGCTTGTAGAGAAAACTCTTCTCGTAGTTGCAGATATCGAGAGACTCAAGGCCCTGGTGGTTGGGGGCCGGGGGCCGGGGTCGGGGCGGTGACGTGGGACCTTCCTTGGAGCAGTTGTTCTGGATCATGAGGTCCTCGATGCCGTGGACGGCGGAGTGGTAGGCCAGGTCACCCCGGCACGTGCGAGCTGTCTTGCGGGTGCAGTGGGA
This sequence comes from Sterna hirundo, assembly GCA_009819605.1. NCBI lineage: Eukaryota > Metazoa > Chordata > Aves > Charadriiformes > Laridae > Sterna > Sterna hirundo. The sequence continues at coordinate 3,529,950 of CM020458.1, read as the reverse complement.
GTAGGAGCGGAGGGCGTCACAGTACGCTGCCGTCCGGCCGGGGCCGCGCAGGTGGAGGGTGGCAGCCACATACTCCGAGTTGCAGCGCAGGATCTTGCACTGGGAAGAAACTGGGAGAGGGACGGGGGCCGCCCGGGGCATCCAAGTAGAACTGGAGAAGTGGGGAAGGGCAGCCCCTTCTCCTCCCACCACCTCCCACCACCTGGCCAGCTTCAGATCTCATGATGGAGACATTTTCTGGAAGCATTTATCTCCCTGTATTAATGAACGCGGTGGCTGGGTTAAATGACCTGTTTCTTAGGTGCCTGAGGGGAATAAATAGGGAGCTACCTGCTGCAGAAACAGGCTGGAGCCCAGCACAGAGGGCAGTGACGGGACCGAAGGGGTGTCCGGAAGCAACTGGGACGTGAGACTGTACCTGCAGCACAAGCACTGCCAACAGCAGTTGGGACTGTGGCCCTGGAACGTGGCTCAGACGGAGATCCTTCACCCCAGGGCTTGCCAGGGGACAAACAGGAATTTCTAGGAAACCCCTTCTTCCTATTTCAGCCTTGGTCAGGCCACGCGATTACTCTTTCATGTGAGGCTTGACTGCACCAAGGGCATCCTGCCCCTCAAATGTGATTTCGCCCTGCTGCAGAAGGCGGTGCTGTGTGCCACGGCTCCAGGAGGGCTAACGAACCTGCCCCAGCAGGGATCATTTAGCTCATTAAACAGAGGGGTTATAAGGGACGGCTGCCCTTGTAGGAGGTGAATTTAAACTGGTCTGTGTAGGGTGATGAATTTGGGTTTTGCAGGACATGGGTCCTAACTCTCCTTATGGAGTGTCTGGGGTGCGGGAAGGAGAGTGATGGATATGGCTGGTGCCTTTCAGTAGAAGATCTTGACTTTGGCTGGTCCCTGTGCCCTGCTGTCCCTGCCTTATCTTGGGAGATAATAGAGCTTTGTGCGGCTTTCCCGGGGAAAGCGCCTGCCCCAGGAGAGCACGGGATTGCTCTCCTTGCTGAGGCCGCCCTGTGAGGGGCTGGTGATGCTGGTGGGAGCTGCTGCCTGCCCTTCCCTGGGGCTGGGGTGGGCCAAGGGCACTCTGAGGCTGCCTGAGCCTCGTGGCTGTGACGAGAGGACCTTCCGCTGGCCCCAGTCACCTCCCAGGACCTCTGCCATGGTTGTACCCTCCCTGCACCCAGGGGCTGCGGCTCCCATGGGTGTCCTTGCCAGGGGTATGACCCTGCCGGTGCAGTTCCTTACCATGCCTGCAGAAGAGGAGGAGGAAGAGAGCTCGGAGGAAGAAGCCGGGGTTTTCCAGCTGCCCTGGTCTCTTACTGCAGGCAGGTTTCCCCATTCCAGTCCATGCAGAGCCTGGGGGGCTGCTCACCCAGCTCCTCTCGGCTTCATTCAGCAGGTCCCCTGGAAGCAAAGCGGAGGTGGCATCTGAGAGGTGCCAGCAAATGCGGGCTGGCACAGACGTACAGAACCCCCAGCATCCAGGCAGCTGCCAAACGTGGCCCTGCAGGGCCTGGCTGCGCTGCTGCCTCTCGGGAGGAGGTGAGCTTTTGAGCAAAATCCCCACGGGTTTGGTTTTTAACTGCTTTCGGCTACTGCAGCTCTCGTCTTCCACCCCGAGGCAGCCGTGCTGGGCGGTTTGGTGTGTCAGAGAGTTAAAGCTTCCAGCTGCCCTCGGAGAGGATCGGTGAGCTCCAGGGGCTTGGAGAGGCTTTACGGCAGGGATGCAAGTGGCCGATGAGTGCAGAGAGGACCCAGCCTCTCCTACACCTTGGGTGCAGCGTGGGCTGCCTCTGGCCCACTGTCACCCCCACCAAAACAAAGGTTTGGAGCACGGTGTCCAAGGGGATAGGAGTTGAAAAGCCACATTGTTTAAGTGTGACTGCCATGACGTCCCCAGCCAGCACCACCAGGTGACAGCAGCACCTCCTGTTCCGCCAAAAACCTGCATCCAGCTTCCCTTAAAGCTGGGAAACGTGCTCTTGGTCGTATTCCACCATTCCCCCTTGCTGCTTTGGCTGCTCCCTGGGTGTCGGTGGGGCTCAAGCTGGCTGGAGGGGGAGTACAATAGCTGCACGCATCCAGACACCGGGCTGCGGCAGGAGGAGGTGCAGCCATGGGAAAAAAGTTAAACTTCCCTCATGCTTCCTCAGGGATGGGGATTTGAGTTCTTGGTGGCTTGTTTTAACAGGCAGTTATTAGTCACTTGTTAGTCAAACAGCCTTTCCCGAAGGTCCTTTTCACACTGATGTATGTGAAATTGGGATTTTTTTCTCTTCTCTTTAGCTCGTGTGAGGTCCCAGTTGCCAGAGGCTGGTGCTCGTGGGGACGTGTCTGTGCCTGGTACCCTGGGCAGCCCAAGGAGTCGACGTTACTGACACTGTGACTGCTGGTAAGTGCGAGCTGCAACTGGGGAGGGAAGAGACTGAATTCTCATCTCAAAAAGGGAGAAATCACAGTCCGTCTAGCACCTTCCCGCTCCCTTTGCTGTGGCTGCGGCCGTCAAACAACCGTCGCTGGTTGTAGTGGCTGGCATGGTGATGTAACCGTGTGCTGGCGGCCCCCTGTGTCCCTCTGCCAGCTGGATTAATGGCTAACAGGGCAGATGTCTGGAGCGAAAACATGCTTCAGACCTGCTGGCGGTGCTCTGGCTGCCAGCAGCTCTTGGCAGCGGGAACAAGCTGAGCCGACCGTGACAGGGGGAAAGTGGTCTCTGCAGCCCTGGGGCATGGGGACATGAGACCTGGTATTTGGGGTGTGCTGGTGAGCGAGGTACAAGCAGATTGTGTGCTCCAATCCTCCTCCATGTGAGAAACAATACTTAGATTTTTTTTTTTTTTTTTTTACATCTGGTGCCTGGAAATTGCTCTCTTGTGGAGTTATAGAATGGTTTGGGTTGGACGGGACCTTTAAAGGTCGTCTACTCCAACCCCCCTGCAATGAGAAGGGACAACTTCATGTCTTGCCCTACCTGGCTTGACCCCGTTGGACCAGGCTGAGCATCTTTCTTGGGGCTCACGGGAGCTGGTGACCCCTCAGCATTACCCACCGAAGTCCCCTGGAAGTGGTGACACAGAGGGAACCTGGTGCAAGGCTTAGCAGATAAACAGCGGGTTAATGTGTGGCAGAGAAGCGTGGCTCTGGCTGGGGCAAGGAGAGGCCCTACCAGGGGTTCTGCAGGGAGCAGGACTTTCTTTGGGACATCCTGACACCAATGGCATTGGGAGAAAGGCAGTAGCAGCCGTTAGAGATGCTCTGCAAGCCCACGGTGATGCCAGCTGTGAGGGGACGTGGATGGTTTCTGGCTGTGCCGGGCAGGGCAGTGAGGGGGGAGCCCCAGTCTTCCCTACCTGGAGACAGTTGCACACCGGATCGGACCCTGGAGCACCCCTGGGTGCCAGTGCCCATGTGCTGCACCTCGGACCCATATCCCTGCCCTTGCTTTGCTGCAGCCCCACTCACCTGTGTCAGCCTCCTCCGGAGATGAGCTGGCTCCCAGCACAGGGAGCTCCTTCCGTGGGGGACACGCGGGCTGGCTCGTCCTTGTCACCCAGCTCTACCCCAAGTGACAGCCAGAGAGATCCCTGGGATGACAGCCGGGAAAATGCCAACCTTAGTCCTGGGCACCTCCATGGCTTCGCAGCCGGATAAAATCCAGGGTGCTGGTGGGGAAAGCCTGGCCAGGGGTGGGGAGAGCAGACCCCACCATGGGGCACCGCGGTCTCTGCTCTTCCTCCCTGGCTACCTTTGCTCCGTCCTCTTCCCCCCGCGGGGCAGAGGATGGGTGTTGAAATAGATCTGCCTAAATTTAGACAGGCTAAAACCCAGCCAAGAACAACAAGCGGAGGGGGCAGAGGGAGACGGTGTGCGGCAAGGGGAGGGCAGAGGAGCCCGAGGAGGAGGTGGGAGCCCTGAGACCCCCCTGGCTGGGTGATGCTGCTCGGTGGCATGGGGTCATGTCACTCATGGGGTGCAGAATGGGCCGCAGGAGCTGGCACCTGGTTTTCCTTCCTTGGATGATATTGCAACCCCTTACCTGCACCCCTGCAGAGTGAATCCCCACGGAAAAGCACCGTGCTTTTCCCTGCGGAGTGAATCCCCACAGGGAATACTTTTCCAGCCCTGTCTCTCATAGCTTTCCCTCCTGGGGCACAGCCAAGTCCTGGACACAAACAGGGCACTGGCCAAAGGTGGCTGGTGTCCCCAGGGGTCGATGAACATGGGGTCATGCCGGATGGTTCCCGAAAGCCCAACTGCAAGGGCTTGGGTGCAGAAAGTGGCTGCACAACCCCCTGTTCCTGCAGGGAGGAGAAGTGGTGGAGAAATGTCCAGGTCAGGTTTTTTCCAGGGGTGCCCTGTCCGTTTAGGATCCCTGGCAGTTCGGGTTGGAGGGCAGGAATTGAAAGTAGGTCCCTGGGTGCCCCCAGCACCTACGAACCCCTTTGGGAACCCATTCAGAAAAGCCTCCCACCTCCTAAACCAGACTCCTGCTGTTTTCCATGTCTTGCCCGTCATGGCACGGAGCGAAGCCTCGCAGACCCGCAGCGCCCTCCGCCTCGTGCCCACCCAAGCCCTGGAGAGCAGACGGAGCATCGGGGCTTAACCAAATTCCCCCAGGTACTGCCATGCCCCTCCCAGGGGAATTTGCTCCCGACTTCTTCGGTGCATCTCTAGACCAGTTTGGGTTGCTTAGGGATGGGGGAGGAAAGGGTTTCCCCCCTCTGGTCCTCTTCTCTCCTGCTCTGGCCCTGGCACAAGCTCTTCGCTGCATACGCCACCCCGGGGTGGGTCATGGCAGCCACTGAACTGCTCTTCACCCGGGGAACTGGGGAGAAAAGGAGGGATCATAGCTGCTTATTGCAAAACGAGCTTAAATCTACAGTCAGACTCTTGTTTTAAGTGGGGGCAATAGATAGAGGAAAGGAAAACAAAGAATAAATACCAGCTTGGGTTCAAATCCCAGCTGGGATTTACATCAGCAGCCACCGGAGGAGGAGGGGTTGAGATACCCGGCGTGGTTTTTTCTTTTTGCTCCTGGGGTGCATGGAGGCTTTGCAGCTCTTTTCCTTGCCCAGTATTTATGCTCTGGGTCTCTGTTACCTGGTAACGAGGGATAACCAGCGAGTGGAAAAAATGTTGTTTAAAAAATAAGACCCATATCCTAGCATAGCCTCCCAAGGTCCGCCCTGGCCATGCCTCGGGTGCCCTGTATCCTCCCCATCTGCTGCCCTTGGCTTCCCTGCCGCGAGCCCCCGGCACGAGGCGGCTCAGACACCCACCGAGGGAATCGGTTACACGCGGGGCGGGAGATGGGGCGGGCAGGTGGGAATTCTTCTGGAACAGCAGACGGTACCATCTGGGCTCGGCAAGAGTGGAGGCCTCTTGGCATCCCACCCTCCCCGCTTCCTTTGGACAAGGGAAGGGGAAACTTCAAATGGAGACACCAAACCGAGGGATATCCAGGTTGTGGGACCCTCCTCACAGCCATGAGACTCGGTGTTATGAGTGGCACCTCCCTGGCGACGTGCCAGTCCTGGCCGTGCCATGAAACAGAGCCATCGATAGCTTTTACTGCCGTCAGCGCGTGGCAGCTCTCCGAGCTGGGGGCTGCAGGCATATGTTGGGCTGAGGAGGCTGGGAATTTCTCCCAAGCTGGCAGAGAGTCACGGTACCGAGACAAAAGCATCTGTGATCAAACTGCTTCCGAAAGCCAACTCCCCCCACTTCCCACCAGCAAAATCAGCTGGAGGTTGAGGAGGCACAAAGTGCCGGATCCCACCAGCTGGGTCACCGGATCCTGCCCCCGAGGGGCCTGCGGAGCCACTGGCCTCACCCAGACCCTGCTGCCCCCAGGAGATGAGTCTTTCCCAAGCACTGCAGTGCCCCGGCATGAGGGAAGAGAGACCCTTTTCGTGGCAGCTGTGTAATTTTTCGTGCAAAGCAGGTAGCGTGCAGCTCTGCCTGTGAGCATCGCCCACGTGGATTGTCATCTGGAGCAATGTCATCCCTCCAAAGGTTGAGACAGTGCGGTCACAGCTCAGCTCCAGCCCCCATCTAGCCCAGTCACTGAGGCAATGGGTTTGGCAAGGGTTTGGTTTAACCCTGGTGCTTTGGAGATTTAATCTGCCCAGGGAGAGCAGCCCCGGCTTGGCTTGGAGCTGGCATCAGCTGCGTCTGCAGACCCACTGCTACCCGGAGCCCTGCTCCCAACCCAGGTGGGTTTGGACCCAAAATGGCTTGTGTGGACAGGGGAACTCAGCAAAACATATCTAAAGAGGCATCGGGTACCCAACGAGCTCATCTGCCTCCATCAGAGCTGTGGACGTGAGCAAACCCTCCTGCCACCCTCCAGCATCGCTCCCGAATGCGGCTGGGTTAAGCCCCTTTTGGGGAGAGCTGCATCAGCCTTTCCCGAGCATCCCCAGGCGAGCAGGATCAGCCTGGCTTCCCAGGATTTTCTGTTCTCTCCAGGAACGGACACGGCAGCGCACAGGCCGCTCGCACAGTGCCTGCTTCAAACCCAAAGCATCCGCCCTTCTTTCCATGCCATGCTTGGCACAAACCCCCCCATCTCTCCCTCCCCAAACCTCTGCCGAGGATCCCAGTGCTCCACTTACCCCAGCAAATTCCACTCCGACCAGCCACAGGATGGGCCACCAAGTGCCCCCAGACCCTCTGGAGGCAAATCCCAGTCCCCGGCGTGGGTTTGGCTCTGGGTAAGAGCGAGGAGGGAATCACGGCTGTTAACACCGCAAGCTTGGTGCAGAGGGAGCAGAAAACAGCTGAACTTTACGACAGCCCGATCCGTCACCGTGAGCTGGAGGAGAGGGGGCTCAGTCGACGCTTTAAAAATAGCCAGCAGTATTTTTGATCCCGAAAGCTGGATTCCAGTGGGGAGGGGAAGGGACAAGGGAGGGAGAGCCTAAGGCTTCCCAACCGCGCGCTTCGAATCTGCAGGCAGAGGAAACCATGCGTGAGATGGACGCAGGGTCCCAGCTGGACCACTCGGAGCTACCGATCTCGGGGTTTCTCCAGGGAAAAATGAGCAGGTTGGGAATGCAAAGTACCACTGGAAATTCAAGGCAGGCTCCTCTTTCAGCAGCACCTGCCTCCTCAGGCACAGGAGCGCCTGGCCTGGGCCGCAGCAGCCTCTGCCTGCAGGCAACTGCTCTTCTCCTGGCTCCGCAAGGAGGGAGATGGGAAGAAATGATGAAGATGCAAGTCTGGAGTCAAGTTAAACTCTTCCTCCAGGATTCTCCAGCCCAGGGCATTCCCTCTCCCCTGCTCGGGGAGCTCAGGAGGTCCCAGAGACGCTGGGAGGACCAGAAATCTTGGTGCTACATCTGGAGAGGGAGGATCTCAAGAAGGCTGGTGAAGAATCGGGGAGCTGCGTCCTTCGACCACCCTGCCTGAAGGTGTGACCCGAGTCGTGTGGCACATCCGTGGGGGGCTGGCATCCCTTGGGTACCTCCAGAGGAAAACCGTCCATCCTGCTCCCCTGTCCTTGCCTGGGCACTGCTGGGGGACCCTCCTGAGATGCTGACGTGCCAATAAATCACTGGCCCCGAGCACCTGCTCCAGGGCTGGGCAGCTGCAGGGCAGGGAAGTGCCGGGGCTAAAAAAAGATGGGAGCAGATGGGGCTGGACACAGCCACCGCTTTGCGGAGGGACCAGGAGATGTCCCCTGCCCTGTTCGGTCTCCGCTGAATGCCAACCACATGCGTGATGGCAGCAATGCCCAAGCACACGCAGCTGGGACGCTGGGGACCAGCAGCAAGCTCAGGCAGCCTCCCCGTGCCTCAGTTTCCCCATCAGTTAAAAGGCAGTGTCTTGGTGTCCACGTCGCATGGTGGGAGAGGAAGGTCCGGGCTCTGCATGGCTTCCGTGCAAGGATGTCGCTGGGTGCCTCCGGACACTGGTGGGAGCCCCCTGCACCCCCAGCCCCTCCGGATGCCTGGAGTTGGCTTTGGGAACGCGGGGACGCGGCACCGCGAGGTGGCAGCAGCACTTTGCGAGTGGCAGCGGGGTTTGGGGCGGGGGGGGGCAGGAGGGAGAGGTCCTGGCTCGGCATCACAGCAGTCGTGGGACCAGCGGGTTAGGTGGCCGAAAAGGCATCAAAGGGCCCTCGGTTTCCACTCCGTGCCTCAGTTTCCCCACGCCTGCTTTCATGGCACCCACAGGGTCCTCAAGGCCAAGCGCACTCCATCACACTGTGTCCCAACAAATGAGTAAAACAAGAGTGGGGGACTTGGAAAAGCCAGCCCCAGGTGTCCATGGGGACTGTCCCCTGTCCCCAAACCCTGGGGCACTGCGTTGCCCCTGGGCTCCCCCAGGCTCCATCACCAGCTCCGAGCTGGTGGCAAATTTGGGCTTCCTCTGCCCTCGGGGCCATGAGCTGGTGGCCGACAGAGAGGCTTTGGCTCGGTGCGGGTGGATTAGCAAAGGGCTGCAGAGTCACTTCTAGGGATTTGCTCCCATAAATGGGAATAACATCCCCTCCCAGGAGCCGCCCTGCCTGTCTCCAGGCCTCCAAAATGCTCCAGCGAGGGATTCTAAATGATGTTTTGGTTGCCTTTAGCAGAGGTCTGGGGAGCAGACAAGATGGGCTGGAGGTGGGGGACCCTCAGGGAATGTTTTTTCCTCCCTCCCGGGCAGGAGAAGGGGGTGAACTCCCAGCTGAGCTCCTGCTGGTGCCAGCTCAGCCCAAGGATACCTGGAAATGGTTGGGTTCGAAAGGGGGAAAAAAAAACCCCAGTCTTCAATTTATGGGCTTTTTTTAGGAAAGGAAATAGAGAAATAACTCCCCCACCCCCCTACCCCGCAACACATGGGGGATCAAAAAATGCAGTAAATCAGCCAGAGGCTTTTCAAATTTGGTGTAACTGAGTGTCCATTACACAGGATTCAAGGGCGTTCCCTCTCCAAGGAGGTGTGGGGGGGGTTTGCTGGGAAGGGAAGAAGAAACTGGGGGTTCCCAGTGCCCCCACTGACCCGTTGAACTTCACTTTGCAGAGCGGGTTCCTGTCAAGGCAACCGAAACCCTCACCCGGGCTCACTGTTGGGAGCGATCCGGCACAGGCGCCTCTCCGGGGGATGCTCCCGCAGCCTTCGCCGCCTCCTCTCCCCTCCCAGGGAACAAGGGGACTGGAGCAGAAGCCCACAGGGGGTGGAAAACGCGGCCCCCCCATGCGTGGGGTCTGTGTGTGGCGTGATCTTCCCTCACCGTGCTGCTGCCTGGGTGGCGTTACGCGTATATTGTCTGTACCAAGCACCGGCGTTTTAGAAACACCCGGCATGGGCACGGCGTGTTGGAGGGCCAAACCCCCGGCGCAGAGGTGTAACGGGGGGGGGTGCTGCTCTCCATCACCCCTCTCGCAGCATCTAGCCCTTCCGCCAGGAGCGTCATCCAAACCAAAGTTCCTCCAGGTTTTCCCATGCGGGGGTTAAACACCCCAGCTCTGTTGCGGACGCACCGAAAGGGAGAATCTCTCTCGGGGTTCGACCCGCTTCACCCACGCGGGGGTTTGCGATTTGCCCCCAAAATCAGTGTGTTTTGGGCGCCTTCCCTCGCGATGCCGCAGCTCACCAGCGGCACAGGGGGCTTCGAATCCGGCAAGGCGTGAATCCCTGGAGATTAGAGGGTTGGGTTTGGGCTTTTTCTTTGGTTTTTTTTTTTTCCTTTCCACAATGCCATTCAGGGCCTGGAAAGGCTGTCCCCGTCCCCCCGACCCAGTCCGGCTCGCCAGCACGGCTGTGCAAATCCCTCAGTGCTTTTCCAGGCAACGCTGGGACTCGGATGAGCTGGAGCTGCCGGGGTAAGACACCGCTGGGGGCTTGCAGGGGCTATTTTAAGCGGGGGAAAACGATGGAGAGATGGTTAATTGATTTCCGTGATTAACTAAGAGTTTGTCAGTGCAATACTTTCGGGTTTACTCTCCTTGGCGTTTTTTTGTAGTTGGGAATTATTTATTTTTAAACAGTGTTTGGGAGGGGGGAAACATTTCTTTTTCTGTCCCTGAATGTTTCCAATGAGAAAGTCGTTAATCTCCGGATGATATTTAGGCTGAGGAGGGAAACAAGTAGGGGAATGAAAAGCTTCTGACGCCGCTGCGTTGGCTGGCAGGAGGAACCAGGCAGTGCCGGTGCGAGAGGCAGAGCGCGGCTGCTCCGCTTTCAGGGCAGGAATCCCCCCAGCATCCCACCAGGAGCTACCCCACCTCCGGCAGCAAATCCCAACAGGATCCTAGTGGTAGCAAGCCCATCGCCAGCAGCAAATTCGGAGTAAATTGTTGCCCCGGCCAGCAGCGAAGTGGCTGAAGCATCTTTGTGCTCCCCATGACTTCCCAGCTGCCTGGCAAACTTCTTATCCATTCTCTCAGTGGAAATCCTCACCCGCAGCATTCTGTTTTCTCTTTTTTTTTTTTGTTTTTTTTTCCATTTAAAAATCAAGAGGAGGGAAATTGTGGTGATTTATTTTGGTGAAAGCATCCTTGCTGGTTTTCCGGGCACGGGGGTGGAGCAGAGCGTCCTTGCGCACGTTTCCTTTGTACTTGCCAAAGGCGGGACGGCGAGGGGTTAATATGGAGAGGAGCAGGATCCACCCTGATGGACCTGGGGCTGGTTGGTTATTTTTAATTTTACAGACTTGTCAATCAGGGCTTGCCCACCCCCTCGCACTTCGGCCGAGGCTGGATGTCAGCTGGCAGGCAGCAAAAATCCACCTCATCCCAGAAATTCATCATAATAATAATAATAATAATATGATCACTGGCAGGGAAAAGTGGAAACGGGAAAGAGGTGGAGAGAGCACGACAGCCCCTTGGTATTTTGTCCACCTTTCCTGTGCCTTGTGTTTTGCGTGGCTTTTCCTCACCAGAGGAAAAATAAACAGTGGTTTAAGGGATGTTTAAGTCAGCTCTTGAGAGGCTGGAGGAGGCTGTGTTGATCCCTCCACAAAAGAAAAGAAGTGAAAGAGAGAGAAAAGAAAAGAAAAAAAAAAAAAAAAAGCCATGTGGCTCTTTGTGGAAGGAATTAAAATGGGTCCCGGAGGCTGCGAGCGCTGAGATAGAAACAGGCACCGATGGGGACGGGAGCCCTGGGAAAGAGGAGTCTCAAAAAGAGACCTGGGGACAGAAAAGCAAGGGGCTGGGGAAGGAGGATGGACCAGGACGCTGCCAGCGCCGCTGGGTGCGGGCAGGGACACGGGGGATGCACTGGGACACGTCTTGGTCCCCCCCATCACCGCTGCCCTGCTCCCGGGGATGCGGGACCGGGATGCGGGTGCCGGGTACCACGGGATGCCCGGAGGGCAACTCTATAAACTCTCCTCCGTGCCTGGCACTGGCCTCCCGTCCCACGCATCTCTTCCCCCAGGGCTTTGCTACTTCGGAAGAGGAATTAAAAATACGAAAGAAAAGCACGCCGCAGCTGCTGCACTGGGAAAGGCCTGGGAGCTGCCCTGCGGATGGTTCGTTTTGTGCCTCCGAGATGCTGGAGGTGAATCCCGAAGGAGATTCTGCAGCCGTGCAGGGAAACGGGACCCTCGGAGTGCTGGGGGGTTCCTCCTCTGCTGGGATCCCCCCGGCACGTCCCGGGGGCTCCCCGGCCTCTGCGCATCCCCGGCAGCCGAAGCCCGGATGAACCCACTGGCATCAAAGGAGCCACCCCAGGTCGACGTCGTTCAGCTGAGCTTTTCGGCTAGAGTTATGCCTTGTGAAAATGAGGACACGGTAAAAAAGCAAAAAGTGAAGACAGCCCTGTGCCTGGTTGGGAAGCCAATTTGGAAAGCATCCTCCGGTTGCATCGCCGCTTATTTCCCCATTTCCCCCCCCATCACCAACCTTGAGGTTAGACCCTGTTGGTTTTTCACTTCTACGGAGTGGGGGATAAATTAATTAAATTAAATTTTATAGAGCTATATTTATCCTTCACCGTGCCGGAGTCTCCCCAGCTGCATTTCAACCAGTTTGCTGTGCAAGGGCGGCTCCGAGACGAGGTATCTTGTAAAAGAAACACCCTCAAACAAGTCATCTTGGATCTGAATTAATCATCTCCTTGGGTTTTTGTCTTTGCGAGAGATGTCTTTTTTTTTATCGCAGTCAGGTCTTCCAGAAAATGGACGGTAACAAAGCGCAGTTAAATATATTGTCTGGTGACCACAAAACAAATGCTGTCAGGAAAATAGAATGAAGGCTTGAAAAATGGGATTTCAGAAGGAAATATTGAGCTGGCGTCAAACCCGGGGTTGTTTTTGCAGAGGAAGGGAGGTGAGTCTTCCTTAGGGCTGCTGGCGGGCAGAGGAAAAGTTCCCCAAACCCTTGAAAAGTTTGGATTTGGGCTGACTTTGCTGGGCTGGAGGTTTTACTGCCGAAAATATTCGGGAAGTCCCTTTCTAACAAATAACCGAGTCCCAAATCGCCGTGAAGAGGCACAAAGCGGTTTTATTGATTTGATTTTTTTTTGGGGCGGGGGGGCGGGGTGGACAACATGAATATATCTTCACACACACCCCCCAAAATGTATTGCAAAATATGTTCACTGCCGTGTGCATTTCTAACTCCTCTGCTTTTGGTCTCTCGGCTGTTTTTCCGGGAGAGGACCCATATTCTCCGGGGAATCCTCCTCCCTTGCTTCACCCCCTCCGGGGATGACAATTTCTCCCCTGTGACACCCCTCACTTGCCCTTCCCAGGAGCGATTTTACACCCTATAAAGACCTTCCCGCGGCTTCAAATTTTAATTTTTTATTATTTTTTTTTACCCAAAAAGCCCTTTTTGTGTCGCCTTCTCACAGACGTGAATTAAATCCCGTGTTTAGCAAACAGGGCGGTGGGGCTGAGTGTTCAGCAGCTACAGAATCGCCTGCAGGGATTGTGCTGTGGGCACAGAAGATCTTTATTCCAGGGACGTATTAGCCAAAAATACTGACTTGAAATGTCCTTTGCACCATTTCTATCCAGAAGCTTTCTGTTTTTTTTTAACTAAATTCATTTGCAGCGATACCGACCCATGGCTTGCACAGGGTCTGGAGGAGTTTATGCAGCAATTATAAAAGCCTCCAGCTTTTATAAAAAAAAATTACAATGGGCACACAAGGACCTGCCAGGCGCTGGAGAATACGGCTGGTTTGCTCTGCAGGGCATTATCCAACCTCAATTGCTTTTATTTATTCTTTTTTTTTTTTTTTTTTAAATCCTACTTAATAGTATTAATCTGCAAGTATCTTTTCTGCTCTTTTCCGAGCCAGGCCACGCTGGGGCTGGAGAGCTCACGGCTTTTTTCCTTCGAGGAATAGGCAAAACTGCCCCAATATTTGCAGAAAAAATGCTGTTGCCTCTTGCAAAGGGGGAAGTTAAAGGCCGGGAGAGAGCGGGGAACACGCAGCCTGCGAAGCTTCAACGCGGTGAGCTATAAAGCCACAAACCCCGGCTTTATCAGCACTGCCCCGTCCCATGCCCTGCAGTTTGGGGGAAAAACTAACAAAAAAAAAAGTCCACGCCAACCTTCTGTTTACTTTTTTAGAAATAAGTTTGGAAGCTAAAAGTGACAAGGGATGATTTAATTTTTTTTTTCTTTTTTTTTTTCTTTTTTTTTTTTTTTGAAGTCATCCCCGCATTCGCTTCATCAACTTTTGGCTTGTGCTGGAGCAACACGGAGGAAAACTAAATTCCTTGGGATAAAAAGCCGCTCGCCGCCACGGTGTTAGAAGCACAAAGGTGTCGGCAACGTGGCACAGATGAGATTTGTTTAACGCTCCTCCGAGCCTTTTAAACCACAAATTAATGAACTTCAGACCGACGTAATATTGATGGTGATCTTTCCTTTTTAATTTGCTTCCTTGTTCCCTCGTTTTCCTGCTCAGTGATTGCCGGGTCTGACGAGGGCTCCTCGCCCTGCACCGCCTCAAAGGCGAAAGGTTACGGTCCAGCAAGGTGGGTTTGAAATAATTTCTTACAAATACATAATTTCACTGGGAAAAATGCGCCGGCATTAAGTGGGGAGCGCGGAGCTGCTGGTCCGGGGGCTTTTCCAGGGGCCAAAAAAAAACCCGTTCCCATTTTTGAGGAGGTTTATGGGGTTTAATACCTTTTTCCCCTTCTCCACACTTAGAAAAGTAAGCGTGAACCAGCAGTCCTGTAGCTCGGTGGCTATTCAGAAGGATGCACAAGCTCCAGATAAATATCTATTTACTTTTTTTTTTTTTGGTCCGTTGTTATTTTGAAATATCTGGGAAGAGCCACGACTTAAAGCTGGTGGTGTCCTCTGACAGCCCGCTCTAAGCCGCCGCTCCTCTTTGTACATTCAGAGTCCGTCCCCCCAGGCCCGCAGAAGTGATGTATTCCTGTCCTTATTTTATAGAAATTTTATAGATTTCCTATAATCAACTTCTCTGGCTTTTGCTAAAGGTTACTTTTTGATTCTTAAACAGAAGGTAGAGATGGATTTAGCCCTCCTGGATTTAAATAAAAGGTGTCAGGACTTTGGGGGCAGAAAACAGGAGAATGAGGAGGAGGGTTTGCAGCCGCAATTATCTAAATTACCTGAATTATCCGAATTATCCTTATGTCTCCCACAGGACAAGATACCTGGCTAGAAAGGCTGAGCTGGGACCACCAGAATCGCACAGTGAGGGGAGAGAAAACCCATCTGGTGGGAGAAATGAGGTAAGGATTCAGCAATGGAAAACAGGGATGTTCCCATGTTTTATAGTGCCGTCCCGGGGATGTGGTACCCGACAGGCACTCGGGGATGGAGTTATTTCTCCATCTCCTGGGTACGGCCGTGGGTCTGGGCAGAGGAATGTCTCGACCTCCTCCCAGCCAAAATGCCTTTGCTGGGGACGTGGCTGGGAGCTGTCGAGGGAGAGTATTCCCAAAATGCCTCTTGAAATCCCTTTTTCTCCCCATCCATATTGAGTCTAACCACCCTCAGCCTCATCCATCAGATATTACCCCTATTAATTATCCCCCGTGCGAAAACTTTCTAAAATATTCCTCACCCTTGCGGAAAGATTTGCGGTTTGCTTCGCGCAGGCAGGGCTGGAGCCTTTACTGGCAAAGCAAAATGAGAAATTTCTTGCTTCACGATCAAATCCTTCCCTTTTCATATAAATAAGTAACGTCACCGGAGGGCTGAGAGAATTCGTGGCGTGCGGTTTTATGGAGGAAACGCATCTCAGAGGCAGTAAAAGTTGTATATTATGGTGCGGAAAAAGCAAACTGGGTTTGCAGAAGAGACTGCGAAGACCCGTGGCGGGTGTCCTTGGAAAAGAGTCGCTGCTGTAACTTTTCCTAACGCAAGCGGGAAAGGTTGGCATCGGCAGCGGGGAGGATGCTCCCATCCCTGGGGGATGAACCATCCCAATCTCTTATTTTCTGGGGGGGGGCAAGAGCGTGGAGCAGGTGGGATTTCTCCTCAAAGTGCTCCCGGGGAGGCAGCAAATTAATAGCTTGGAAAAACAGGAAAGGGGAAAATAGGCAGGGGAATTTCTGACTGGGGAGGGGAATGCTTAAAAAAAAAAAATCAGCCCCTGCGTCCATCCCGCTCCCCGAAAAAATCTGGGGGTTAAACCTGCCCCTCTGAGTCACGGGGGGGGCTGCAGCCCCAGCCAGGATCCTGGGTCCTGGGGCTGCCTGAGATTTTCTGCAGGAGCTTTAGGGAGGTTACAGGGAATTTTGCCCCGTGCGCGTACCAGGGGAAACTGAGGCACGGAGCAAGGCGGCGACACCCTCGGCACCTGCTGAAAAGCCCGTCTGCCATAACAGCCCACCTCCAGGTGGGGACACACAAGGTCCTGGGGACACGCAAAGATGTGGGGACACGCAAGGACGTGGCCTCGGTGCCCTCCGAGCACCCCAAACCGGCCCCATCGCCCCAGGGTGGTCTCCATCCACCCCAGGGCCCCCCAGCCCCGCTCGGCCCCACCACCAGCGTCCCCAGGGTTGGGACCAGCCAGTGGCGGCGCCCCGGGAGGCGGAGGGGAGCCCCCACGCAGCCGCCGCGGGGCCGCGCCGTGTGAATTAACCAACTTTGTTTTCCACCAAGGCTTTTCCCTTAATAGCCATCCCCCTCCCCCTCGCTTTTGCCGGCGTTTGAGGAGAAGTGAGGCGTGAGAGATCCTTTGGAATAATGAGGTGTAATTAGCCCTGGCAGCTCTTATCTTCCACACACCCCCCCCCTTCAATTAGATTGAAATAAAAAAAAAAAGGCAAGAAGGGTGGTGGTGGAGGGGGGAATAAAGAGGAAGGTGGTGAGGGAGGGAGGCGAGAAAAAGTTGTACGCCGTGTCCAGCTCCGTCCTTCTGGGCTGGGTGCTGGTCCCCGTGGATGGGGGGTCCTGGCACTGTCCCCCTTTGCGTGGCTGCTGCTGGGGGGGGGCAGGAGGATGTTCCCTGTGCCTCAGTTTCCCTTGGTTGTGGTCTCTGCCTCGGCAGGGTACCAAAACCAACCCCTGCAGCGGGGCAAGAGGCGTTAGGGGCGTCGTAGGTGAAACCAGGCACTTGATCCCCAAGCATCCCTGGGAGCCCTGAGCATCCTTGGAGCCCCGAGCATCCTGCTGACGCAGTCCAGAGCTCCCTCTTCCCACCCAGACACCACTTTCTAACCCCGGCTTTGATTCCTGTGGGCCACATCAGGTTGCTGGTACAGGAGGGAGGTGGGAAAAGCCCCTGTGAGCAGGACCTGGCTGTTTTCGGACCCCTCCATCCCTCCCAGCTCATCCCCGCATCCCTCCTGGTCTCCGACGCTGCCTGTCCATCCCGTTCCTGCCCTGCTGCCATTCCCGCTCGGCCCTTGCTCTTTCGTACCCGTGACCCTGATCTTCAGGCTGACAGGCTGATGGATGGGCAGCGCCCCAGTGATTTACGACGTCCTTTAATATTTGGCAAAGTGGCCGAAAGCCCTGGGCAGGCGACGGAGCTGGGGTCGGCGGGGGGAGACGGCCGGGAGATTTGTCAACCTTTGAGGCGGGGAGGTGGGGAGGGAGGAAAGTGCCCTGTCTGTCCGCAGTGATTTATACCCGATCGCCGTGATTAAATTGGCCTTAGCTAATGATAACTAACTAGTGAGGGGCTGACCTTTCCCTGACAATGGAAGGGGGCCGGGAGCCACGCTGCTGCGGGGTGTCTAATGGGGATGTTTCTTCAGCCAAGACACTATTTTTTTTTTAACATGGCGCTCTTTTTTTTTCCTTCAGAAATGGTTTCCCAGCCGGCCCTGTGTATAGAAGACGCGGGACGCCACATGTCCCCACACCCTGGGGTCTTGCCCCCGCCGCACATCACCTCTCCGGGCTGCGTCGGTGCCACCACAGCCCTGCAGGGACCGGCTGCCAGAGCCCGCGGGGACGAGACCGGTAGGGCCGAAGCAAGTGGGTCTGATGGTTTTTATCCGGGGAGGACTTGAAATCTGTTTCCAGTGGGGAAATTTCACCTGTAGCCAAGCTGAACGGGGTGCTGGGGGGCTGCGCAGGTGCCCTCAAGGCTGAAACGTCCTGGTTTTCCAGAGGTGCCATACTGTCTGTCCACCCCTCCGTCCCCAGAGCTGCCCGTCCCTCTCTCCATCCCTCTCTCTTCTCCTCCACCTCTTTCACCCTCCATCCCCATCTCTCTCCTGCGCCACAGAGGGGAGCAGCCCCTTGTCTCCCTGCCAAGCCATGATGGAGGTATTTGAAACTACAAAAAATAGGTTTTTCTGCCTTAAAAATGGCTTTTGCCTCTTCTGCTAGCCCTAAATAAAAGCCACAAACATTGAAACAAAGCCCCTGACCACCTTCAGGCAGAGGTTTCACTGCTCAGCCCAGCTTTTCCCACCGGGACTCTTTACACAGGTTCGGTTTTTTGGGTCCCCTTTTGGATGTTTGTGTTGGTCTTGTCGCATCCAAAGAATTCCCTGGCCCGGGAAGGGCGTACCACAGCCCAGAGAGACACCGAAGAGATGCACCGATGGCCGGAATTAAAGGTAAAAAAGGAGTGAAATCCTCCGAGGCTGGGGCTGGACGTCTCAGTGCACGCCGCCCCAAGCCGCGCTCTCCCTCCCCGCCCTGGCACCTTGACACGGGGATAAAAGCCGGGCTGAAGGGGCGATTTCACGGAGATTAACCTCGCGCGCTGCGCTGGGGCCACCACTGCCCTCGGCACCGCGTCCCCCTTGTAATGAAGGCGGATTACAGATATATTAGCCCCACCAGCAGTTTTATCAGTAGCGGTTTATCACACGGAAGGGGCAACGGCCGAGGGCAGGGGATGGAGAAGCCCGACCACCTGCCAGAGACCTGGGGCATCACCAGAGAGGCTTTAATTAAATTTTTGGGAGGCAGGCTGGGGTCGGCGTTTGCTGCTTGTCCCCGGTACAGCCCGGCTCCCCAAGAGTTGGGGTGCTGATGGGGAAGCCCTCGGCCTGGCTGCGGGCAGGGCTGCCCCTCTGCACCACCCAGGGCTGGGTTAGAGACTTCTGATTTAAAAAAAAAAAAATAAATCCCCTTTTGGAGGCCTTTGAATGGCCTCTGCGGGGGATGGAGATGCTGGTTGTGTCCCGGCCAGGCCCATCCCTCCCCATCCCATGCAGAACCTCCCCCGGGCTGCAGGAATTCCCCTCCTTGGCCCCAAAACGCCTTGGGACGCCGAGCATCCCCGTGCGGCACCGGGGCACCCAACCCCGAGGGGGCTCAGGCGGGTGCCTGACATCGATGCAACAAGGCACGTCGAGGGGGGGGGATTTGAGCCTGAAAGAGGTTAAAGTGGGGCGAAGCTTGCGGGGGAGAGAAACCTCCCGAACAGGGCGTTTTAATGACATTCCATTAAAGCTCCCTTTGGGGCTGGCACGGCCGCCATGTGCTGCACATTCTCATGGTAATTATGAGACATCTGTATAGAGGCTCTTTTCTCATCAAAGATGGCTCTCTTCAAAGACGCTCCTGGGAAACCCTTCACCTCTGACCTGGGGGGTCACTGCCGAAACAGCGGCTCTATAGTGCGCGTTACTGTAAAGCCCAGTATCCTTTTTCCTCCCCTAACCTGACCAGGTCCCGGCTTTTCAGGCGGGATTCGTTGAGCTGAGAGGGTTGAGGGGGAGAGGCCACCGGTTTCGGGAAAGGGTCCCCACCGCCGCCGCCACCACCACCACCTCCGCCGGTGCCAGTCCTGGGTGCCTTCGTCATTGTCGTCTGTGCTGACCCCAGCCGCGGGATCAAAGCAGGATGAAAAGGGGTTTAATGAGAGGGGATGGGGCTGGCTGTTTCCCGGCCCCGTGCTGGGGAAGGGGCATCCCCTGCAATGTCACCCATCACCGGGACAAAACCCACCCCACTCCCTGCCTGGTGCGTCCCACCTGGGTAGCACCGGGTCCCAGGGAGTGATTTTTAATGATTGCCATAAAAAAACCCACCATCCTCGATGCCACAGAGGTGACAGGGGTGTTCCTGAGGTCCCCCACCCACGAAACATGGGCACTTTGGCATGGTGAGGATGCTCCGTGTCCCCCGGGGATGAAGACCACCTTCTCCCACAGGGACGTTTCGGGCACAACCGGCATCACTATCCCATCTAACAGCACGACCATCACTGTCCCATCCATGGCATCGGTGTCCCCGATGTCCCACCTCCCTGGTGGGGGACAGTGGCCTGGGGAGGAAGGGGACGGATGCCTGGCAGGTGCCTCAGTGTCGGCGCGGGTGGCTCCATCCCTACGGCACAGCACCGGCAAATGCTCCCCGTGGCCCTTTCCAATAAGTGGCAAATGATTCTTCGTCCTGTCGCTCCCCGGTGGCAATAAACCTTAATCACAATGAAGTCATTTGATTTTCCACGTCCTGTAATCGCGCGGCGATTTGGCATTAATTAACGAGCGTTTACGGGAAGGGCCGGCTGCCGGCGTTAGCGCTGCGCTTTTCCAGAAGATGGATTATCTCCGGAGCATCCGCTGGCACGCGCTGGTGCCGGGGAACGTCCCGTCCTGTGCCGGGAGCGGGGTCCCGAGGGGACGTCAAGCCTAATGAAGCACCCAGCTAATGAGGGACGGGATGGGGGTGCTGCAGGACCTCGCATTTTCACTCTCACCCCGCTTTCCCCTCCCAGTATTGGTCTTCTCCTGGGCAGGGCTGGTGGGGAAACTGAGGCACAGAGGGGGAGGGGCGGGGGGATGGGAAGGGGGGGTTTCCTTCACCACAGAGGAGAGGGATGGGGCCGGGGGTGCTGGACCATGGTGTTGACTCAACAGGGAATTAACCTCGTTAGAAAGCGCCCGGGGTCTGCGGGTGGCAGGAGCTGCCGGGGGGTTTATTCCCCCCGGCTGGGGGGGGTCAGCAGCCCCGGGGGATTATCGCCCTGGGGGTTGTTTGGTGGTGATGGGGGTTGTGTCTGGGTAGATTCTCTAGTGGCTAATGCAAGGGTCGGGTCCCCCTGATGGCCTGTCCCAAACCCACTGCCGTCCCCCCTCCCCGCTGGCCCCAGCCGCAGCCCTCACGTGCCAGCGTCCCTTTGTGCCCACATCTCCCTCACCGGATCCTTCCCCAAGGCTGCTTTCCCCTCCCTCACAGCCTGCCGTCGAACCCCCGTTGTTCTCTTTTCAATTAGATTTTGTTCCCCAAAATCTTCAGATTTTTCCAGAGGGTGTCTCCCGCCGCCCGAGGATGCCTCCCAGGCAGTTACACCTGCCAGATCCTCCACCAGCGCTGGAGCCCGTCACCAAAAACCGCGTGTGGTTAATTTGTGGCCATCCCCTTCCCTTGCCAGGCAGGTTTGGAGCTGCCGGTGATTTACCGTGGCTCGGTGCAGCACGTGCCTCAGTTTCCCCAGTGGGGCAGGAAGGGGTGCCCCTCTCTGGTGGCCCTGTGGCCCTGTGTGGCCCTGTGGTGTTGGAGGGTGGAGATAGGGACGGGCAAAGGGACAGGAATGAGGATGGGTTTGGGATGAGGATGAGGATGGGAAAAGGGACAGGAATGGGGATATGTTGGGGATGGGGATTGGGGTAGGGATAGGGATGAGGATGAGAATGGGGATGGGGATTGGGATGGGAAAAGGGATGAGGATGGGTTTGGAATGAGGATGAGGATAGGGATGGGAAGAAGGACAGGAATGGGGATGGGTTTGGGATGGGGATGGGGACAGGGATGGGGAAGTGCTGAGGATAAGGCTAAGGATTAGGGATGGGGAGGAGGATGAGGACAGGGGTGAGGATGAGATTGAGGAAGAATAAAAATGAGGATGGGGATGGGAAAAGGGTCGGGAATGGAGATGGGATGGGGACGGGCAGGGATGGAGATGGAGATGGGGATGAGGACAGGGATGAAGGCAGAGATGGGATAGGGATGGAGAGAGCTATGGGATTGGGATGAGAATGGGAATAGGGACAGGGATGGAGTTGAGGATGAGGATGGGGTTGAGGACAGGGATGAAGGCGGAGATGGGATGGGGTTAAGGATGAGGATGAAGGTGGGAATCGGAATGGGGAAGTGCTGAGGACGAGGACAGGGATGGGGATGGAATGGGGATAAAATGGGATGGGATGGGATGGGATGGGACAGGGGTGGGAGCAGCCTGCCTGGGCGGCCCCATGCTGCGGCCGTGGGTGAAGGAGTGGGGCAGGGGACAGGCTGAGGGACACCAGCGGGGGCTGCGGGTGCCGCGGGGACGCTCGGGCGGGTGCTGCTGGCCCTGGCGAGTGCTGCCGCCCGCACTGCCGCCCGATAAATCCTCACGTCGTATATAAACCACCCCAGCGCCTGGTTGCCAGATTTTGTCTGGTGCCTTAATGTCAGGACTGTAAATTAGCTGCTGGCACCGAGGCGACCTTGACGAGCTCTCCGCGGGGTTTAGTCCCAGGAGGGAATGGAGCTGGGGGTGGAGGGGGGGAGAGGACACGTGTGGGTGCCCTGTCCCCAGCCGTGCCTCAGTTTCCCCGGTGCAGGGAGGGCTGCTGCTGCGCTGGCAGAGTTTGTTGCGCTCTGAACCTGAATACGTGGGGTGCTGTGGCTGATGGTGTGGCTGTGACCAACCCTCAGGTCCCCAAAAGATGGGGGCCAGAGGGGGCTGGTACCCCCCCCCCGGGAGCAGCTTCGCCCCACAGCCCGGGAAGGGTCATGGCCATGGTCAGCCCCCCGGTGGGGTCTGTGCCCTGACCCGGCTGGGGAGGGGTTAAGGATCCAGCGCAGTGCCTTCGCATAACATCTACCTACTGACCGCAAACTCACCTCCAGTCAGCCATTCCCTCCCCGGCACCGCCTGGCGTGTGCGCACACGCGTGTGGATGCGTGCACACACGTGCACATTCATGAACGCACACACAGGTGCATGCGTGCATTCCCCCCCCCCCCATCTCTGCACAGTCAAGCCCACAGATACGCGCACAGACCTGCACGTGGATGCACACACACCGCACGGGGCTTCCTCGCGGCGCAAATCCCGCTGTGAGCGGGGAAAACACCCCCATGGGCGTTAGGGGCCATGGTGGGGGCCGCATCCTGCACGCCCCGTCCCCTTTCCCATCCTCTTTGCGGGCCCTTCCCCAGGAGGAACCAGCCTTTGAGGGGGGGCAGACGGGACCACCCACACGCATCGTCCCAGGGCCGGCACGTACAGCCGTCGCTCGCCCGACCGCCAGGAGCTGAGCTCACGGCAGCCAAACTGCTACTTAATCGATCGATCGAGACATTTATCTGCCTCCTGCCAGCCCCCATCGCTGCTGGATCTTCTCCAGGTCGCTAAAATTAGCAGCCGTTAGAGAAAGCGGCTCTGGCCGGGCTGGGAGGGGGGAGCGCAGCGGGGAGGGGGGTGGATGGGTGCAAGGGGCATCGGGGGGGGGTGGTGTGATTGGGGATGGAGGGGGCACCCTGACGTTAGGTGTGTACACGGGGATGGGCAGCATCAGCCGCACCAGGGATGGAGATGGATGGAGCAGGGATGGGGTTGGATGGAGCAGGGATGGGGATGGATGGCCCAGGGACGGGAATAGATGGACCAGGGATGGGGCTGGATAGACCAGGAGCAGTGGTGGCATCACAGGGACGCCCTGGGAGCTCCCGGCGTGGGTTTAATATAACCTTTCCCGTCATTTATTTGCCCCTTCAAATCAAATCAAGGCCTTTGAAGTGCTTGAAATGGTATATTTTAAATCTGTACCCCCAGGTCATCCCCAAAGGTGACAGTGCGGGGCCAGAGGGACACAAAGGTTCCCCGGGCTGAGACGGAGGGGTCGGACTCGCTGCTTTTGGTGACAACTCGACAGGGAAAAGGGAACTAAACCGGGGGAAGACGAGGCAGCAATTTTATATTTTCCCCAGACATATTTTCCACTATTAAGAAAAAAAAAAAAAGAAGGAATAAAATAAAAAAGAAAAGCTGCAGCTTGACGGCTGTGCCAACCCCCCGTGCTGCTCCGACAGCATGCACAGGCTGAAAAACGGCTTTTTTTTTTTCAAATTTTTTTGTTATTATTTTTAATTCCCCCCTCCCTCAGCTTGGCTCGCCGGCTGTGATTGACTGTGACTGACAGCTCTGCCCATCGTTTGCAACGAGACTCGCTGCGGGATCGGCAGCTCCCGCTCGCTTTATCGATATCATCGGGATTTTTATACGGATTCTGCATCCACCTGGGGGGGGGGAACACCCCGCGGGGGTCCCAGCGCTCGCCCCCGGGACAATAACTTTTCCCTGTGGCCTTTTCCAGCTCGTCCTTGAATTAAGGCCCCCTGTCCCACACGGGGTTTATTTAAAATATTCCCAGCAGAGGTTATTTATGGGGGGTGAGACGGGGCCGGGCCAGCGCCACCGCTTTGAAAAGGCCATTTCTGACTTTTCTCTAATGGGCTGTTAAAAACCTGCAATAAACCAGTCCCAACGGTGCTGCCCCCCCGCCCAGGCTGGGGGCTTCTGGGGGCCATACTGGGATCAGACTGGGGGGCTTATTGGGATGAGACTGGGACAATAAAGGGATCAGACTGGGGGCATGCTCCGGTGCATCTGGGATGAGACTGGGATGGCATACCGGGATCAGACTGGGGGACATGCTGGGGCTATACTGGGATGATACTGGGGGGGCTTACTGGCTCGAGACTGCAACTATACTGGGACCAAACTGGGAGGGCATGAGGCTGGGGCTGCACACTGGGATAAAAACCGTGGTCCATACTGGGATCCATCTGGGGCTGCACCGGGACCTTACTGGGGGACCACACTGGGAGCATCCCCTGGGCCATGCGGGGGGTGGGTGAGGCTTCACTGGGATGAGCCTGGGACCACCCGTGCCCATACTGGGAGGGTTACCGTCCAACCCCAGTTCCAGACAAAAAAAGATTAAAAAAAAAAAAGTTGTCGAATCTGTTGAATTCGATTTTTTTTAAACTAAATAAATTACAAATAAAAAATAACCCCAATCCCAGGAGCCGCGAGGAAGAAGCGCTGGGTAATAAGGAAAAAACCATGGCAAACATGAATAATCCTGCGCGGTCCCCGATGTGTGGGAGGCACCGGGGGTAGAATATCGCTTTTTATTTTATTTTCTCTTTATAAATAGCCCCCCTTGCCTTGTGCCCATGGGGCAGGTGCTGGCTGGGGGTTTTCAGCCCTCCCCAAAACCTGCTTTTCTCCCTAAAACAGGGGGGGAAATAGTGTTGTGTCCCCCCGCCCCCAGCAGCATCCCAGTCCCCAGGTCCCCAACCTTGGGGAGAGGGTCTCCATTCTTGGGGTCCCATCTATGGGGTCTCCAATCTTGGTGTTCCCATCCTTGGGGTCCCCAACCTTGGGGTACCCATCCTTGGAGTTTCCATCTTTGGGATCCCGTCCTTGGAGTCCCCAGCCATTGGGTCCCACCCTTGGTGTCTCCATCCTTGGTGTCTCCATCCTTGGTGTCCCCATCTTTGGGATCCCCTCCTTGGGGTCCCCAACCATGGGGATCCCATCTTTGGGGTGGTCTCAATTCTTGGTGGCCCCATCCTTGGTATCTCCATCCTTGCTGTCCCAATCTCTGGGGTCCCCTCCTTGGGGTCCCCATCCCGGGCGGGGAGGTGTCACTGCATGGGGCCATAGGGCCAGTTGAGGGTGGCGCCGGCCAGCAGCATGTCACGGATGAGGGTCTCGATGGGGGTCTTGCCCACCAGGCGGCTGAAGAAGAGTTGCTGGATGCCGGGGGCAGAGACGCTGCGGAGGGCGGGCAGGCGCAGGAGGAGGCGCCCGAAGCGGCTGGGCTGGCTGGGGTGCTGCCGCCGCACATGCTCCTCCAGCGCACACTGCGACTTCTCCTGCAGGCCGGCCACCTGCCCCGGGTCCGACAGCCCCACCGCGTCTGCGGGCAGCAGGGAAACTGAGGAACGGCCGGGACCCCGCCCCCGGCCCCGCCCCTTTGGCCCCGCCCATTCGGTCCCTCCTCTGTCACCCCGTCCCACTCAGCCCTACCACCATTAATCTCACCCCACTGAACCCCACCCACCTCCTTTAGCCCCGCCCACTCAGACCCACTCCATTCATTCGCCAGCACCCATTGAGGCCCACCCCCTTGGGACCCCACCCCATTAAGTTCTGCCCCACCCCGTTGAGCCACACCCAACCGTTCCCAGACCGTTCCTTCCCTTCACTCCCATTGATGCCCACGCCATTGGAACCCCACCTCCTTGGGACCACACCCCATTAGATCCCACCCCATTAGAACCCCACCCCATTAAGCTCTACCCCATTGAGCCCCCACCCCATTAAGTCCCACCCAATTTAGCCCCACCCCATTGAGCCACACCCAACCCTTCCCAGCCCATTCATTCCCCCCACTCCCATTGACCCCCCACCCCTTCAGGTCCCCACCCACAGCCCCACCCTCTTAAGCCCCTCCCATAGGTCCCGCCCCCCCGCCGAAGCCCCGCCCCCTCACCAGGGGAGAAGAGGGCCACGGCCTTGAGGCAGGCGAACTCAGCAGCATCGACATGCAGAGCCTTCAGCTTCTCCACCTGCTCCTGGAAGAGGCGGATGTGGTCCATGAAGGCCACCACGCGGTCGGCGGCCATGGGGGCGGCGTGGAGCCCAGCGGCAGCCAGCAGCGGGGCGGCGTGTAGCGGTAGCGCCGACTGCGCGGCGTTCAGCACGAAGAGCTCGCTCCAGCCCAAGCGCAGCAACGCCACTTGATCCGAAAGCTGCAAGTCCGGGAAGAAGGGGATGCCCTTGGCCCATTCAATGGCGCTGAAGAGGAGGCGGGCGGCCAGCTCGCAGATGCTCTCGATGCCCACCACGCCACTGGGCTGCAGGCACTGGGCGCCGTAGCGAGCTGGGGGGTACGGTTCGGCACGGAGCAACAAGGAGATGAAGCCGCTTAAGTAGCCATGGCCACCGTAGGGGTCCCCAGGGACCAGTGGGTACTGGCCAGGGCTGCTCGGGGCGTGCGCCATGCGGCCCCGCTGCACGGCTGTGGAGGGGAGCAGGAGGTCAGCACCCAGCCCCCCGCTCCCATCACCATCCTGTGTGTGTGTGTCCCCCCCCAATTCCTGCCAGGGATTAAATACACCAGGCTATGGTCCCCCCAGGTGATGGATTGCAGAAGCCCTGTGGGTGCCCCCACCCATGTTAGCGGGGGGATGTGCCACCTGGGATGGGGATAATTCCTCTCCCCAGTGACACACACACACACACACCCCCCAGTGCCAGCCCCCACCCGTGGTGACCTTAAAATATGGCATGCTGGATTTGGGGAGGTCGCCATGCATTTGGGGTTCACCCCCCCTTCTTGCAAGGGGCTGATGCCAACGAGGCACCCCAGGCACCTGGGGGAGGGGAACAACAGGAGGTCCCCTCCAGCTCCCACCTCTTGAGTTTTTTGCACTTTGGGCTTAAAAAACTCCAAATTGTGGGGGATTTTTTATTGCCTCTTGGCAATGCCGAGCAGTGGGTGGGGGTCTGGCCGCCTCCTCCTCCCCAGTGCCCCCTGCTCGCCCCCCCCAGCACCGCCGCCCCCCGCAGCGGGGCAGGCTCTGAGCCAGGCTTAGCCTAATGCGGCGTGACAGTCCCAGTGTCAGCCAGCGGTCGGGATGGGGGCCATGGGAACAGGGGTCCCTGGGGGAGAGGGGTCCCCAGGATCGGGGTGTCAGCAGGGCGTGGGGCGTCTCCTCCTGCTTTTGCCCCAGCCCTTGGGGTGCGGCATGCGGCCCCAGCTCCCCCCAAATGCTTTCTCCGCTCAGCATCACCCTGGTGGCATTTGTGGGGGGCGCAGCCCCCTCCTCGCTGCCCATACAGCCCCACCCATGCAGCACCGTGACCCCCCAAAACCCTCTTTGCATCACCCCCGAACCCCTTTTCATCCCCCCAAACCCCTTTGCATCGCCCAAACCCCCTCTTTGCATCACCCGCCCCCCCCTTTGCCTCACCCCCGAACCCCTTTTCAACCCCCCCAAACCCTTTTGCATCCCCCCAAACCCCGTTGCATCACCCAACCCGCCCCACCCTTTGCATCACCATGAACCCCTTTGCGTCAGCCCAAGCCCCTTTTCATCATCCCAAACCGCCCTTTGCATCACCCAACCCCCCCAACCCCTTTTTTCCCCCATTTTGGGCAAAACAATTGCTGCAAACCACTGGGTGTGTCCTGCAAAGAAATAAGCTTTTTTAGCCCCCAAAAATACATGGGAGCAGCTGAAGGGGGGGGGGCTTCATCCTCCCCCAGCTCCATCCTCCCCCAGCTCCCCTGGCCACGGGCAGCGCTGGATCCAGGAGCCGGACAAGCCGATATCCCCAAAAACCCGCTCCCTTGGCCCAGCCGCGGGATCAGGCCTCACATTCCCAGTGCCTCATCCCAGGTGATTTTTGGAAAACCAAGACGTAATGCACTTTTCCCACCTACATCCTACCCCGCTCCCAGCATCTGCACCCGCAGCATCCTCAGGGAATAAATTCGTCCCAAAGCAGTGCTCAGCTCCCAAATTCCCAGTTTCAGAGATGGATTCTGTGCCAGTTTCCAGCTGGGAACACCGGGATAAGGAGCATCACAGGGAGCATCCCTGCCCCGGGCACAGCCAGCGATGCCATGAGCGGATGGGGAAACTGAGGCACAGAGAAGCTGGAGCCACTAAATTAAATCCTGGGGCCGGTTTCACCTCCGGATGCTTTTCCATGAGCATCCACAGCTTTTCCCCATGCCTGGAGGTGCTGCATCCCGCAGTGGCTTCACTCACGTCTCAGGGCAGCTGGGAGCACCCCCCCCCGAAAAATCAGAGCCAAGAGGGAGTGTGGAGTGTCAGGGGGGTGGGAATGGGGGTGTCCCTGCATGGGGGAATCACCCTGTGCCGGGGGATCCACCGTGGCCGTGCCCATGGAACTGGATCCCGGCGTTAACCAGCAGCTTGTGGCACTTCGGAATTAAAACAAAGATATAAAAAAATCTGACAAAAAAAACCAAAAACAACCCCAAAAAGCAGAAATCTGACCCCAAACCACCTGGTGAAATGTGGGTTCTCCAGGGCAGGGAATTCACCTGGATTTTTTTTTGTTGTTGTTTTATTTTCCCCAGGGATTTAATCCCTGGCTCCGGCTGCAACTGCATGAAGCAGGTGGGTGTTTGCTACAACGGGGGCTCACTGCAAGAATTTCCCCCCCCCCAGACATCCAACCAGCCTTTTTGGGGAAGAAAAAGGAAAACTGAGGGTTAGGCTTGAGGTGTTTTTTGTCCCTGACCCCGATCCCACCTAATTCCCACTATTTTCTGCACGCCCAAGCGCAATGCTGCAGCAGTACAGGGATGTCAGCTGCTCCCTTTCCCACCACAACTTCCCACCTTATCTGAATTTTGGTGATTTTTTTTTTTTTTTTTTACACTAGAAAAGGCAATTTTGGAATTTTGGGGATTATTTTTTCTGCTAGAAAAGGTGACTCTTGAATTTGGGGGATTTTTTTCTTTAATGCTAAAAAAGGCGACTTTCCGGGTGGGAGCATCGCTGCTGCCGAAGAATCAACCCATCGGCAATGACTCGAGAGGCTGCAGAATAAAACCCCTTTTCGAGGGGCTGAGCCCAGCCTGGGCCCTGCCTGTAATTATTTATAAATACTAAATTCATAAATAAGGACCTTAAATATAAATAAGGACCCCCCCCGGTCTATATTCAAGCAGGGACATACTGCACGGCAGAGATTTGGCACCGAGGAGTAGGTGTAGCGGCAAAGCCAATGCCTCAATGCACCATTTCGGGCTTTAAAAAAACCCCGAAAATCTGCTTTAAAGCTGCTGCTTTTTTGGGGAAAAAAAAAAAAAAATAAAATCAACCCAAATTGTGATGGTGGGGCTGGTTGGAGGCGAAGGGACAGGCACGCTGCATATCACCAGGAGTTTGAAATGTGATTTTAATCCCGGTCACGCTGAGCATTGAGACTAATTAACTTCAGATTTACCGGACACTCCTCCCCAAAAAGCCAAATTCTTAATCTTTTAAAGAATATCTGTATTATTGCCCTCTAATCCCCAGGTTTTTTAACAGCCACGGCCCTGGGCGACATATAACAGAGAAGAAAAGCAAATTGCCCCCGTCTCGGCGTAACCCCGGACCTATAAACCCAGCCTGAGCTACCGAAAAAGAAATTTAAAGTCGAAATGGGGAGTTCAAATGCTGTTATAATTCACTGGAAGAAGAAGGGGGTTTTCTAGGCAGGAAAAGCCCCAGAAAAATATTGAATGATACGAAGGTTTATCCCCTCGAAGGCGATGCTGGGGAGAGGCGGGAGCCCCGCGGCGGCTTTTGGGGTGTGATGAGGAATTCGGGGTGCAGAGCGGGGCCAGGAGCTGGAGCCCTGCGGGGGGGGGGGAGGGCAGGGATGGGACAGGGGGGTTTGGGGGTGCCGGGGGGTGCTTGACCACCCCCTGGGAAAGTTCCTCCCTGATTTGGGGCTGCTCCCCATGAACGGACGGGCCCGAGGGATGCAGGGAGGATAAAGATCAGAGGAAAAAAGAAAGAGAAGAGGGAGAGGAGGTTTCTCTTTTCCCCCTTTTTCTTTCTCTTTCCCCCCTTTTTCTTTCTCTTTGCCCCTTTTTCTTTCTCTTTTCACCCTTTTTCTTTCTCTTTCCTTCCCCGACAGCCCTTTCTCACCTGCTTTCACTTTCTTTCTTTTACTTTCTCTTTCTGCAGTCTCTCCTTTCTCTTTCTTTCTCTTCCCTTTTTCTTTCTCTTTTTTTGGGGGGGTTTCTCTTTTTCGGTCTCTCCCCTTCTCACCTTTCTCTTTCTCTTTTGTCTTTCCCATTCGGGCTCACGCTCTCCCTTCCTCCTTTCCCCTCTTTTCCTTCCCCCCTTCTCTTTTTTTTTCCTGCACTTTTTCCTCCCTTCACCCTTTTTCTTTTATTTCTTGCTCCGTCTTGCTCTTTTCCACTGTTTCTTCTCACTTTCTGCCTTCGCTCTTGCTCTTCCTCGCTCTCACCAGTCCCTTTTTAACACCCCCCTCTCCTTTTCCATCTTCTCTCCTTTTCTTGTGTCCCTTCTCTTTCTGCACTCACTTTTCTTCTTTTCCAGCCCTTTTCCTTCTTTTCCAACCTCTCTCCCTCTTTTCCAGCCCCTCTGCTTCTTTTCCATACTCTCTCATTTTGCAGCCCTTCTCCTTCTTCACTCCCTTTCCCTCTTTTCCACTCTCTCCTTCTTTTCGATCCCTTTTACGTTTTCTGCATCTCCTCTCCTTTTGCATCCCCTCTTTTCCATCCTCTCATCTTCTTTCCCACCCTCTGTCCTTCTTTTCCACCCTTTCTCCTTTTGCATCCCCTCTCCCTCTTTTCCAACTTCTTTTCTTCTTTTCCATCCCCTCTCCTTTTGCATCCCTTCTCTTTTTCCATCCTTTCTCCCTCTTTCCCGTCCCCTTTCCCTCTTTTCCACCCTCTGTCCTTTTGCATGCTCTCCCTTTCCCGTCCCTCTCCCTCTCTATCTTCCCCTCCACTTTCTGTCCATTTGTTTTCTCTCCCCTTCTCTTCCCTGTCCCCTTCCCTGTCCCCTTCCCTCTATTCTTCCCATCCCTTCCCTGTCCTCTTCCTTCTCCTCTTCCCATCCCTTCCTTCTCCCCTTCCCTCTCCCCTCCCCATCCCTTCCCTCGCCCCTTCCCATCCCTCCCATCCCTTCCCTCTCCTTTTCCCATCCCTTCCCTCTCCCCTTTCCATCCCTTCCCTGTCCCCTTCCCTCTCCCCTGCCCATCCCTTCCCTCTCCCCTTCCCCGCCGCCCCTCTCCCCACCTTCCCGCCGCATCCCGACGCGGAGGCACTTGCGGAGCCGGCAGTACTGGCACTGGTTGCGGTGGTGCTGGTCCACGGGGCAGTCGCGGCCGCCCCGGCAGCTGTAGGAGAGGTTGCGGCGCACGGAGCGCTTGAAGAAGCTCTTGCAGCCCTCGCAGGTGAACTGCCCGTAGTGCTTCCCGCTGGCCTTGTCCCCGCACACCAGGCAGTCCCCCGCCGCCTTCCCCGCCGCCTCCGGGCCGCCGGGAGGAGGAGGAGGAGGAGGAGGAAGAGGAGGCTCTGGCCACGGCCCCGCCGTCAGGGCCATGACTGGGGAAGGGGGGGAGGTGGTCCCCCCCCGGGGGAAGGGATGGGGATGGAGGGGAAGGGGAGCCGGGCGGGGGAAGGGGGAGCCCGGGGTGGAGAGGGGAGAGCCGGGGACGGAGAAGGCGGTCCGGGATGGGGTGGCGGGGGGGGGCGGTCCGGGACGGAGGGGGGAGACCTGGAATGGAGGGGAGGTACCGGGATGGAGAAGGGGGTCCGGGGATGGAGAGGGGGAGCCGGGATGGAGAGGGGAGACCCGGGGTGGAGGTCGGGTGGAAGGAGACCCGGGATGGAGACGGGGGGTACCGGGACGGAGAAGGGGAGCCGGGGATGGAGAAGGGGATCCGGGACGGAGAGGGCAGCCCCGGGATGGAGAAAAGAGCCCCGGCTCAGGGAGCGCCCTCCGGGGCGGCGGAGCTCCGGAGCGGGCCGGGGAAGGCGGCGGCGGGGCCGGGGAAGGACGGGGACAGACTGCGGGCGGCGGCGGAGGAGGAGGAGGAAGAGAAAAGTTAATTCTCCTCCCCGCGGGGGCTGCCCGGCGCCGCGGGAGACTCCGGGGGGGCCGGGCTGGTGGCGGGGGGGGGAGGGCGGCTACCGGGGGAGGGGGGGCGGCTCCCCGGGGAGGATGGGGGGGGTCCCGGCGCTGTCCCCGTCCCAGCCCCGCGAACCGACCCGGCCCCCGGGGATGGGTGTGTGTGGGGGGGGTGAACGGAGCCGTGGGCACCCCCTGCGGAGGGGGGGTGAGGTGGGTGTGGGAGGGGGTGCTGGTGCCCGCCCATGGGTCTCCGTGCAGCGTGGGGGGGGGGGTGTGGTGTGCGTGTGCAGGGAGATGGGTGTGCACCGAGGGGGGGGGAATGTGTGTACAATGGCGGGGGGTGTGCGTGTGTGTGTGTGTGTGTGTGCAGGGACCCGAGTGTGCAATGTGTGAGTCCATGTGCGCAGTGTGTGTGTGTGTGTCTCTGAGTGTGCAACGTGTATATCTGTGTGCAGAACTCCGAGTGTGCAATGGGTGTGTGTGCACACATGATGGCCCACGTGTGCAATGTGTGTGTGTGTGTGTGCAAAGGGGGGGGGGTGTGCAGGGACCCTCGTGTGCAACCTGTGTCTGTGCACGAGTCCACGTGTGTGGTGTGTGTGTGTGTGTGTGCGTGCAGAGCTCCAAGTGTGCACCGTGTGTGCGTGTGCACATGGTTCCGTGTGCGCCATGTGTGTGCGCGGGAGTCCATGTGTGTCTGTGCACGCATGTAGGAATCCACGCCTGCACAGGGTCTGTGCAGGGACCCCTGCGCCCCGGTGCTGGCTGTGCTCAGCCCCGACCCCACGCGTGTCCGTGCCTGTGTGTCCGTGTGTCCGTGTCCCTGTGTGTCCATGTCTGTGTGTCCGTGCCTCCGTCCCTACGTGTGTCTTTGTGTGTCAGTGTCTCTATATGTCCGTCTCTCTGTCCCCACGTGTGTCTGTGTGTCCGTGTCCCTGTCCCCACGCGTGTCCGTGTCCCTGTGTGTCCGTGTCTGTGTCCGTGTCCCTGTGTGTCCGTGTCCCTGTCCCCACGCGTGTCCGTGTCCCTGTGTGTCCATGTCCGTGTGTCCATCTCTGTCTGTCCATGTCCCTGTGTGTCCGTGTGTCCGTGTCTGTGCGTCCGTGTCCGTGTCCGTGTCCGTGTCCGTGTCCGTGTCCGTGTCCGTGTCCGTGTCCGTGTCCCCTGTCCCCCGCCGTCCCCATCCGCGCCCGCTCCGGGTCACGTGGCGCCGCCGCCAACACCCGCCCATCCGCCACCTATATAAGGGTAGGGGGCGGGGCGTGCCGCCGAGGGAGGGCCCGCAGCCTATCAGGACGGTGAGGTGGGGCGTGGCCTAGGCGTGGCGTGGCCAGGGCTCAAGGAGGGGGCGTGGTCTTCGGGAATAGGGGGCGGGGCTTTAGGGCCGGGCGGGGCTTTAGGGCCAGGCGGGTCGCCGGGGCCGGGGGTCATGTCCCCAGGGGTGGGGGACGGGGACAGGGGACAAGGACAGCGCCCCGGGGAGACCCCGCGGAGGCGGCGGGGGCCGCAAGACTTTGTGGGAGTTGTAGTTCTGCCGGTGTCACGTGACGGGGGCGGTGCCCATCTCCCAGCGTGCTCAGCGGCGGAGCGGAGCCGGAGCGGCGGCGGGGTGAGGGCCGGGGCTCTGGGGTTTGGGGGTGTTCCCTGCATCACACGGGGGGTTGGGGGCGCGGGGGGGGTGGATCAGGCCCTTCTCTCCCTGCTCCCCCCTCTGCTGTTGGGGGGGGGGGGGGGGGGGGCGCTGGACGGGGCTCCCCCCCGCCCCCCCGAAAGGCAGAGTTCACCTCGGGGCCTTGCACTGCCCCGTGACCCCCTCTCCCCCCCGGCTTCCTGCCACCCCCTGGTCCTGCAGGGCCCCCCCACACTCACCACCCCTTACCCCCCCCATTTGCTGCCACCCCCCCCCGACTTTCAGGGTCTGATCCTGCAGGACCCCCCCATACAAATTACAAACTCCCTCCTGCCACCGCCATCAATGGGGTCTGACTCTGCAGACCCCCCCCCCCCCCCCAAATCATCACCCTTAACCACCAACCCTCCCATAGAACCCCCCAACTTCCCCCATTTCCAGGGTCTGATTCTGCAGGGCCCCCCAGCGACCCCCTTTCCCCCCCCCATGCAACCCCATATCCATCCCATCCACCCCCCCCCCCCGCGCCTCAGCCCCTGCTGACCCCCCCCTCTCTCCCTTGTAGCCCCCCCTCTCCGGATGCAGGGTCCCCTCCTGACAGCCACCGTCCGGGGGCTGCGGGCCATGGCAGATGGTGGCCCCCTGGCCCGCACCATCCGCGCCAAGCTGGATGCAGCCCTGCAGCCCACCCACCTCCAGGTGCTGGACGAGAGCCCCCGCCACGGTGTCCCCCCCGGGGCCGAAACCCACTTCGCGGTGGTGGTGGTGAGCGGGCACTTCACCGGGCTGTCCCCCCTGCAGCGGCATCGCCTGGTCCATGCCGCCCTGCGCACCGAGCTGGCCGGACCCCTGCACGCCCTCGCCATCGTCGCCAGGACCCCCCAGCAATGGGAGAGTGACCCCCACGTCCCCCCCCGGCCCCCTTGTTTGGGGGGGTCCAAGCACGAGCGTCACCGGGATGCAGCTGGGGGGGACGGGGATGCGCCCAGGAATCAGTGACGGCAGCGCTGGATGTCCCCTCTGTCACCCCCCGGTGACACTGTGGCAGGGATGGAATCCAATTTAGGGGGAGAGACAAAAATACTGGGGTGCCCCCCACCCTGCATCACCCCCAGACACCCCCTGGGTCCCACCCTGACCCCATCCTCCCCACAGTCTCTTCCTGCTCCCACCTTGGAGGGGGATTCTGGGGGTGTGTGTCCCCCCATTTAGTTTAATTTTTAAATCAATTCACCATCTCGGGCGCGTCCCCCCATCCTGTACCCCAAAAAAAATAAACGCTCCCTCATGGAGCAGCTTGGAAACGGCAGCTGGGTGCTCCTTCCACACGGGGTGGGGGATTTGGGGTCATTTTGGGGTGATTTTGGTGGTTTTTTGTTTGTTTCTTTAATTGATTTACAAACATCTAAAAACTACAGCACAGCACAACTGCGAACGGACAGAACTACGGGGGTGCTCCCCCACGGACCAGCTACACCGAAGGACGGGGGGGAGGAGGAGGAGGAGGAGGAGGAGATGAAGCACACACCGCTCGATCGCTTAGAGGGTACAGGAGGGGCTGCTCACGAGGCTGAGGCAGGGGGGGGCTGCCCTAAATATTTGGGGGGACTGCCCACGATTTTGGGGTGCTGTCAGGGGCCTCCGAAGCGCTTTTGCATAGACCAACACTTCCCATCTCTTCCTAGGGACAGACCCGGGGGGGGCACAGCACCAGGACAGCCCCCCACCCCCAGCCTGCTTGGTTTTGGGGAGGGTCCCAGCCCCGGGAACCCCACCTGTACCCCACTTTTTTTTTTTTTGGGGGGGGGGTGGTCCCAGTGCTGCGTCTGGGCACTGCTTTGTGCTTTGCAAACCGCTGGTGGTTTTGTGCTCTGGGCTGGTTGGTGGGAAAGGGGGTACAAGGAGCACCCTGTGCCGCTCCCCCATCCCACACCACTCCCCCCAAGAAAGAAAATCCTTTAAAAACGAGTTAAAAAAAATTAAATGGCAGTTTTGGGAGTCCCCACCCCACTGCACCCCAAAATGCAGCTGTGCCCCCCCAACATTCAAGGGGGGGGGGGGTTGGGGCAGCCCCTGCACCCCCGTTGGCAAGCGGGGCAGCACCCATGGGTGATGCCTCGGGACACCCAGTCCTGGCTGGACCCCCACCGCACCCCAAAATTACACTAAGGGTGGGGGCTGTCAGCGCCCTGGGGTGCTATGCTCAGCAAGGGGCTCTGCACCCCAAAGAGTTGTGCACCCCAAGGGGCCGGGCACCCCACGGGGTCGTGTGCTTTAAGTAGGTGGTACCCTAAAATGCCACACAGCACCCCAGCGTGCTGGGCACCCCAAAGGGTTGAGCACCCCCACATCCCATGAACCCCAACGCATGCACCCCAAAGGGTTGAGAACCCCAAGCCATTGCGCGTGCCCACGTGCTGTGCACCCCCAGGGGTCCTGCACCCCAGGGTGCCTCCCCCCAAAATCCTCCTGGGGTGCAGATGGACATCCCTCCACCACTTCACCCGCCAGGCTCACCCCATGCAGCGCCGGCCACCGTCCTTACGGATGGGGAAACTGAGGCACAGAGCTGCCACCGCCCCATCCCTGCCACGCTGAGGGTGGAGCCTTTGTCCTCCTCCTCCTCCTCCTCCTCCTCCTCCTCCCTGGCCCAACAGGGATGCTGGAGGGGGCACAGTGCCCGTCCCGCACCCCGGCAAGGCCAAGGGACCCCTGACCCCCCACCCTCAGCCCCCCGCAGCCCCCCAGGAGCGAGCAGCTATTCACAGAGGGGATGACACCGAGAAAAGAAATGGGCGGGGGGGCTTCAGGGGTGGGGACAGGGGGTTTTGGGGGGCCAAGTGCAAATGAAGAAGATCCCAAAATGCTCCAAGAAGACGTTTCACAGTGTCTAACGAGACTAATCCCCCGGGGGGAGGCAGGGAGGGGAGCTGGGATTTGGGGGGCAGGTGGGGGGGGTGGCAGAAGGAGTGTGTGGGGGGGCTTCCCCCCCCCCCATCACTGCAAGACTTGCCCCCGGGTTTCGGGCAGTTTCAAGGCGAGGGAGCTGCCGAGGGCCAGGGCGGCGGAGGCCAGGAGGATGGGCACCGCCTTGGTGATGCCCACGAAGGAGGTGAAGATGCTGATGCCCAGCACGGCCGCCAGCTTGCAGAGGGCGTTGAGGAAACCGAAGGCCGTCGTCCTGCGGGCGCGGGGACAAGGGGGTGGCATCACAGGGGGTGGCTCCAAGGGACAGCTTCTGTCTCACACCCTCCACCCCCAACCCCGCGTTTTTCGGGTAGCACCCGAAAACTCACACCCGGCACCCCCGTGCTTTGTAGCCAGCACCCAAAACTTTGTACCCAGCACGCTACAACTGGCACCCGGCACCCCAGCCTCACACCTGGCACCCAAAACATTGTACCCGGCACCCCACAACTGGCACGCAACACCCCAAATCCAGCACCCAGCACCCACAGTCTTGTACCCAGCACTCCACACATGCCACCCAGCACCCCAAACCTCCCATCTGGCACTCCAAATTTTGCAGCCAGCACCCCAGATCTGGCACCCAGCATCCTGCACCCCATGCCTTGCAGCGAGCACCCAAAACCTTGTACCCGGAGCCTGGCACCCCACGCTTGGCACCCAGCACCCAAAACCTCGCACCCAGCACCCAAAACCTCACACCCAGCACTCCACATCTGTCATCCGGCACCCAAAAGCCTCACACCTGGTACCCAAAACCTCAGACCCAGCACCCAAAGCCTCAGAGCTGGCACCCAGCACCCCAAAATCTCAGACCCGGCACCCGGTGCCGCCCGCACCTCTTGTCGGAGGGGTAGAGCTCCACGGTGAGCACATCAAGGGCGTTCCAGGAGGCGATGCTGACACCGCCAAAGAGGCAGAGCAGCGCGATCATGGCCGACTCGCTGTTCCCGAAGGAGAGGAAGAAGCAGCTGACGCAGGACATGACACTGGAGCCGGCTGCGATGGGACACATGGAATGGTTTGGGTGGGAAGGGACCTTAAAGACCATCCAGTTCCCCCCCTGCCCTGGGCAGGGACACCTCCCACCAGCCCAGGCTGCTCCAAGCCCCGTCCAACCTGGCCTTGAACCCCTCCAGGGATGGGGCAGCCACAGCTTCTCTGGGCAACCTGGGCCAGGGGCTCACCACCCTCGGAATAAGGAATTTCTTCCCCAGATCTCATCCAAATCTCCCATCTTTTGGTTTAAACCCTTCCCCCTGGTCCCATGGCTCCCCTCCCTGCTCCAGAGTCCCTCCCCAGCTTTCCCGGAGCCCCTTTAGGGACTGGAAGGGGCTGGAAGGTCTCCCCGGAGCCTTCTCCAGGCTGAGCCCCCCCAGCTCTCTCAGCCTGTCCCCACAGCAGAGGGGCTCCAGCCCTCCCAGCATCTCCGTGCCCCTACATCAGGGAGAGGGGATGAGCATCCTCCCCGCCCGGAAGGGGAAACTGAGGCAGGAGATCACAGAATCATAGATAGTTTGGGTTGGAAGGGACGTTAAAAGCCCATTTAGTCCAACCCGCTGCCATAAACTTCATCTAGATGAAGTTGCTCAGAGCCCCGTCCAACCTGGCCTGGGATGTTTCCAGGGATGGGACATCTCCCACCTCTCTGGGCAACCTGGGCCAGCATCTCACCACCCTCGGCGTAACAAAACCCCTTCCTCCATGCCCACCCAGCATGCGGAGGCGGCCGATCTTGTCCATGAGAAGGGCCGAGACGATGTTCCCGGGGAGGACGGCCAAGGTGCCCAAGAAGCTGACGAAGTAGATCATGTAGGCGTTGTTGTCGTCGCTGAAATCGAGCTGACAGCCCTCCTTGTTGTGCAGGAAGGTGCTGTTCACCACCCGGCTGTTGATGAACTTGTACTCAAAGAGATCTGTCGGGATGGAGAAGGGGTTTGGTGGGGTAACCCTCCCACCTCCGTCACCCCCTTGGGGACCACCCTGCCCCCCCCCCTACCCGTGTTGTAGAAGACGGTGGAGATGAAGGTGCAGTTCTTGAAGAAGGTGTTGCTGGAGGTGATGTCCTCAAAGTAACACTCCTCGAAGAGCGAGTCCTCGAACGTCACCGACTTCATCTTCAGGCCGATGAACCTGGTGGGGTTGGGTAGGGGGGAAGAGCCCAGTTCATCACCTCCACTCATGCAACGAGCGGGACCAGCCTCAGCACACCACCCCCGCCAGGACACACTTGTCATTGAAGTACTCCCCGCCCTGGTGGATCTGGTTCTCCAGGGTGAAGTTGAAGGTGAAGTGCCGGACCTTCTCGCGGGTGAAGAGCTTGGTGCGCGAGGCGTACTCGATGTTCTGCAGGTGCTTTATCATGTCCGGGAACCAGACCGTCAGCCCGTAGTAACTGCAGGGACAGAGGGTCTGAGCCTGGGCACCGCGACGCCTGTCCCCTCCCAGTGCTGCCAGTCCCATCCCAGTGCTGCCAGTCCCATCCTCTCCCAGTGCTGCCAGTCCCATCACATCCCAGTGCTGCATCTCATCCCAGTGCTGCATCCCATCCCATCCCAGTGCTGGATCCCATCCCAGTGCTGCCAGTCCCATCCTCTCCCAGTGCTGCATCCCATCCCAGTGCTGCATCCCATCCCATCCCAGTGCTGGATCCCATCCCAGTGCTGCCAGTCCCATCCTCTCCCAGTGCTGCATCCCATCCCAGTGCTGCCAGTCCCATCCTCTCCCAGTGCTGGATCCCATCCCAGTGCTGCCACTCCCATCCCATCCCAGTGCTGCATCCCATCCCAGTGCTGCCAGTCCCATCCCATCACAGTGCTGCCAGTCCCATCCTCTCCCAGTGCTGGATCCCATCCCAGTGCTGCCAGTCCCCTCCCAGTGCTGCCAGTCCCATCCCATCCCAGTGCTGGATCCCATCCCAGTGCTGCCAGTCCCATCCCATCCCAGTGCTGGATCCCATCCCAGTGCTGCCCATCCCCTCCCAGTGCTGCCAGTCCCATCCCATCCCAGTGCTGCCTCCCATCCCAGTGCTGCCCATCCCCTCCCAGTGCTGCCAGTCCCATCCCATCCCAGTGCTGCATCCCCTCCCAGTGCTGCCAGTCCCATCCCCTCCCAGTGCTGCCAGTCCCATCCCATCCCAGTGCTGCATCCCATCCCATCCCAGTGCTGGATCCCATCCCAGTGCTGCCAGTCCCATCCCATCCCAGTGCTGCCAGTCCCATCCTCTCCCAGTGCTGCATCCCCTCCCAGTGCTGCCAGTCCCATCCCATCCCAGTGCTGCATCCCCTCCCAGTGCTGCCAGTCCCATCCCCTCCCAGTGCTGCCAGTCCCATCACATCCCAGTGCTGCATCCCATCCCATCCCAGTGCTGGATCCCATCCCAGTGCTGCCAGTCCCATCCCATCCCAGTGCTGCCAGTCCCATCCTCTCCCAGTGCTGCATCCCATCCCAGTGCTGCCAGTCCCATCCCATCCCAGTGCTGGATCCCATCCCAGTGCTGCCAGTCCCATCGCATCCCAGTGCTGCATCCCCTCCCAGTGCTGCCAGTCCCATCCCATCCCAGTGCTGCCAGTCCCATCCCATCCCAGTGCTGCATCCCCTCCCAGTGCTGCCAGTCCCATCCCATCCCAGTGCTGCCAGTCCCATCCTCTCCCAGTGCTGCATCCCCTCCCAGTGCTGCCAGTCCCATCCCATCCCAGTGCTGCATCCCCTCCCAGTGCTGCCAGTCCCATCCCCTCCCAGTGCTGCCAGTCCCATCCCATCCCAGTGCTGCATCCCATCCCATCCCAGTGCTGGATCCCATCCCAGTGCTGCCAGTCCCATCCCATCCCAGTGCTGCCAGTCCCATCCTCTCCCAGTGCTGCATCCCATCCCAGTGCTGCCAGTCCCATCCCATCCCAGTGCTGGATCCCATCCCAGTGCTGCCAGTCCCATCGCATCCCAGTGCTGCATCCCCTCCCAGTGCTGCCAGTCCCATCCCATCCCAGTGCTGCCAGTCCCATCCCATCCCAGTGCTGCATCCCCTCCCAGTGCTGCCAGTCCCATCCCATCCCAGTGCTGACAGTCCCATCCCATCCCAGTGCTGACAGTCCCATCCCAGTGCTGACAGTTCCATGCCAGTCCCCTCCAGTGCTGTCCATCCCATCCCAGTGCCACTAGTCCCACTGCCAGTCCCATCCCAGTGCTGCCCAGCCCATCCCATCCCTGTCCGGGTGCTGCCCGGCTCTGGCACTCCTGGCTGTCCCCACGGTCCCACCTGAAGGACATGGTGAACCACACGGCCATCATCATCAGCGTCACACGGCGGTACTCGGGCGCGAAGCACTGCTGGAAGTTGCTCCAGACCTACGGGTGGGGGGACACACGAGAGGTGACACAGGGACACGGCGGGGAGCAGGTCCCCCCCGGGGCGGGACCCAGCCTCACCTGCTGCGAGAGGTTGAGGAATCGGACGAGCCAGCGCCGGTACCACGTGCCAGTGTCCGACTGGATCTCGATGAGTTCGTCCTCCCGCTTGATGGTCTTGATGTGGGTGACCTGCGGGGTGGCAGGGCCGGGGGGACAGTCTGGGGACACGAGGAAGCGCCAGCCTCGGCCAAGGCTCCCAGGTGAGACCCGTCCCCACCTTGTGCCTCAGTTTTGCCGCCTGTTAAAGCAGGGCTGACCCTCTCCAGGCGGTGCTTTTCCCGGAGGTGGGAATTTGCAGCCCCCTGCCCTCCCCCAGGCTGCTGGGTGCCCAGAGGCTCAGCCCCGGAGCGGGGGACCTTACCGAGAAGACCCTCTCGGGGTGGCCCTTGGCCCTCATGTTGGTGTCATGGACCTGCTTCAGCACCATCCAGGCCTCGTCGTGTTTGCCGTTCTGCAAGGCAGAGCCCGGGCTCACACCGGCACCAATCCTGCCCCCGTCCCACCACCGCTCAGGGTCCCTGCCTGGGTCCCCCCGTCTCCATCAGCTGCTCAGGGTCCCACCACTCACTTGATGGTCCCTAGTGGGGTCCCTCCATCTCCATCACCCACTCGGGGTCCCTGCCTGTGTCCCTCCATCTCCATCACCCACTCAAGGTCCCTGACCAGGCCCCCCCGCCTAGCTGTGGTCACTGCCTGTGTCCCACCACCCACCTGGGGGTCCCTAGTCGGGTCCTTCCTTCTTCATCACCCAGTCAAGGTCCCTGCTGAGGTCCCACCACTCACCTGGAGGTTCCTGCCTGGGTCCCATCACCCACTTGAAGGTCCCTGCTTGGGTCCCTCCATCTCCATCACCCACTTGGGGCCCCTGCCTTGGTCGCTCCATCTCTGCCACCCGCTCAGGGTCCCTGCGAAGCTCCCCGCCGTCCCACCACCCACTTGGGGTCCCTGCTTGCACCCCCCCAGCCCCCCAACAGGATATGGCCCTGCGTCCCCCCAGCTCCGCTCACCTCCAGGAAGAAGCGGGGGCTCTCGGGCATGGTGGTGAGCGCCCCGATGGCGAAGACGGAGGGGAAGGCGCAGACCAGGACGAAGACCCTCCAGCTGTGGAACTGGTATGCCGAGCCCATCTGGAAGCTCCAGCCTGGGAGACGGGACAGCAGATGGTGGTGGTGGTGCTGCTGAGACCCACCAAACTCGCCGCATGCTCTGGCACTGGGAGGCTCTTACCGTAGTGGGGGATGATGGCCCAAGCCATGGCGGAGGCATAGATGCCCCCGATCATCCAGAACATGCAGAGCCAGCTCAGGTGCTCCCCGCGCTTCTCCTGCGCCAGGAACTCCGAGAAGTAGGAGAAGACGATGGGGATGGAGCCACCGATGCTGGGGGACGAAGGGCAGAACGGCGTCACCGCCCGCCCCGGCATCCCCACCGCAAACCGGGGGGTTCCGACACAGCAAGGGAGCGGGAGGGAGCTCAGCCCTCCAGCATGGGGGGCCTGGACGCCTGGGTCCCCTAACAGGGTGCCATGTCCCCCCCTTACCCCACGCCCGAGAGGAGGCGGCAGAAGAGGAAGGTGCCGTAGCCTTGGACGAAGGAGGAGAAGAAGGCGAAGACGCTGTTGACGGAGAGGGAGATGAGGAGGCACTGCCTTCGGCCCAGGCGGTCGGCCAGCCCGCCCCACAGAAAGGCCCCCACCATCATGCCCAGGTACACGATGAGCCCTGGGGGACACAGACACATGGTGCCATCAGTCCCGGGGGACCCACCGACCCGCACCCCGAGTCACCCGCTGGGGGGTGGCAACGATCGGAGGTGGTGACCCCCCCCCATCCCCCAGCTGAGCACAGCCAGGACACCCGGGTCCCCTCGCAGGGAGGGGGGACTGACCCCCACATATGAGCCCAAGGGACACCTGGGTTGCCTCCAAGGCGACAAAGGGGTGGGGGGGCAGATATGTCCCCAGGGCCCCCCCATACTCTTGCATCCAGCCCTTACTCCTGCCCCAAGTTTGCCAGGTCTCAGGGGCGGGGGGAGGGGAACCAGTAATACCTGGGACGGGGGGGGGGCTCGGGCTGCAGCTGCCACCGCAGAGAAGGGGGGAGCGCGCCGCAGTGCAGCCAACGCGGCCGCCCACAGCCCCCCCAGACCCGCACGCACCATCCGCTTATCAGCCCCAGGCAGGAGGGATGGGGGGGGGGGGTCTGCCTTGGCCCCCTGCCGCCGTCCCTGGCTGCAGCGGGGAGATAAGCCGGGGGCTGCGGGGCCAGGGGGGCCGTCAGTCACAGCCCAACTGCGCAGCGGCATTCACCCCCCCCCAGCTCCCCTTCCCCATTGCTCTGGTGGGGACCAGTGTGGGACCGGGAGCAGGAGGATGGCGGGAGCCCTCTGTCCGGGGGGGTCGCATGTCCCTCCTTGTCCCCACATCTCCTCCTGCCCCCCCCCCCCCCCCCAGTATCCTCAAGGCTCCCCCGTATCTTCCTGCATCCCTCCCATAGCTCATGGTGTCCCCCCATTGCCCATGTCCCTCCATACCCCCCAGACTGCCCCCATGTGTCCTCCCACATCCCCCATGTCCCCCTGCACCCCCATATCTCCTCGTGTCCCTCCACAGCAATGTCACCCATGTTGCCGTGTCCCCCCATAGCCCCCCCCCAAAACTCCCTGAGTCCCCCTTGTCCCCCATGTCCTTCCCCATCCCCACACTCCCTTTGCCCCCACCTCCCTCTGTGCCTCTCTGATCCCCGCATGTCCCCATGACCCCAGCACCCCCATGTCACCTCATGTCCCTCCACATCCCCATAGCTCCCAGGGCCCCCCATGTCCCTCCACATCCCCATAGCTCCCAGGGCCCCCCATGTCCCTCCACATCCTTCTGTCTGCTCATCTTCTCCCAGGTCCCCATCTGATTCTCTCTCCCCACATCTCCCCATGTCCCTCCTGTGTCGCCCCATATTCCTTATGTCCCTCCATAACCCCCCAACTGCTCGTGTCACCCCATGTCTCCTGCCCACTCACGTTCCCTGTGCCCCTCCATCTCCCCATGTGTCCCCGTATCGCTTGTCCTTCCATGTCCCCATCTGCTTGTCTCCCCCTACATGTCCCCATGTCCCCCTGTCCCTCCTGTCCCCCTCTATATCGCCATACCCCCTAGTGCTCATGTCCCCCATACCCTCTGTGTCCCTCCATCTCCCCCTCTACTCATGTGCCCCAAAATCCCGTGTCCCTCCATATCTCCATCTGCTCCTGGCCCCCCCCATATCTCTCCACATCCCTCATCCCTCCATGTTCCCCCCCCGCACCCCTG
The DNA here is from genome assembly GCA_009819605.1 of Sterna hirundo. Lineage (NCBI taxonomy): Eukaryota > Metazoa > Chordata > Aves > Charadriiformes > Laridae > Sterna > Sterna hirundo. The sequence continues at coordinate 3,485,642 of CM020458.1, read as the reverse complement.
TCCCTGTCCCTCCATATCCCCCTGTCTGCTTGTGTCCCACATCTGCTTGTGTCCCCCATCTGCTCATGGTCCCCCATGTCCCCTATGTCCTTCCATGTCCCCATCTGCATGTGTCTCCCCACAGCTCCCCATGTCCCCGCGTGTCTCTCCATATCCTCCCATCTGCCTGCGTCGCCCCTGGGACCCCCCACATAACTCTGCACATCCCCCATCTCCCAGCATCCCTTCACGTCCCCTCGTGTCCCCCTGTCCCTCATGCCCCCCATATCCCTCTATGTGCTCGTGTCCCCCCACATCTCTCCGCAACCCCCATCTCCCAGTGCCCCCCGCCATGTCCCCCCGTCCCCTCCTCACCCAGCATGCCCTTGTTGGAGTCAGAGAGGCACATGTCCTTCTCAGCGCTGGGCAGGACGAAGCCCACCACGAAGACCTCCACGCCATCGGCCATAAGGGCCAGTCCCAGGACGAAGTAGAGGGTCCACTGGAAGCGGCCGTGGCCGCACTCCTGCAGGATGAGCTCGTACTGCTGCGCCAGCTCCTCCTTGTCCTTCCGCCGCTGGCCCTCGCTGTCATCGAAGGCACCGACGGCCACCTCGGCCCCCAGCCGCTCCCCGGTTTTCATCGAGTCGTGCCGGGGGATGCCCTGGTACTCGCCCTCATAGATCTCGTCCTCCTCGTCATGGCCCTCGGTGGCATCGCTGGAAGCCCCCTCCTCTTCGTTGGCCCCCTCACCCCCTCGGTAGTAGCCATCCTGGGGCGGGTAGTCTTCATCATCCTCCTCTTCCTCGAAGCGGGAGTAGGAGCGCTTGGTGTACTCATCCTGCATGCGGTCCATGCCCTTGCTCACCTTCTTGGCCGCATGTTTCTTCACCTCCTTGGCGATGTCCTTGGCGCCCCGGATGAAGGCCGTCCGGTCTCGGAAGCTCTCATCCATGGTGCCGGGGGGATCCGCCGGGACACCGGGATGAGGAGAGAGGTCTCTGAGTCGGAGGCTGCGCCCTCACACCCGGGGACAGCAGTGGGATGCGGGGAGACGGGCAACGGCGCTACCCATCCGTGTGTCACCGTCTGGGAGGGGACACAGGGGGGACCTGAAGAGCCCAGACACAAGCAGGGGCAGTTTTAGGGTAGGAATGGCCGTGTCCCACCTCACCCCAGGGTTTGCTCTGCTCTGATCTCCCCCCACCAGCACCCATAACAATTTTTCCCCACCTCAAATGGAAACACGAGGACTTGGGGCACACCCACCCCATGGGGAGGTGGCGGGGGGGTCACCCCAGGGCAGGCACCCGGGCACAGAGAGCCCAGCTCGGGGCCAGGCACCCGCAGTGGGGACAGGATGGGATCCCAGGAGGGTCCCACAGCCCCTCCATCCACCCCCCGGGCCGGCCAGGGCCCCCAGGCCATGGGGACCCCTCTGGCCCCACCGGTGCCCCCCCAGCAGCCCGTTGCTGGAAAAGGCCCCGCCCTCCCCGCAATGGGGCTGGGAAGGTGCGGCCGGGCCAAGGACCAATGAGCTCCAGGGGGCGTGGCCACCCCACCGGCATCAATGGGGCCGCGGAGGCCTGGCCCAGCTGCTCCGCCAATGAGCTTTCAGGGGGCGTGGCCACACAGCTGCATTCCTCCCCCCCCCCCCGCCCGCTCAGGGCACCCTTGGGGCTGGGGGGGGTGTGTGTGTGTCACAGTGCTGGGGTCAGACCCCGGGGACCCCGCTGGGGTGGCCCAGGTGACCCCAGCAGGGCACAGGGGGACCCCAAAGGTGGGGGGTCCCCAGTGACGGAGCGGGCCAGGGGACACCTCTGCCTATTGCCGGCGGGGGGGGGGGGCGGCCCCCACAGCACCTCTGTGCTGGGCTGTAGCCCGGATCCGGCCTTTCCGGGTCTGTCCCCACGAGGGACAGAGGATGAGGGAGCCGGGGGGACATCGGGGACGTCGCTGCTCCATGGTCCATCCACCCAGGATTGCAAGTCGCCACCACAAACCAGGCGAGCCCCGCGTTGTCTTGGGATGGAGCAGCACCAGCACTGGAGGGACGGTGAGGGCACCAGCCCCCCCAAGGGCACTGGGGTCCCCAAAGCCCCCCATGGCAGCCCCAATTCTGTGTGTCAGTGCCCCAGGTCAGGGGTCTCAGGGAGGTGGGTTTGGGACAGAGGTCCCTCGGAGGGGTCCCAGGCTGGCTGATGGTGGCCCGGGCGCATCCCCGGCCACCCAAGGCTGGCTGCGGTGGCAGAGCGGGGGCTAGTGTGTGCCAGGACGAGCTCCCTGGGGGAGGCTTCCAGAAGCCCTTTGGCTGCTGGCTGTGTTCGGCCAGAGACGCTGTCGTCGGCGGAAGCTGACCCGGCCGGTGGGGGCAGAGCTGGAGAGTGCCGGGAGCACCCAAGGGTCTGACCGATGGGGAGGAGAGGGGGCACCTGGCTACACCCCAGAGGCTTCAATCTGCCAGTGGCATCTCCCTGGCCCCACACATCCCGCACCCCCAGCCCAGTGTCCCCCCCACCACAGGCTGCCAAGGGCAGGCAGCGAATCCCCCGTCGATCCCTGCAGAGCCCAGCGCAGCTCGTGACAGGGATGGACCCCCAGTCCCCAGCCCGGGCAGTGGGCACAAGCACTGCTTACCCAGCCGGGGGGGGAGGCCAGCATGACCCCCCCCAAAAGGGCTATTTTTATCCCTGGCAGCGGCCAGGCACGGCTGGCGAGGCAGGAGTTGAGCCGCAGGGAAGGGGACGCAGCCGGCACCGTGTCTCCCCTCCCCGAGCCAGGGGACGGGGACAGGGCACGGCGGAGGAGCCAAAAATAACCCTTCGGAAATAGCCGGGGCTGCAGGCAGCACTCCCGCCCCGGGGCAGGGGCCTGGGGACAGTGCGGTGCCGGTGCTGCAGCACGCCGTGGCCCCCGCAGTTTCTGAACGAAGCCGGGGGGGTGCTTTTAAGCAGTATAAAATCTCCGACACACCTGCTGCCCTCTCCCCCCCCGGCCAACAGGGAGCAACCCCAGCACCGTGCCCACCCTGGGGAGACCCTGGTGTCCCCTCCTGGGACTAAAACCCATGGTCACCCGAGACCCCTGGAAGGAGCCGATTCATGGCCAAGGTCATTTCGCTCCAGCCAGGCTGGCAGCTCCCTGCGGTGCCTCCCAATGCGCCGCGCCGCGGGACGCCGTTATACGGCCCGTGACATATAAGGACCCGGCAAAAAGGGAGAGGGGAGCCCAGAAAGGCCAAATCCCCGCTGGGGACGAGGATGGGGCTGGGAAGCAAGGTCATAGCTGTGCTCCGTGCCGGAGAGGATGCTCAGCATGAGCCGGGGGGGCCTGGAGCGGCCCAGCCAACGCTGCGCCTCGGCCACGGAGGGTTTTGAGATCAGAGGGTTGAGTTCAGGAGGAAGACAGAAATTACGTCGACCGTAGGCACCCTACAACCAAGAGCTGGAGGAACGGGGGGGGTCCCCAAAAATGCTCTTGTGGTTGCAAAGCCCCTCCGCCGGCCCTGCCAGCCCTGTCCTGGCGTGAGACGGAGCTGCCCCCACCAGCCCCAGACAAGGTTATTGGACTCCGGATCCATTTCCTCCTGCTCTGCGTCTGACCAGGGCCCCCAGTCGATGCAGCCTTGCCCCACTGCACACCCCTAAACCCCCCGGGGGTCCCATATTAGGGCTCATCTGGATCCGTGTCCCCACCTCGCAGCCCCCAGCCTTTTTGCATTATGGCAAGAACATGGCGACAAGGGAGAAGAGTTTTAAATTGCCTGTGTCCAAGGTCATCTTCCACCACCCCCCCTCGGCACCCCCAGCAAGCTGCGGCGCTCCCCCTCCCCAAAACCTGCTGGTACCATCACCATAAATATCCATCCCCGCGCCGAAATCCCAATCCCCATCGGCAGAGACTCCCCAGCCGTATGACTGCGCGGGAGGGATGACAAGAGGCTGTTAAACACGCACAGAAAAAGAGAGAGCAAGGCTAGAGGCAAGGTTTTCCAGGACAAAATGGCCACAACCAAGTGGAAAGGAGAAGCCAAACCCCTAATCCATCAGACGGCAGCTCCGAGGATGCTAATTAAAAGCAGCGGGGAGAGGAAGGGGGGAAATCTGCCGTATAAAAGGCATTTCTTTCTCTCCTTACCTGTTTCAGCCCTCGCTCTGCTCCAGCCCTTCCGTTCGGCACCTGCCTCCTGCGCTGCGAGGATGAGGAAGGATGCTCCGGCAGGGATACGGCAAGGAAATAGCTCCCGGGTACCAGACCCAGCGTTAACGTCGCAGCCTCCGCCACACACGCTGAGCGCTGGGAGAGTCCATCGCCACAGCCCAGGGAAGGGAGGTGGCGGGGAGGGCTGTGCTACAGCAAACGAGGCGCGCGGGGGGGGAACACCGGCAGGAGGACGGGGGGCTCGTCCCTCACCTTCGCTTATTAGGGAAGGCGATGCCTCCCCCCCGGTGCTGCCCACGCTTGCAGGGAGCTCCTGGATGGAAGCTGCTCCGGTGACGGCAGAGGTGATGGTGGCTAATGAGGGGGGACAAGCTGTCGTTCCCCGGTTTCCCCCTCCCCGGGGATTTGGGGCGTAAAAGGCGAAGCCGGCGCTCAGCCCCTCTCCGGCAGCCTCTCCCCCCGCCGCCCACCGCAGCCGCAGGCAGCGCGGCGGCTGGAAACGCAGCCTGGCAAATCTGAGTCACGGCCTCCTCGGGGCTGAATTCTCATTTCTGCAACGAACCGTCCCCAGCCGGGCTGCCCAGACCCGGCCCCTCCGCTGCGGCAGGGCACAAATGCCTCCGACATTTTTTTTTTTTTGGGGGGGGTCCCAGGAGGAACGCGGTTCTTGCAGGGAGGTGAAGTGAGGGGAGGGGTGGGGGGGAACCCAAACCACCCTCGATTTGCCCCGTCACTCACCGACGGTGGGAAATGGGGACCTCGAGTGCTCCAGCCCAGGGGACACAGGGCACAGAGCACTCCCGGCACATCCCTGAGCCCCTTCCTCTCGCATCCCACATGCAGCGAGTTGAGCCGGTCTCAGCTTCCAGGACGTTTAGCCCCAAAGCTCCGTGAATCCATCGGCAGAGCCAGGTATGGGGCCAGGCTTCCCGTGCCCTGGCTGTGCCGAGCTCGCAGCAGCTTGGGCACGAACCAGACCCCCGCAGAGACCATCCTTCAACAAGGAGGAGGAGGAAGGCATGCTTGAGGCCGAAACGAGTAGGACCGAGTGCCTGGACTGACAGCCACGCGGTGGGAATACAGCTCAGACTGGGCAAATAGGGTTCGGGACCAGTCCCCGTACCAGTGGCACCAGCGCAGGGAAGGACTTAGGAAACTGGAAGCCGGGAAATAATTGAGATCCTGGTGGAAATAACCCCCAAAAGGGGGAATGTATCAGAGCTACCGGGGTGTTTAAGCCAGCAGAGAGAGGCTGGGGGGCAATGTCCCCGCTGCGTGGGTGGCAGCACCCAGGGCCGGGTGCCCGCTCCATCAGCACGGCATTCGGGCTGCAGGGCTCATCACAGCAGAACGAGCCGCGGCACCGAGCATCGTTGGCCTGGGCCGGACTGCTGAGCGTTGCTTCCTCGGGGCCGCCGGGTCCCATCAAGCTATGAGTCATGAGCCACATTGTCACCGGCAAATCTCCGTATCCCTGTCCCCCTTCCCTCTGTCTCCGAGCATCCGGGAGCTCGCACTGAGCCCTAAAGCTTTAATGCATGTTACAGGAACGAAATGCATCGCAGCAGGGACAGAGGAATGTTTTTCTCTTGTCCTGAGGGCCTCGGATCACATCACATTTGCCAGCGCCTAAAAACCAGGGGGGACGGGATAAAACCAGGGGGGACGGGATAAAACCAGGGGGGACGGGATAAAACCAGGGCTGAGTCCATTTGCGGCAGGGAGATCGGCTGCCCTGGGTGGGTCCTGGTGGCTTCCCTGAGCAAAGAGCACAGAAATGCCACCCCAGGGCTCGCCGGCTACACCGGTTTCTTCAGACACTTGAGATCTCGAAGCATCTCAGATCTCAGCATCACCGGTCATCACAGATAGCCTCTGTCCCCACAAGCACGTGTCTCGCCCCTCCTGTACCTAAATCCACCTATTCCAGTGGTCCAAGCTGGATTCTCCCCAAATTTCTGACCGCAGACCAATGGGAGGGGGTGACTGATCTTGTCACTCCCTCCCCAGCCAGTTCAGACCACAGGTATTCCCTACCCTGGACGGAGAGGAGGAAGCATCTGTATTATTTTTTTTTTTGCTATTAAAATAGAAGTTGTTTCCTCCCTGCGCACACGTCGCAGAGGCTTTCGGAAGTTGGAACCAGACAGGCAAAGGCTGCTGTGAAACGAAATCCAAAGCTGTACGGCACCAAACGACAGGCTACAACTGTCCTGGGGCTGGAGCCCCTGCAGAGCCGGGAGCATTTTGCCTTTGGAGAAAAGCACCCAGGGAGCAGCCGGCAGGACTGGGGCAGCGCACGGAGATGCTGAAGCACCGCCTCGGTGCAGACTGAGGCGCTGGGATGAAGGAGGAGGCAGCATCTTCCCACTTCTACACCTCACCGCCAGCTCCAGGCTCCCTCGGAGGGTCCGACACTGTCAGGGGTGGGAGAAGGGGTTTGTGTATCTCCGCACAAACACCTTCAACGGCAGCTGAACGCAACTCGCGGTGACATGGTGGACACACACCTCTCCATCACCGCCGTGGCAGCTCCGAGGGCTGCAGATTCCCACCTCGCGGGAGCCCGGACACTCAAGCTAACGAGGTCACCAGCAGCCGGAGCGGCAGCAAGTCCACAGAGACCAAGACATCTCCCTTCTGGCGCATGCTTAGAGCCCATCGATGGGACGGCGACTTCCCTCTCCCTTGGCATCAGTTTTTCCACTCCAGGAATGCTTTTAATCGCCGTAGCTATCGCGGATTTTTCATGGCACTGTTTGACTTAGATCAAACCTTGGCACCAAAAATCTTCCATCATCTGCTCTCCAGCCCAGCATTAAGATCGACACCCTGCGCGCGGTTAAAGCACCCATTTTGTGCTCCCAAAACCAGAGTCCAGCTCAGCCCTCCCCAACTCGCTCCTCACCCATCCCAAATTAAACCCCACAGCACTGCTGCTCCTTTAAGATCTGCTCAGCTTTGGAGGTGCTTTTCTCTGCTTTGTTAAGAGGTCCTTCCCCTCCACCCACCACCTGCAACAGGGGATTTAAGCATCTACCTCGTCTACACCTAATGAAAAGCGAGAGCATTACTGCCTTGAACCGCATCCAGGCGTACACAAACACTCCAGCACGCAGGCGACCGCAGCAGAGAAAGGCAAACTACAGCCCCATGCTTGGGAAGATTAGCACAAACATTAGGTATGTTTTAAAATGCACTCACCAGGCATCTCCTAAGAAAAACACCTACAGCCCAGCTGCTGTCGGCTCAGGAGCAGCCAGCAGAGCCCCTCGCAGCTTCTGGCCTCTTAACCACCAACGATTTCCTGCTAATTTACACCTGAGCCCCGTTTTCTCCTCCCGCTTCAGCTCTGCTCCTCAAAGCAGCAGCTGTGAAGCCGCTTCTCATTTTCCTCCCAGCACAGGCGGAGGAACCGGAGCCAACCTGTGCGATGGCTTCCCCCCATTGCTCCCCCCATCAGCCACAGCGGCAGAGAGCCCCGAGTCCTGCTTCCCCACCTCCCCGCAGTGAGGTCATGTTTGCATCGGGCTCTTTCCCCAATTTTACCACCAGAGCAGCACACAGTGGATCGGCTCCTGGCTGGACACAATCCAGCAGCAATTCCGAGGCACATTCTGGGAGGAGACTGAATTGATGCGATTGTGCCAGGCTCTGGAATGACCCAGAGCAGAGACAGCCAAGGCCCGTGGGTGGTTTAATGAAATCACTGAGGTTCAGTGAGCACCTCCGGTGCCTCCAGGTCTGCTGGAAGACCCTGCGCAAGTTGCATTCCCTCCTCTGAACTTCACCGTCCCCTGTACAAACTTGGGAACCTTCACCGCAGCTGAGCATCTGGGGTTAATGTCAGGCTGAGCACACCACCACTCCCGTTTAGTGGGGGCACTGGGTGCCCAGCCTGGTCAGGATCAGCCCCCCAGAACCACTCTGACCTTCCAGAAGTCCTGGAAACTGTTCCCAACCAGCAAGCCCCAAATCTCCTCTAAGAGTCCTAAACTCTCCCCAGGAAGGCCGTATTTGAGCAGGGATGTCTGTTCAAGGAGCAGCACGAGACTCTACGTCAGTCAGAGCGCAGAGCTCTTCCAGTCCGTCTCACAGATCCTCCAGCAGCCGCTCACGTGCCAAAGGCAACAGAAGCGGAGGAGAAATCAAGCTCGTGGATCATCTGTGCTATTTTCCCAACCTTTCACAATCGGGCTCTGCATTTCTCCAGATCTCACTTACCAAACAACCTCGTGATGACAAAAGGGGGTAGCACTGCACCGTTCTTTCTCTCTGGCCCACAAGGGTGAACGGAGATTGGAGCTAAAGGTCAGTTTTAGCCCTAGGATGTTAAAATAGAACAGAAATAAACCAGCAAAGAGTAAAATCAAGGCTGAAAGCAAGGCAGCTTCTCTGCAGAGCACTGAAGAGCACCAGCAGCCTTCCAAGAGGAGTCACAACTGCCAAAAAAGCACTGGAGTCCCCTAGTTCTTGCATAGAGCCACAAAACAACTCCAGGCAGCCAAATATCCTGAAGCACTTCGATTTTTTCTTTAAATCACCTGGATTTAAAGCCTCATATGCAAAAAGACAAGACCTCTCTCCCTGTCTCCAATTGCAGGCTCTTCTGCCTCCCCAGATGGAGCTCTGCAGAAAGCCAGGCCCCCTCCCTCCTCACACCTTCCTGACTACTGGGGAAGGCGCGAAACTTTCCATCCCCAGACTCTGCTTTTACACTTCCCCAATTATCGGTCCCACTGGCGCAAAGACGCTGAATTCATTAGCAGAGGCAGGACAGCGCTGGCGACCCAGCCCCAGGAAGAGTGGAGATAAGACGTGGACCAGATCTGCTCTACCTCCTCTCCCAACCGGACCGCTCAACCCCAATTTTATTGCCCCCCCAGTTACCAATATCCCCAGAACCACAGCTATAATGGTTTCCTGTGGCTGTGAGCAACGTCAAAATGAGATCTTATTTCTAAAGGAGTGGAGAGGGACCAGGCAGGGACTCAGGAGAGCAAGTTTCACTGCCGAATTACTCCTCCAGAAGTCCTGCCCATTTACTTGTGCTCTCTGGGACAACAGCATACAAGGATGCGATGGACTTTAAGGCTCAATCGTACATTTTCTTCACCGCAGGTGACACAGAGCCTGTCAGCCATCAACAAACAGCCTGGATAAAGCAAGAGTCCGGGTGCATCAACCCTAATTCAGCACCTCACCGAGACAGATACGCAGCATCGGTACCAGCAGAGGCGGAGAGCTTTCACGGGCCGATGAATCCATCGCAGGCGTCCCTGTGGCTGCGCGCGAGGCGAGAGCAGTCAGCAGCCGATCAGCGTCTCTATCATAAACGGGCAGAGCCGTCCTGATCTCAGAGCGACAACCCCCGGTTCTTAAAATGCTTTATTTGTAAATGGGCGATCACTGCTTTACATAGAAAAAAAAAAAAAAAATCCTGGTAAAAGTACCTTGACAAATCTTCAAGGCTGAGATAAATGGAAGGAGGAGGGGAAAAGTAACCAAAACGAACAATATAAAAAGAAATGGGGAGAGGGAAAGACAGAGGGGGGAGCGGTGACAGGGCTGGAGCCAGCTGCTCCTCCTGGGTGAGGGCACATTAGTCCAAGAGGAAATGAACATTTGAGGACAGAGAGGGAAGGAGCCCCAGCGCAGAGGGGGTTTTGCCACTGCGGCATTTAGGGCAGGGGGCCCCTCAAGGGGCCGCGCGGCGGCACCCCGGGGGGCCTCTGTGCAGGCCGGGGGGGCAGGGGGACTCTCTGGTAGCCATAGGGCGGGGGGCGAGGGGGACCGTTGTACCCATGAGGAGGCATCAGCGGAGGAGGGCCGCGCATCCCGTGGTGCGGCATGGGGCCTGGGTGACCTGCGGGGATAGAGCACAGGCGTTAGCAACCTCTGTGGGGAGAGGTGGAAACAGCCGTTTCCCCCCCCAAAACCCCACCCTTGGGTGCCAGCACTACCCGGGGCCCATGGTTTGGGCCAACACTCTCCCTTGTTCCCCCTATACCAGCAGGTCCTGGAGAAAGAGTCTCCCTTAGGACCCCCCCACCTCCCACGTCTGGTGGAGAGGACACGTCTCAGGAACCCTCCCCGTTGGCACATCCCCATTGCTATCCCGACGTGAGAGACGGGAGACCACCAGAGAGCGTGGAGGCTCACATCACGACGAATGCGAGGAAAGCCCCAGGAAACCCTGGCTCAGTGGCTCGCACCTGCCAGGTCTTGCTCCAAAACACCTCTCTGCGGGAAGGCTGCGGTGTCACCTCCTCCCTGTCCCCATTGAAACTAGGAACGAGGGAGGGTGCGGGGCCGAAGCGAGCACTGAACTCGACCAAGCGCGTACGATCGATAGAAAAGAACACATACCGCCACTTGCAGGCACCCACTTACCCATGGGCGACCCAAAATGAGGTCCTCGGGGTGGCATACCCATGGGTGGGGGTCCAGGGTGAGGCATGCCAGGTGGGGGCCGTGGGGGAGGCTGGCCTCCGGAGCCTGGGGGTCCTGGGTGATGCTGGCCCATCCCGGGTGGCCCATGGTGAACTTGCATGGGAGGCATTCCTGGAGAAATAATGAGTCAAGGGACGTTGGCAGTAAGAGCAGATGCTCGGCACGGCAGCTCCGGGCACCCGCAGCCCGGAAGGACACTAAATCCAGCTGCACGGTTACAACACTAGGGCTGCAAAGGGAGTTCTGCTACCAAAAGGGAGGTTAAAGAGGGGAAAGTACAAAGCTCTCTGACAACAGGAACAGGCTGCAGGAGAGGAAACGCTGCTTGGATGTAAGCGTGTGGGGGAGAAAGATGTGACAGCAAGCGTGGTGCAGCCCTGGGAATCAGGGAGAAATCACCGCCCTTGGAGATTTTGGACAAGTTCCCTGAGCAACCTGACTTTGAAGCTCTGAAGCAAGAGTGGCCTGGGTCCCTCCAAACGTACTTTTTTTTACCATCCTCTTATTTCGTCCCTTTAAAAAAAACAAACACGGATTCTTTTCTCCTCGTCAGAAACCCACGCAGCTCTGCAGGGCAGGCAGTGTGGAAGCGGCTCGGTCAGGCTTTCCTTTGCCATGCGTAATTGGCTACTCTAAAGCCGGAAAAGCCAGCTTGTAATCGGGGACAAGCAGCAGCCATCTGGCCACTCACACGGCCAGAGCCACGATCACACAAAGCACCCTAATCAGCCAGCGCGGGAGAGCGTCTCAGCGCAGGGGTCATTTTACAGCGGGCAGGATTAAACAAAACAAAACAAGAAATTAAATTGCAAATTTCACTTAATTTTTGCATTTGAAACCAGAGTCTAGATGTATACGCTGCTCATTCCCCAGTACTACAGGGCTAAAAATGGAAGGAAATCAAAGAAACATTTTGTTCTCATGTCTTGAATTAGCTCCTGCCTGGCAGAGACGCAGGCTGTGCTAAGAAGGTTCACACTTAACGTATTAATTTACACTAGAGAAAAATGATGATGGCTTGGAGTCTCGTTAACATCCTACCAGACAGAACAGAGCCCAAGACCTTAAAAGCCCGCACCATGACAGACCCTGCCTTCCTGCGTCCCGCACCTTCACAGGTCGAGGAAACTAATGTCTTGACCCGCCTGGATGCCTCCCAGAAGGGCACTGCTTGGTAAACTACCAAATTGCTTCATAAATCCCACTGGGCCCCGCTCCAGGCTATTTTTTAACACATTTTAGAACATCCAGGAGAGAAACCCAGAAAGCAGGCACAGCACCACTGACGTGATGTACTTGCTCCTACGCAGACCCTCTCTTTTCCTCACCAGGCTGCCCTGTGCCGCAGAGAGCAACGTTTCGGGGAAAAATGTCGTATTCAGTCCCTTACAGAGGATGGCAACAGTTTTCTCCCCATTTTCATAGAACCATGGAATAGCCTGGGTGGCAAGGGACCTTAAAGATCACCCAGTCCCACCCCCCTGCCCTGGGCAGGGACACCTCCCACCAGCCCAGGCTGCTCCAAGCCCCGTCCAACCTGGCCTTGAACCCCTCCAGGGATGGGGCAGCCACAGCTTCTCTGGGCAACCTGGGCCAGGGGCTCACCACCCACACAGCAAAGAATTTCTTACTTATATCTAATCTAAATTTTACAGAAGAGAAACCTCAAGGAAGAAAAAGGAGGGGGTGACTTACCGAAGCCCACTCCCCAGAAGGAGACGACAAGCGACATTTCCCGATCCCAATCCCATGCTTACCTGGATGGTGCATCCCGCCCGGAGGGAAGGGGTGGGGGTGAGGCGGGTGACCCCCAGTGGGCGCAGCCCCGGAGGGGGGGCCGGGGGCACCCGCACCGGGTGGCATGGGTGGGGGTGGCATGGCAGGAGGCATTCCAGGAGGCATCGCTCCGGGGGGCGGCACTGGCGGGGGGAACGATCCTGGGGGCGGGAGACCTGGGAAGAGAGACAGTTTGAATTCGGTTCAGTATAAAAACAAAAATATAAAAGCAAAAAAACCCTCCCATGCAATCGGGAAGGAGGTGAACACATAAAGAGACACTGGAACCATAAAAAAACCCACAAAACACAACACAAAAAAGAAGCAGGATCCTTCCGCTCAGCCCTGGGACAGCGTAGGTCGGGCTGCCACAGGGGGGGAAGAGGAACTCCTAAGGTCCTGCCAGCTCGTAATCCTACAGCTCCATGGAGGGTTTTGTACTGACTGTCACCAAAGAGCACCCACACGGTGCAGTGCCACTGCCCTGAGCCCCCCCCAGGACAAGGAGCGGCTCCACACAAGGCACCAGGACCAGCGGTGGACGGGCACAACAGCCAACGGGGTACAGAGATGGGCACTGCCATCATTTACCCACCTGGAGGGGTGACGCCAGGTCCCAGGGCGGCAACAACAGGAGTGGGGACAGAGGGAGGAGGAGGAGCGTCGGCAAAGAGCTGATGGGGCCGATCCGCCTGCGAGAGCGGGTTCTGGGCTGCCAGGAGACGCTCGGCAGCTGAGCCGTGCCGCTCGCCTTTGGAATCTTTTTTGAAGGCATAGGAAACGGTGATGGGCCTGTTGCAGAGGTACTGTCCATTCATGGCCTCGATGGCAGCGTCCGAAGCATCGAAGCTGGCAAAGTTGATGAAGGCATAACCCTTGGAGTTGCCCGTGTCAGGGTCTCGCATGATCTTGGGTGTCTGCAGGATGACCCCAAAGGCGCTGAAGGTGTCGTACAACAGCTTCTCATCAATTTCAGGATCCAGGTTACCGATGAAGATGTTGGCCCCCACGTCCAGGTTTTTATTGTGGGCCGAGGCTTTGTTCACTCGAATCGGCTTCCCATACAACTTGATCATGTTCATGATCTTGATGGCATAATCCGCGTCCTCCTCGCTGAGGAACTCCACAAACCCATAGCCTGCAATAAGTTCCCAAACAGAGCGTTAAGACAGGGCAGATCCCCGCCCTCCCACAGCTCGTCCAATCCTGCTTGATTTAAAGCCAGAGCTCAAGACTCCCATTAAGGGAAGCAAGATGATCTTCCCTGGGGATCACCCATCCCTCATCTCTCTTCCGGCAGTGATCTCTCTGTGATCCCAGCTAAAATATTTGATTCAACGTGCAGCTTTTGAGAGAGAGCAGTACACATCTCACCTTGGTGCTGGCCTGTGACTCGATCCTTGGGCATGTGGGTATTGACCACCGGTCCCGCCTGGAGAAAAAGCTCCCACAGCAGTGGCTCACTGACCTTCTCATCCAGCCCCCCCACGTACACCGTCGCATCTGGAGCAGGAGGAAAACAAAAAGCCGAGTTAGACGCGTGAATGGGGGAAGCTGGAAGCCTCAGCTGGAAGAGGATGTGAGGGGTTGGTGCTGAAATCACTCAAGTTCAAGGCAGAGACTCCCCCTTAAACTCTTAACCAGATCCCTTTTAATTACACCCTCAACCAGGGAGGCCCCCACGCCCCTCCCCTTTTCTCTAGGGAGCCCAGACCCCCTCCATTCCAGCTCTTGGGTGCCCAGGAAGCCTATTGCCCCACCTTGTGCCCAGCGAGGCCATGGCTCCCCAGCTGACACCCCCCCCCCCAGGTTCTGGGGAGCCCAGGTCCTCTCCATAGCCCACTTAGCCTCCAGGTCATCCTGCCCCCCTCCCCGAGCACCCCATGTCTCCAGGGAGCCTATGCTCCCCCCCAACCCCTAAACATCTCCAGAGAGCCTGGGACACCCCCAGAGAGCTCCATCCTTCCCTCAGGGAGCCCTGGGGCCCCCATGTCCCTAGAGATCCCTGCCTCGCCATGTCCTCTGCAGAGCCCCCCTCCCCAGGGAGCCCAGGGTCCCGCCCAGATCCCCCCCACAGCCCTAAGGTCCCACCCAGAGCCCCCGACCCCAGAGGAGGCCAGGGTCCCCCCGAGAGACCCCACACGGCCCAAGGGAGCCCAGGGTCCCCCCCAGAGCCCCCCATGTCCCCAGGGAGCCCAGGGTCCAACCATGGCGGTCCCCAGGAAGCCCTGGGGCCCCCAGCTCCCCACAGAGCCCAGCCCCACACCGTCCCCACGGAGCTCAGGGTCCCCCCAAAGCTCCCGCCCCGCCCCGGCCCCAGGCAGCCCCCCGGCCCCCCCGCGGCAGCCCCGGCCGTGGCGCCCACCCTGGTTCCGCTCGGAGATGGGCCCCGCCGCCATCTTGCCCCGCCGCCCGCTCCCGCCCGCGCGGCGCCGCCGTCACGTAACGCCGGACGCCGTGACGTCGGTCGTAGGGGCGAGCCCCGCCCCCTCGCATCGGTGGGCGGTGGGCAGGTCGGAAGTGGCGTCAGCCGCGGAGCGCGGGGAAGGTGCGGCGGCCATCTTGGGTGTGGGCGGCCCGGCGCCGCCGCCCTTCTGTCGCGATATCCCCTGCCCTGACAGGCGGCGACATCACCCTGGCGGCCAGGAGCGCTGCCCCAGTGCGGGGGGGGGGGTGGTGCCCGGTGCCAGGAGATCCCCCTCCTGAGGGCCCCCAGTGCCGGGGGGATCCCGGTGCTCGGGACCCCCGTGTCCGCAGGCCCCGTGCCGGGGGTGCCCCATCCCACGCCGCCCCTCGCAGCCACGCGCTGTCGCCTGCAAAACTGCGCTTTAATGGGCTCCGAAATACAGATCTGGCGGAGAAGCCCCTGCGGGGGGACGACAACACGGAGATCCTGCCGCTCCCAGCGTCCGCGACCCCGTCCCCGTTCACCCCCGGGGCATTCCGGGGCGCCGGAGCGGATCCCTCCTGTCGTCCTGTGGCGGAGCGGATGGAAACGAGAGGGGAGCGGGACGGCCGCGGGGTGTCGGCCCCACCATGGCGGCAAAGCCCGGGGGTTCCTGCACGCCCTGGGGATGAAAGCCCCCCGGGAGCACCCCGTGCTGGGGCCGGATCCTGCTCCCCCTGGGCCGGATGGGGCCAGCCCAGCCCTGAGCTCCCTGCAGCCTTGGCGGAGGTAGCCAGAATTTCATGGGAAAAAACCCAAGAAACTGCCGTGTCCAGTGAGAATTGGGGGCACCTTTGGGGCTCGGCCTCCTCCAGCTCAGGCAGGGTCCAGGCCCAAAACGCCCCGTGCCCCGGCGAGGAGCAGGAGGAGGCGGTGGGAACCGCTCAAAGGCAATGGCGGAAGGTGCAGAGCGGCTTTGGGGGTCCCCCAAAACCTGTGCGGCTGGAGGGGGCCCTGGGGGTGTCGTCTCAGCAGCCTCGTGTCCCCATGGAGGGGGGGGGGTGTGTGTGTGTGTGTCCCGTCGCGGGGCCCCTCACCGAGAGGGTGCAAGGGGGCTGCTGGTGGCCTCGGTGCGGGGTCCCTGCGCCTGCCAGGCGTGGAGCCGGTCCTGCAGCAGCGTCAGCTCCTCGGCCAGGCCGGCCAGAGACGGGGCAAAGCGCCCGCGCTGCGGGGAGACGCCGTGTTCAGCCAGGGGGAGGTATATGGGGACGGGGGGGGGGGACGGACATGGAGGGGGGTAGGATGGATGGGCATGAGGTTGGGATGGGTGGGCACGGGGTCGGATGGATGGACACAAGGTTGGTGGACGTGGGTTGGGATGGATGGACACAGGGTCAGATGGGTGGACGCAGGGTTGGATGGACAGACGTGAGGTTGGGATGGGCGGACGTGGGATCGGGATGGGCGGATGCGGGGTTGGAGGGATGGACGCAGGTAGGACAGATGCACACGGTGTCAGGACGGCCACGCGCCAACCACCCACACCAGCCTCAACCCACATCCTGAGCAGGACACAGCCGGGGAAGGAGAAATCTCCTCCGAACTGTGAGCCCCCATGAGTCTGCGCCCCCCCCGGGTGCCCACCGCCGCGCAGCCCCACCGTGCCTCAGTTTCCCCTCGGGGAGAGACCCCCCCCCCCAGTGCCGGCGTTACCTGTGCCTCGGGCAGACCCCGCAGGTAGCATCGTCGCCAGAGCCGGACAGAGGGTCCTGCGGCGCAGGGCAGCAGCAGCCCCGGGGGGGGCACGGGGGGCCGGTTGGACCCGGGGCTGCCCCCCCGCTCGCCCAGGCTCTCCAAGGAGGGGGCCCAGCGGGACAGGCGCGGCGGGGGGCGGCCGCTCCTCCAGGGAAAGGGTTGGGGTGACAACGTCCCCTTGGTCAGCACAAACACATTCCCAGCGCCTGGCCCCGGCCAGGCGTCAGCGGGCTGCGAAATGGGGGGGGGGGAAATAGGGATTAGAGAAAAAAGGGGGGAAAAAGCCAGAGAGAAGGGAAAACGGGGGGAAACCCCATGGTTGGGGGGCACGCAGCACTGGGACGGGATTTAACATGCAGAGCACCCCAAGTTGAATTGGGGGGGGGCTCACGTGGCACAACCCAGACACCTGGGTCCCTTCCCGGTGGTGCAGCCGCCCCACCTCACCCCCTCCAAAGCCAAGCCCCGGCTCACCCTGCCCGGGGTCTGGGGCTCTGCGGTGTCGGGGGGTCCTGCGGCGTTGGGGGGTCCCGTGGTGTCGGGGGGTCCCACGGTGCCGGCAGCGCCTGCCGGGTTCCTGAAGCGGGCCCGCTGCTGGGGGCTGTAGCGCAGCCGCCAGTCCCAGACGGGGGGCAGCCCGCAGGTAGCGCTGCCTCCACCCCCCTCCCGCTGCCGCCCCCCCGCTGCCGGCTCCCGCCAGCCGTTCACCGGCGTGTAGGTCTGGCTGTGGGGCTGGTGCTGCGGGGAGAAGGGGTGAAACGGGAGCTTTTAGCAGGGTCGATTTGGGATGGGGAAGGGGAAACTGAGGCACGGGGCAGCTGGGTGCAGCCGAGTGGGATTCTCACTCGCAGGGAGAGGATTCGCCTCCATCCCCAAACCCGTCCCTTAAACCTCGTGGTGGGAAGGGACCCAGGAGTGTGTGTCCCCCTCTTGTCCCCCCCCCAGCTCACCGGGCTGCCACGGCCCCACTGCCGCTGGCAGCTGAAGAGGAAGGTGCTGAAGTAAGGGGCGAAGCTGCTGTCGTGGAGGGCCAGGAGATAGGCCTCGGTGAAGCCAAAAGCCGCCGGGAATTGCCGCACCAGCTGCCACGTGCAGTCCAGGAACAGCAGGAAAACGGGGGCCTGCGGGGGGGGGGGGACGGGACGACACACGGACACATTAATGTCACCCACCAGGGACGGGGACGGGTGGCGGGGGCGCAGGGGGGGCTCTTGCCTCTTCTCGGGGGCTGTCGCGCCGGAGGAGCCCCAGCCGGTGGGGAAAGGGGTGCCCGGCGGCCACCCACTCCCGCTGCACCAGGCTCTGGAAGCCGGGCAGGCTGCGGGCACGGGGGTCCCCCAGGAGCTGCACCAGCGAGGCCACCAGGCAGTTCAGGTCCCGGTCCGACGGCTCTGGAGGGGGGGACAGGGACACACAACGGGGAGGGGGGTGTCCCCGTCATGTCACACACCCCCCTCCATCCCAGCGCTCCCCCCGCCCCAGCGGTACCTTGCAGGAGGACGGAGCAGCGTCTCCCCGCCAGCAGCGATGCCACCTCCGCGGCTTTCCTCAAGCAGGTGCTGGGGGGCAAAAAGGAGGGCGGGGGGTCAGGGCACCCCAAAACTCTACACCCACCTGCCCGGGGGGCTGCAGCCCACCCTGGGATGCTCACGGTGATGGCAGGGTGACCGCACGCCCGCTGCAACACCCCCATTGCCCAGTCGGGCCATGGTGGGGGCCCGAACCCAAAATGGAGGTGTTTTTAGGGTGGAGTTTTCCTGCACCACCCTGCACCCCGAAAAAAGCCCCCCCCCGCCAAGCCGCCCGCTCACCGGACATGGTCCAGCCATCGCGTCCCCTCCAGGGCTGAGAGCCACTTCTCCTCCGCTGCTGCGCCTGGCTCGCACCGGCACAGGATGGGGGGGGGGTGTCAGCAGAGGAGAAGGAGCCCCGCCATGGGGTGGGGGGGTCCCCTCCCGACCCCCCCGTCCCCGCTCACCGGGCAGGCAGAGTGCCCGCAGCTTGAGGTGGGCAAGCTGGATGTCGGCGAGGGTGGGCAGCTCGGTGGTGTCGGCCAACACGCAGGGCCCCCGGCCCCCCAGCAAGAGAGCTTCCAGGCACCTGAGGGGGGGAGACGGAGAGAGGGACCCCCAGGTGGGGCTGGGTTCGGCCAGCCCCCCCCCGGCCCCCCCCAGGACCCCCGGCTGGACTCACCTCACGTCCTCGCTGCCTGGCTCGGAGGCTGCATGGAAGCTGGCGGCTCTCAGCAGGTCTCCGCCACCCGGGTGGTGCCAGCACAGGCGCTGGGAGCGAGACGGGGTGACACCCCCCCATGTCACCCCCACATCCCCTTCCCCGGACACCCCCCCCCCCCCCCCCAGCACCCCATTGCCCTCCCCAGGCACTCACGGGCACCCGGCGCTCCTCGAAGTGGGCGAAGATCCGCTTGAGGTCGTGGTCCAGGAGCCCACTGGGCACCCACAGGTACCGGGGGAGGCTACGGGGAGAAGGGGGGGTGTAGGGTAGGTGCCCCCCCCCCCCCCCCAGGACGCCAACACCCCCTCAAATCCCTGGGTACCATTTTGAGTGGTTCAAGGGGTGATTTCCCCAAACCACAGGCAGACGGGAGGATCAACCCCCCACCCTCCCTGCTGCCCTGCGAGGGGGTGGTTGTTTACGCTGTGCCCCCCCCCCATCCCCAGTGGGGTGCTGGGGGGGGGCCCATGGGTCCCATCGTCTGGCCGGGCCGTACCTGGGGGCCATGTCGAAGCGCTCGTTGACAGCGCTCACCCTCCAGCCCGCGGCTCCCAGGCGCTGCAGCTCCTTCTCCCAGTCGCGCAGGCTCTCAAAGAGCAGCGTGGCGGCCGAGCCTTCCTCCTCTTCCTCCTCCTCTTCATCCTCCTCTTCCTCATCCTCTGTTTGGGCTTCAGCAGGGCCACCATCGTGTCCCTCAACGGTGTCCCCCAGCCACGCGGCCGCCTCCCGCGCCTGGGCGATGGCGTTGGCGACCTGCAGAGAGGAGCCAGGACCGGGCATCAGCCCCCTCCGAACCCCCCCCGCAAAGCCATGGAGCACCCCTGGAGTCGGGTACAAAGCCTCCCTGTCCCCCCAGTGACTGCCGTCCCGCAGCCCAGCTCACCCGAAATGCCTGCGGAGCCAACCCGTTCTCGTGGAAGTGGAAGCGGAGCAGGCGGAAATCCCGGCAGAAAACGGCCAGTTCCTCGGGGATGAACTTGAGGGTGGAGGCGGCCGTCAGCACCTTGGGCTTGGCGAAGCTGCTGGCTGCGGTGGGCGAGGGGGGGGGTGGCCGTCAGCGCTGGCTGAGACCTGCCCAGCTCATCACACGGGTGGCCGGGGCTGCTGCCTTTACCTGCCACCAGCTTGCGGATGCAGGGCAGCGCCACGTCGTACTCGCTGTGGAGGAAGGCTCGGGAGCCAGGGGCCTGCAGGAGCGGGGTGGGGGAGCTGGAAGCCACCCCGGTGGGTTCCCCCCCCGGCCCCAGGAAAGGCAGCAG
This sequence comes from Sterna hirundo, assembly GCA_009819605.1. Lineage (NCBI taxonomy): Eukaryota > Metazoa > Chordata > Aves > Charadriiformes > Laridae > Sterna > Sterna hirundo. Next base: position 3,465,638 of record CM020458.1, on the reverse strand, counting down.
GGCTGGATCCGGGACCCTGCTGCCTTTGCCTGGCTGGTGCTGGGCCCTTCGTCCCCCACCGTGTCCCGCAGCGAGGAGTTCCCCAGGTGAACGCAGCGGGTCTGCAGCTGATGAGCAAGTGTGGGGCTGGGATGGGGCCAGGATGGGGCCGGGATGCGGTTGGGATGGGGCATAGATGCAACCAGGATGGGGGTGAGGATGGGGTTGGGATGGGGCTGGGACGCCACTGGGATGGGGTGAGGACTGGGCTGCGATGGGGTGGGGATGCGATGGGATGAAAGTTTGGGTACAGCCAGGATGGGACTGGGATGCCACTGGGATGGGACTGGGATGGGGTGGGGATGCCACGGGTTGGAATGGGCTAGGGATGCAGTGGGATGGGGTCAGGATACAACTGGGACTGGGATGGGGATGCTACTGGTCAGGATGAGGCCGGGATGAGGCTGACTTGGGGTAGGGATGCAGCTGGGGTGGGACTGGGATGAGGGTCAGGATGGGGCTGGCATGGGACCGGGGTGCCGCTGGGATGGGTTTGGGATGGAGTGAGGGATGCAGTGGGATGGGACTGAGATGGGGGTGTGGGATGCGGTGGGATCGCGTCAGGATGCAGCTGGGACGGGGGTCGGGATGCAGTGGGATGGGTCCGGGACGGGGGTCGGGATGGGGTGAGGGGTGCGGGGGGGGGTATCCCGGGGCGGGGGGTCCCGGGGCGGGTGCGGGTCGCACCTGGGCGGGCAGGAAGGCGACGCGGCGGTTGGTGCAGAGCAGCGTCCCGGGGACGGAGCCGTCTCCGCAGCGCTGCCGGGCGCCCGCCGCCTCCTCCAGCACCAGCTCCCCTGCGGGGACGGGCCGCTGGGTCCGGGGGCGCCCCGACCCCCCCCCAAACCCCGCTCCCACCCCCCCTCCCCCGGCACCTGCCCTACCTGGGAGGCTGGGGAAGGCCGGCCGGCGCCCGCCCGCGGCCCCGCTCATGGCGGAGGGACTTTGGCCGGGCGGGCCCGGAGCGGCGGCGGCGGCGGCAGGAGCGGAGCAGCCCGGCGGCCCCGAGAGCCACCGCCCGCCCCGCACCGCCCGGCCCGGCCCCCGGCGCCGGCATCCCGCCCTCCGCACCGGCATCCCGCCCCTTCGGTCGTCGTCCCCCCCCCCCCCCCCCCCCCGGCATCCCGCCCTCCGCGCCCCCATCCCGCCGCCCCCCCCCGGCATCCCGCCCCGCCGCACCGGCTCCCTGGTCCCGGAGCTGCCCGACCCCCGCCCCCCCCCCGAAAGCGGGGCGATCCCTGGGGGCACGGGAGGAGCTCCGCGGCGGGATGGGGGGAGGTAGAGCCCCCCAAAAGGGACGGGCGGTGCTGGAGGGGGGACACAGCCCCCGGCACCCCAAAAGGGATGGACGGCACTGGGGGGACGCGTGTTGCTCCAGGCACCCCCTAAAGGAAGACCAGTGCTGGAGGGGGTGCATGCCGCCCCCGGCACCCCAAAAAGGACGCTGCCCAGCGTTGAGCACGGGGCAGGGGTACCCCCGAGCCCCCAGCTCGCCCCCGCGCAGCCCCACGGCCTCCCCCCGGGCCGGGGCTCTGCCGGGGGGGCCGCCCGTCTCCGTGACTCACCGCCGGAGCGCGGCCTCCTCCCAACCCCGGAAAAAACCCCGCGCCGACAGCACCCGCCCGGGGCCCCCCCACCCCGCCCCGACACCCCGACCCCGCTGCCGGCAGGGGACGGTGGCCCTGGGGCCGGGAAACCCCCGGGGACCCCAAAACCCAACACCCGGCGGGCTCAGCTCCTCCGGGGCAGGCGAGACGCCGGCACAAGGCGGGATAAACCCCGCACAAACCACGCTCGAGGGAAACCCAGCGCCGTCGGAGCGCACGCTCCAGCTAAAAATCTTATTTTAGATGTATTTTCCTGCAGATTTGGGGGGCCTCAGTGGCGGCAGCTCAGGCACCCCAATTTTCCTCCTGCAGGAAAATCACCCCAGGGAAATTTCGGCCGTGTTTTTGGCTCTGGCACCTGGCGGGAGGAGAGGAATTTCCTGCAGGGCTTTAACCCAGGGCCAGTCTCCAAGGCGAGGGCAGCGTCTGCGCCAGCTCCGGGGTCAGCTCGGGTCGCCCCGAAAGCCAGAGCAAAAATTGGGCAGGGCGAGCGAGGCGGCACCGACGTGGCACCGGGCATGGGGAGGGAAAAACACGGGGAGCTGGAATAAAAAAAAAACAACGATGCAGAGAAATCCCATGGGAAACCGCTCCTGGCTCCCCCAGCCCCAAAGGGGTCCCACCTCCCCGCAATACGGGTTTCCAACCAGCCGCCAAACCCCCCCAAAACGCAGTGGTGGCCACCCCGTCCCCGCTCATCCCTGTGGCTGGACCCCACTCGCTGTAGAAAATTACAGCAAATTTTCCCCTTTCTGGACCCATTTTAAGCTTCAGCATCCCCAAAGGCCCCCTGGATTTTCAGCATCCAAAAAGGTCCTGTGGATTTTCAGCATCCTGAAAGTCCCCTGGATTTTCAGCATCCCGAAAGCCACCGGATTTTCTCTTTATGATGTGCCAAAGCCTTACTTGGGTATCAAATTGTCTCTGGCATCCCTGGGTGCCGCCTTCAAATGCAGCTGGGGGAAAAGGTTCCTCCACAAATCAGCACGGACTGGCAAAAATGGGGACGGCGGGGGTTCTTTTTTTAAACGAAAGCCTGAATTTGGTACCTAAAGAAAAGAAAAACTTCCCCAGGCCTCGGGTCAGAGGGCGGAAAGGGGACGCTGTGCCCCACAGGGGAGAGAAAAACCGAGACGAACCCGACGGACGGGGACGGAGAGCGGCCCCGCGGAGGGAATTTGGGTTCCCGGTGGCGGCTGGGGCGGAATTCCCGGGGGCCGGGGAGGAAGGAGGCACGGCCGCTGCCCAGGGCTTTCGTTAGTCCAAGGATGTTTATTGTCCGTGAATCTCCGGCAGCACGAAGGAAGGACGCGGTGTACAGCCCCACGGCCCCCCGCCATCTAGTGCTCGCTACAGCGGTGCTCACCGGGAGTAAAAAAAAAAAAAAAAATAAAAAAAAAAATAATAATAATAAAATCAACCTAATATTTAATTAATAATAATAATTAAAAAATTCTTTTTTTCATGAATAAACAATTGCAGAATTAATTCAGGTCACTTCTCGTCGGATTAGTGATAACCAAAGCATCCCCCCCGGCCTCCCCCAGGTACTATCAGCGAAGGTAAATGCTCCCGCGGCAAAACAAAACGCTCACGGGGGGGTGGGGGGGGGGTTTGTTCACCCTTAAAAAAAAAAAAAAATCTTTCCTGCACCCAGGGCCCGATGGCAGCAGCCTTCCTTCCACCGACACCAGTAAGTGCACTTATTTTAAGATTTCCCCCCCCACCTCAGCCCGGGGCAGGTTTGGGGGTTTTTCCCCAGGGAAACGTGCTGGGAAAACCCAATTCCCACCCCAAATTCACCCCCTTTAGAAAAAAAAAACAAAACCAGGTGCCAGAAAAATATCGAGTCCCAATGCCCCGGAAACACCGCCTGGGCCGTGGCTTTAGTGTGTCTACGAACAGGAACCGGCGGCGGGTAGAGATCCGCTGTCAATAAATAAAATTTGTGTTTAATAGTCCCTTAAAAAAAATTAATATTAGTTTCACCATAAAGGAAACAAAAATGACCTGGGAAAAAAAATCCTTGGTGGTTCTGAAGCAAGGCAGCGGGTTTGGGGGGGACCCGGCCGAGGTAGGGGCTGATGGGGCACCTGGGAACAGCCAAAACTCTGCCCTTCGGAGAAAAAACTCATCACGAGAAAAAACTCATCACAGATTTTTCATCCTCGCCTGAAGTTCAACTATTTGGTGGTGGTTGGTTTTGTTTTCCAGAAAAAAAAAAACCCTAGAAACTCTACGACCCACAATAAAACCCGGCAAATGCCAACCCCCAGGGTGCTGGGAGCCCGCTTGTGCGGGGGCCGCGGGGCCAAACCCCCCCAGACCTGGGGAACAACTTCGGGGGGGGTTTTGCCCCTTTTTTCCTCCGTAACGGCGGTGCCAGGGCTGGTTCCTCCTCTCCCTTCAGGGCCGGGGGCAGCTTCGCATCCCCCCCCCCAGGCTCACCCGCTCCTCGGAGGGGGACCAGCAGACAGCCAAAACGGCGTTGGTAAGATCACAAACTTGCCAAATTTGCTTTTCCTCCCCAAACCACCCCCCCCCCCCCCAACCAGGAGGAGGAAGAGCGACAGCACCCCTGCTAATCGGGACTGGAGACGCTTTTCTCCCCGGCTGGGATACCTCCTGCCGGCATTCCCTGGGGTTTTTTTCTCCTTAAGACAATATTATGCACAAATCCGTCACATTTACAAGATTCAAGCAAAACTCCCCAAAACCGCCGCTGTTTTAACACCCCAGCTTTTACCATGGGGTGCGGGGATGGGCCCCCCCGCCAGCCAGCGGCTCCCAACAGCAGCTCCCCACCGCAACGCGACCTCCGGCACCGCGGAGTTCACCAAAACGGAGAGGAATTGCCCCAAAACCCAACAGGAGCCGCTGGCGAAGCCTTTTGCCATCCCGCCCACAGGCTGTGCCTGGGGGGGGGGGGACAGGCAGAGCACCCCCACTCCAGGTGTAGCCGGAGGATATTTCCAAATCTGAAATAAAAGGAATTACAGGAAAAAATAAACAGCAGAAACCGGGATATAAAACCAAGTGACACCCTGTACAGTGAGGATTTTGGTTGATCTTTAAACATTTTGGCTCAATATTTGGGGGGGAACCATGAGCATCTGCGGGGAAACGGGGGCGAGAGCCCGCGGCACTTGGATATTCTCCCCCTGGGTTAAAACCCCTGGGAATTACCGGGATTTGAGGGAGAGATTCGCTCTCCGGCATCTGCCCCGAGATGAGAGGCGGCGCCCAGGAACCAGGGCTCGGCCGCGGAATAAAACCCAAGAAAAGAGCTAAAAATCGGAATTAAACCATCACTGGGGTATTTACAACCCGTTGACAAGTGGCTTCGATGGCTTGACCCAAACGTTAGGAGTTAACGACCCCGCGCAGCCAGGAAATGCCTCAATTTGCATGTTTTTAGGTCTATATAAACCGGTCAAACTTGCACCTTCGGACCAAGCCCCTGGGGATTCGGGAGAAATAAGGCTTCGGGTGATTCTCCAGGGTTAAGTACACTTTCGCCTCAGCACGGGAAGGGATTGCATAGTTTGACGCCTTCCGCAAAATAAAAATAAAAACAAAACAAAACAAAAAAAAATAAAACGAGGGAATGTTTGTAAAGCTTTGAACGAGGGGTATAATCCATGTTTTATTTTCCGGTGGTATAAACGCTGAACCTCGCTCTACACAGGGGTGGGGTCCGGTTTGGGAGCTGTAGTTACCAAAAAAAGAAAAAAAAAAAAGAAAAAAGAAGAAAAAAAAAAAAGAAAAGGAGGAAAATAAAAATAAAAAGAATAGCTGTGTGCAAACATCGCAGTGCTAAAGTTAAACCCACCCTGCCGGAGGTGAACGGGAGCGGACGCTTCATCCAACGCCGCCGGGGCTGGGACGAGGACGGGAGGAGAAGGGACCGGAGCGGACGACACCGAATGTGCCAGTTAATTACAGCTTCGTATTTTTGTTTTGGTTTTTTTGTGTGGGGTTTTTTTTTTTTTTTTTTTCCTTAACGTTTCGGCTCTTTAGCCCTATTATCAAAAATATCTTTTAATATTCGTCAGCCCAAGGTCGGTTACGTGGCTCAGCAAAACGGAGCCGAGTTAATTCCATGCAGCAGAACAGAGGTAGAACGGCGGTAGCTTCGCTCCAGTAGGAAGAGTTATGGCAGCGGCGGGGGGAGAATGTGTCCCCCCCCACGTAAAGCGCCCGGCAGCGGCGTTACCTCCCGGTGCCGCTGGACGCTCCCCGTCCTCTCTCCTTCCCCGGGGTATTGCTGGCTGCAGACACTGACCTCCTTTTTTCTCTCAGTTCTCACTAAATCGGGTCGACCGTTTCGCCACTGGAGCGGGTTTGGTCTTTTTTTTTTTTTTTTTTTTTTTTTTTTGCACAGTACTTCTGCGGGGGAAAAAAAAAAAACAAAAAAACAAAAAAACAACAAAACTCCAAACGACTCAAGCACTGGGATCGCCCTCCCTCCGTCTCCTTCCCACCCCAAGAAAAAGTTTAAAAAAATAACATTTTAAAACCAGAGTTGAGCCCGGCAGGAGGGCAGAGCCCTGAGCCCTCGGCCCAGGGATGCTCCGATGGGGCCGGGCTCCCACAGGTTCCACCCAACACAAAAAAACCCCAACCCAGTAACATCCAATTCCAACCAAGTTTCGCTCAGTACCGGCAAAAGGAAATACAAAATAATAACGGTGTTAAAAAAAAAAAAAAAAAAAAAAAAAAGAAAATCTCTCCATTAAAAGGGTTTGCGACTGTCAGACTGAAATTATTGCAAAGAAAAAAATAAAAGAAAATCCCTCCATTAAAAAGGTTTGCGACGTTCAAACGGAAATTTCTGGGGTGTTTTCGCTCGATTCTGGGCAGTTGGTGATGTCGGAGTCCGGCGGGAAGGGCCCGGCGGGTGCTGCTCCCCCCTCGCCTTCTCCCAAAGCTTTGGTCTGGTTTATTGAAGGAAAAATCAGCCCCCGCCTCTTTTCCCGCTGTGCCCCCCCCCAGAGCGCGCCCGCGCTGAGCCCGGTCACCCCCGGGCAGAGGAGCCTCTGGAAAAGCATCGTCCCCCCTCCCGCAGGGCGTCCCCGAGGGGGGGCCGCCTTCCCTGGCCCCCTTCTCCCCCCATCGCACCAGCAAACCCCGTTTCTCAGCCCAAATCCCCGCTCCCTCTTCGCACAGGGAGGGAAGGCGTAAAAAAAAAAAAAAAAAAGAAATAATATATATATATTATTGCATTCCCCATCTTTCATGGGTCCCAAGATCAGCGCCGGGGGGGGCGGAGGGGGGGGGTTAGCACTCAGAACCTGTGCACTAAAGCCTCCCGCTCCTTGCGTTTCATCTCCTCTTTGTAACAGCAGGAGCAGAAATTCCCGGTTTCCGGATGTCCGTAAAAACTGCAGTTCGGCTGCTTGCATTTGGTCTGCTGGACATTATAAAGAATTCGGGGTTTATTTTTATCCGCCGGCGGCATTCCTTTCTGCGGGCTGTCCTGCTCCAGGTACTCCCGGTAGCCGTTGCTGTGCGGGGAGGGCGGGAGGCAGGCGGATTCCGACGGGAAGGTGGGATGGACGTCCATGTCCGTGGGGGAAAATCTCCCCAGGTGGGAAGGGCTGGTTTGGGAGGGATTCGGTCGCCCCTGGGGGCAGTGGCGGGGTAAGGTGGCGTAGGGGGGAAGGCTACCGCAGGCCCCCCCGGCTACTTGCCGCCTGCTGTCTTGGTAGCCGGGGGGGTGCGCCCCTTCCGCGCTGTTCACCACGGAGGGTCTGGGAAAGGTGAAAACGCCCGAATAACCAGAGGGAAAAGCTGCGATTTTAGTGGTCAGGGCCAGATCCGGGGGCTGGAGGGCGTATGCGGGGGGCGGCGGCGGGTACGCGGGGTTCAGCATCACCTCCTCGCCCCCCCGGGGGGTGCTGGCCTCCGGCTCCGGCTTCTTGGCGGTGGCGGCGCTGCCCAGCGCCTTCTTCTCTGCCTCTTTTTGTTTCTGCTCAGCCGTGAAGCGTTCCTCGGCGTCCAGGAGGTACCGCTGGATCATCTCCTCGTGGTACTGGTGCCGGTTGCTGGTCTTGAGGTGGCCGGCGAAGATGAACTTGCGCTCGCCCTGCATGGCGGCCCGCAGGATGCTGAGGCTCAGCCTGACGTCGTTGCTGTATTTGTAGGGATCCGACGGCTTTTCGGGGGCTGCTTTCCCCGGGCAGGTTTTCTCCACAGGGGCCGACAGGTCTCCTTGGGAGGATTCCTCTTTACTGCCTTTCCTCGATTTCAAGGATCCTTTTTTCTTCTTCTCCAAGGTGTCCCCCTGCCCGTTGCTCACACCTCCCTTGGCGGTTTTGCCGTGCATCAAGCCACCCATGTTCTTTTTTAGCTTACTTCCCAAAGTCTTGCCGAAGCTGCCCAGCTTGTTGGCAACCGAGTCTGCCCGTTTCTTATCTTTTTCCTTATCCTTGTCTCGGTCTTTCTTTGGTTTCTCTTTGTCCTTGCAACCCCGGCTGCCCCCGTTGCTGGCTGAACTGCTGCAGACCGACTCCTTGTCTGACTCTCCCGACTCCGCAGCCGAACGAGCGTCGTCGCCCGCGGAGGCTGTCGGTGATTCTGGCTGGGCCAAAGGCGCCTAGAGAGAGAAAAAAACATATATATATATATATATATACACACATGTATATCAAAGTGCAGTAAGCTCCTCAGACAGGAGTTTCCAGGGTGAGGGTGAAACAGAGTAGGCTTTTCGGGAGCTGCTTCCCGATCTCGGTGATCAGAAAACGGAGGGGACAACATTCAAACACACTTTGTGATACGTCGCCAGCAGCTGTCCTGCACGTCCATAAATGTCTTAACTCGCTGGAGGCTGCCGGGGAAAAGCTGGAGAAGAAGAAAGGGTCACCGTATTTTTAAGCCGAGGGGGTCACCGTATTTTTAAGCCAAGCACCCGAGAGCACACGGCCAGTTACGGAGGCGACAGCCAAAACGTCACCATTCGAGCTCTGCTACAGAGGTGAGACCTTGCAGGGTCAGCCAGACCAAACCAGCTCATGTTTAACTTTGGGGAGTTTTCTCCTTAAAAGGGGAAGGGAAAAAAAACCAAACAAACCCTCACGCTGTCAAGGCAGCCACCACCATCCGCCGGGGATTTGGGATGCGGACGGGGGTTTTCCTGCCAAGGAAAGGTCCCAGGAAAACTGGAGTCAAACCCTGTGTCTCAAGGCAGCTTCTGGCGGCCGTAAACCAAGAGTTTGTGTTTGCCTTGGGGAGGGGAAAAAACAGGCACGCAAAGCTCTACGAAATAATGCACGCACAAAAAATGAATCATTTATCTGCTGAGAGCAGGACGAGCCACAGTTTCTGGGGGCGCAGAGCGCCTCACGTGAAGGAGAGCCAACGGCCTGGCATCTGCTGCCCTCCGCAGAAGGGAGGTTTAAATAATTGAAGGGTAAAGAAAATACTCCTGGTCTCTTTACCTGCGTGTCACAAGGCAACGTGATCCATTTAACATTCATGTAGCTGTGCAGCAAGTGCAGCTTTGCTTCCAGCGACAACGTCACGCTAAAATTTAAAACAAGGATTAAAAAAGAAGTCAGAGTCAAGTTTCACGTTAATAACTGCGGTCTCTCCTCTATATTTAGCCATTCGCCTGTCGTCTTTATATTAAAATGCACGTTTTAACGCAACAGGTAAAACCACATCGAGCCAGCAGCAATACAAAAGGTAGCATTTTCGTAGCCTTCCAAACCTTTCAATTCAAACCCAAAGGAATAAATAAGAAGATTCCCGAATGTCAAAACCCAAGCTTGCCGCAACTGAAAATTAACTCAACAAATAATCTTACTTGTACGTGAGACAAATAACAAAAAAGCAGATGTCACACATCTAAATAGAACTAGTTTCAGTATGATTCTCCTCTCTATAACAACTGCAGAAAAGAGTAAAGATGTTTTCTCAAAAATTTCCACTTGTCAAAAAAAAATAATAATTCTTTCCTGTAAAAAACCCACAGGGACGGAGTCTTTTCTACTGGCTCCAAACCCCTCAAAATTAGATACTGTATCAGTAAAAACCTGCGCCGAGTTTCAACACTTCGATTTCGGAGGTTTCTAGGTTTCTTAACCCAAAGTGGAGGAGGCGCCGTGCTTCCAGCTCCCCGACCGCGGCACCCACCACTGCCGGCTCCCGGCTCAGCAGCAGGAGGGGTGTCCGGCTGCGAGCCCCCCGCCCGCTCCAGGGCTCGGAGGTAATTCCTTAGCTCCCGATGGGGAGAGAGGAATGGAAAAATACACCTGTTTTTATCTGAATATGACAGCTCATCCCTGCTCGCTTCTGAGCTACGCCTAGTCGGCAGCTCTGGGCTTTGCCGAAATCACCTCTCTAACCCTGTGGGAATGAAGCTGATGAGATGCCACCACCCGACCGAAAACGTACCGGAGGAGAATGAAACACGAGAAAAAGCTGCTCCATCCCCACCAAAGAGGCTCCCGCTGCAGCACAACGTTCACCCAAACACAAGACAGCCTCAGCTGGGGGCAGAGCAAGGAACCCCCCAGCTGTGATGGCTCCAGGCTGCCGGTAACCAACCTGGCCAGCTTGACGTTGTCACTGTCGTCCTTCCCCCACTGCCATTCCTTCCCGGGATCCACGGCAAAGTGCACGGGGAGCAGCTTGTGCTCGGAGTCCGTCAAGGGAATCACAGCTGCAGGAGAGAGAAAAAAAAAGGCCCCTTTCAACGCCCAAAAGGACAAAACCTTGCATGTTGGCAGCAGTGGCAGCCAAGCTCCGAGCGCCCACCAAGAACATCAGCTCTGATGGCAACGGGGGTCACACCAAATGACACAGCAACTGGCAATGCCTGGGATAACGGAATCATCACAGGATGGGTTGGGTTGGGAGGGACCTCGAAGACCATCCAGTTCCCCCCCTGCCCTGGGCAGGAACACCTCCCACCAGCCCAGGTCGCTCCAAGCCCCGTCCAACCTGGCCTTGAACCCCTCCAGGGATGGGGCAGCCACAGCTTCTCTGGGCAACCTGGGCCAGGGGCTCACCGCCCTCGGAATAAGGAATTTCTTCCCCAGATCTCATCTCAATCTCCCCTCTTTTGGTTTAAATCCATTCCCAATGTTCCACGGCTCCCCTCCCTGATCCAGAGCCCCTCCCCAGCTTTCCCGGAGCCCCTTTAGGGACTGTAAGGGGCTGGAAGGTCTCCCCGGAGCCTTCTCTTCTCCGGGCTGAACCCCCCCAGCTCTCTCAGCCTGTCCCCACAGCAGAGGGGCTCCAGCCCTCCCAGCATCTCCGGGGCCTCCTCCGGCCCCGCTCCGACAGCTCCGTGTCTCTCCTGTGCCGAGGCCCCGGAGCTGGAGGCAGCACTGCAGGGGGGTCTCCCAGAGCAGAGCAGAGGGGCAGAATCCCCCCCACTCCTCGCCCCCTGCCCACGCTGCCGGGGATGCAGCCCAGGCTGTGGGGGGGGGGTCTGTGCTGCCAGTGCACGTTGCCAGCCCATGGCCAGCGTTTCCCCCCCAGCACCCCCAAGAGTCCTCCTCAGCAGGACCGCTCTCAATGCTGTATTGATATAATTTTATTTATCACCTACCTTGATCTTTTGTGGGTTCCTTCTGCTCCATGGATACCAGGGCAGAAAAATGGGCTTGGTCATAAGCCAGTACCAACGGAGAACGATGGCACTTGTTGGCTGGGACTTCCAGAGGAAGATAAATCCCTCCAAAGGGAATAGGGGCAAAGGCTGGAAAGAATTGAGGGCAGTTAGCTTTCATACGAGCTTAAAGAGTTAAGAGTTGTTTACACTGAAACTGCTCCAGAACAAGCTGTTTGCTTCATTCAAGGCTTCACCTGCAATTATCTGTCAGCTCAAGGAACACTAAAAAAACCCCACAACCCAAAACAGACATCTATTTCACATCAGGAGGAACACGGTTGCAAAATGAACCTGTATTTTCTATAAAAAAACCCTTTCTTACTCCCCCACAAGACAACTTCAAGCTTGCACACAGAATGATGGTAACTGATTAATCTTTTCTGACAGGAAATTAAGTCTGCTAGTGGAAAATACGACACGCAGGGAACGGAATTTCCCATCTTTACACACATGCGTGGGGGCAAAAGAGGTAGAAAATAACCACCCCAAAACCTATCACGCGGACACTCTTGAAAACAGCAAAAAATCAGCTGCGATGCTGAGCTGCGTGTGCCACCACCTCCGAGCAGCTCCGCGCAGCCCGTGCTCCGCTCTCCGATTCACGATCCGGCTTCGCTGAGCAAAAAGATCCCGTGAAAACGCGTGGCAGAGAGGGAACACACACACACACACGGCCCCCCAAGAATGCGTAATTCAGGAAGCGTTTGAAAAGAGAATGCAATTCCTACCTTCTCCCCCCGAGTCCCGCAGCATCGTGTCCGCCACCACCACGATGGGTCTCTTCAAGACGTGGGCGAGGACGAAAACGTGGAACTCCTCCAGGCTCTCGTACACGGGCTCCTCGGAGCTTTCAACACTGGGGGAAGTAAGAAAAAAGAAAAACCACCACCAATTTTCACCCCTTGAGTATTTAATCCTTGCTTTTAAAAAGAGGATGAGGTCGTTACGGGCAACCACGTAGAGGCGGGTCACATTAACAACGTTAAGTTTGATGCTCAGCTCTGATTTGAGATTTTGGATGTACAGCCCCTCAAAAATGTCCTATTTTAAGACAAGGGTCCTCTCCGGGAAATACCACATCGCTGCTTGGCACTTCTGGGAGTCTCTTATCTAAGCAGCCTCAGACGGGGTGCGTGGTTGGGACGGCTGCAGCGATAAAGCACCCCTGACGCGCACGGGGAGCACTGGGCAGAGCCTCAGCTTTTGTTTATTACTCTCATTTTATAGCCATCAACATGGTGACACACGAGAAAAGCTCACCTTTCTGCTCAAGGTGTGCGTTACCCTGCAAAAAGGGGTCGGGCAAAATTTAAATCTTTTTCCCTGACGGTCCATGAACCTCTCGTCGCTCCTCGCGATCCTCCATCCTTCCCCTCAAAACCCCACGAGCCGGACCAAGGCAGCAACCCCCAGCCTCGTCCCACCCTCCAGAATTATCCCGATATTAAGGACGATAAGGAAGATATTTGCTGTGTTTTTACATCTAAGCGTGTTATTTTTGACTTCGGTCCCCTCCACGTACCCTCCGCAGCCACCCCCGTTGGTGCCGTAGTGCACGCGGGGCTCGCTGGACGCCAGCTTGATCAGCTCGTTCCACTCCTTCTGCCACTCCTCTTCCGTGTAAACCAGACCAGACTGCAAAATGCCAGATAAAATACCAAATGAAAACACCCAAATCTTCAAAGCAAATATTTTCCAATCTCTGCAGCAGTTTTATACACGCAGCCACAACTCTTCTCTACGGATTTATGCAAAAATAATCAATATATTATGCAAAAAACCAAGATGCATGTTTCCAAATCTGTGTTCTCGAGCCAGTGGGAGAGATAATCTGCCCGAAACGAAAGTTTGCCTTTTTGCGGTGTGGAAGTAAACATTTCAACCCACAGAATGAGGAAACCTTTACTATTACGCTAATCCTCCCAGTATGGGAGATGACATCGTCTATTGACGAGAGATGGTGGGCGAGATAGTTGGAATAGCTTAAATAGAGAACTTATTTTCCTCCAAAAAAAACAACGTAAGACACCACAGCAGCCATAAATATTCAATTCGAGGGGAGATTTAGATGAGATATCAGGAAGAAATTCTTTGCGACGGGAAGGGCAGGGAGCCGTTCCCGCCTCCTCCTTTCCCCAGCTCCATAATCGGAGCTCCAGCCTCCAAACACAACACCCCAAGTGCTCAAAGCTGCCAAGAAACCCTTCCAGCCGTGCACCAGAAGCAACGGGTGGCACGTTCCGCTCTCCACTGCGTTCTGCAAGGCATTAATTAAGTTTCTCTGCTCCCGGTTATGTCGTCAACACAAATTCTTTCATCGCCAATCTGAAGCTCGTGAAGCAAAGCAGGGGAGGAGAGTATCGCGCCCGGCGCGGGTTGTGAAATGCAGAGCAGCATCCAGCACCCTGGGCTGCTTCTTTCCGAGCTAATGGGGAAAGGAGGAGCTCGTTATCCTGGGTTTCCAGCCAACGGCTGCGGTGGGACCTGCCATTCCTGGAGCACCGCACCATCGACAGCCCCCACCGACTGCCCAGACCCTTTGGCTCCTGCCGAGGACCGCGACCGGGGCACGACACCACCACATCCGACAGCCCCAGTATTTTTAACTCCTTTTAAGATCCGCAAGTCACACGACTTTGCTGGCAGCTAATTCTGGAACACGCAGTTTGAAGAGATGCACAAAAGCATGCTTTTAATAGCAGTAAAACCTCCGATTATTTATTAACTACTCTGCTTCAAACAGGGAAATACGTATTATTGGTTTTTTTTCAAACTGTCAAGATATGAATTCTTTGTGCCCTTCCCAAAATAAAGAGGAAGCTGCAGAGTAAACAACATCCTTCAGTGTCAGGTGGAAACAAAAGTTTACCCCGTTCCCAAAAGCCTCTCGGCACGGAGGGGCTGCCTCGCACCATCTGGCCCCCCTCCACCTTGCCAAAGCCATCGCCCCGCTTTTGGGGGGGGTGCCCCTGTCGCGGCTTTGAAGGGCCTTTAATGCGGCAAGTTCACGAATTTCCTTTTCTGGCGGAGGAGTTGGTGCCGCACGTCACTGATCTCTGTCGCTGGAGAGACCGCGGCCACCGCGTTGCTTCGCTCTGTAAAGCCCGGCACGGCCATCGCACCCTGCTGCACCTCCACTGCCTGAGGCGACACTCGTTTTCCATCGACACTGGGCAATTCTAATAAAAAAAACTTCCCTACCTTGTAATAAAGAGAATTTTCCCATAGCTCAGAGGGAAGGAGACATCCGATCGTGGGACAGCCAATTATCACGAGCCAGGGAGTTGCCCAAAATTCAAGGCAGGCTTTATCACGACAGGGAGCATGGCCCAGACCCACGGGGGTATCTCCTGGAGACCTTCCCCGTGAGCTCAGGGGTCCCCGCGCTCGCTCTGGGCCTTACCTCCTTGTTCTGCTGCGTTTGCTGCCAACGCCACCTCCGCTTCAGGGCTTCCCTCTCCAGGCCTTTGTCCATCAAGGTGTAAAGGGATTTGCGAAGCATGAGATCGCGATCGTGGAAACCCCACATGCCTGTGCGGGGAGGGGAAAAGAAACGGCAGCAGAGGATGAGAGCGGCTGGCACGGCTCCCCCGCTCCGCTGAGGTCCCGCAGCCAGCCACCACCCAGGGCGAGCGGGAAAATCGGGAAAACAGAGGCAGAAAAACGCACATTTCTCAATCTAAACAATAAAATTCCTGGTTCAAAGCCTGCGTTTTCCACTGGTGGCGAGTTTTGTGCAGCTAAACGGAGATGCTGCCGCCTCCGCTTTCGACTCTAAAGCATCTCACAGATGCAGCAAAATATTTGTTCACAAAAATCACCCGCTCCTTCACATCAACATCTGATGGGAAAATGAGGCCGCGTTAAACGAGACTGTGGTTTTGCTGTGTCTGAAATATAAATAACGAAGGAAAAACACAACCCTGCTGATTTAAGAGTCTGGAAACCACAGAAAATTTACTACGGTCCCACTTGACCAGGCGAAATCAAACCTGGGCTCTTGAAACATGCAAGAGGAGGGAAGGGGCGGCTCTGCTATTTCCCATTTCCTTCAGAAATACAGGGAAACGTGCCAAATGGAAGGGGAGAGGTATTTTAGAAGTACACAAGCTATTGGAAGACGGTTTCCTTCAACCTATTTGTCTCCGGCAGAGCCGGAGCGTCGCGACTGCTCCCACACCTCCTGCTGCGGGGTCCGGGACGAGTGGCAGCATCCCCGCTTCCCGCGGGAAGGGCTGGGAAACGCTGGGTGCTGCTCCCAAAGGGTGGTGCTGGGCTCCCCTCCCCGATCCCAGCCGGAGAAGGGGCCGGAGCGAAGCCGTTTGTTATTTCGCCCCCCGTGAACGAAGGCGAGCCCTTACCCAGGGAGGCGGCGTGGAGCAGGCAGTTCCCGTCGCCGGTGGTGGCCAGGGGAAGGAGCCTTTGGCAGCTGGGATCCACGTTTGCCCACCAGTTCAGACGACCTGCGGGAATATCGGAGAGGGTGAAAACGGGGCCCCGTTACACAGCACAGGGCTGGCACGTTCCTCCCCATGAAAAAACACCGCTGGGGGTGGAAACCTGCTTAATTTGCAGGGGAACAGCCACAGAGAGGAGCAGTTCCAGAGCCAGCCTGTGGCCGGAAGACGGTGATAAAGCAACAAAAAGGGGAGATCGGAGCTGCAAAGCTTCATGGGGATGCAAGGAAAGGGCCAGGCTGAACTTAAGGTCACGCAAATTAGAATTAATTGGAAAGAGGAGCCAGCGCAGCCAAGACGTTAACCCAGACCCGTGCTGCCCTCCTGTCCGTCTCTCCCCCCCCTACTTATTTCAAAACCCATCAAGGCTTTTGAACCCTTATTCCAAACCCTTATTCCAAACCCCTCAGGCTGAAAACGGCTCCTCAAGTGCCTGTCACAAATAACGCCCAACAGCTTTCCCACTTAAAAAGCGCTTTTTGTTTCTTCTTGTAACCAAATCGCTCCTATTTAAACCATCTCACGTCAGTCATTTTTTCCCTGCTCACCGGTTTAGGTAAAATACCCGGGAACTTTTGCTGATCCCAGCAGCTTTACCGACGAAAATGCAAACTGACGGTGCCTTACGCCATTTAAAAATAGCAGCTTTTTGGTAATACAAGGCACTCGTAGCAATTCAAGTCAAGAGTATCTAAAAATAGAAGCTGGGAAAAAATTAACATACATGCCGCAGTCAAGTGGAGTGCGACGGGAGGTTAAACATTTATCAGGGAAATGAAATCGGGCTGAATTAGGACTTTGGACTCGCAGCCCAGCCCGTGACTCGCTCTGCCTTAAAACCAGGCGCTGCCGCCCTTGGCTGGGATTTTTTTTCCGGCAGCTTTTCTGCAGTGGGTCCCGTGCGACAAGGCAGGTTTTTTGGCTGGTAGACGGATGCTTCCAACAAGCCGCCTTTAAATTGCTCTTGCAGAAAAACCAGCTTTTTCCCAGCGTTTCTAACCAACCTCTCCCCGCTCCTGAGCGCGGGACCGCGGCTCTCAAACACAGGATTTCTTGAAATTGTTTGCACAACCTCAGCTTCAGCAGCCGTAGAAGAGCTAAATAGAGAAAACTTGTTTTTAAACCCCAATAAACACAGGAAAAACATTCAAACGCAGCGCTCGCTGCAGCGCCAGGGCTGGTTAATTTCTTTTCTCGGCGTGGGGAAAAGGAACCCGTCCGGATTGCAAAGTGTTTAGCGCAGAGCCTCGGGACAATAGCTCCGCTCGGAAAAGCCGGCTCTTTTCACTCGATATAGCTCCTGGCACAGCGAAGCCGCAACCCTGCGCCAAGTGGCGCGGGGCCAGAGGAGCGAATCGAGCAGCAAAACAGCCTCTCGCACAAAAGCCAACCCAAACGCAACGCTACTGTGGGCAGCGCTCAGCTCCTTCAGCTACTCTGTTTTTATCCATTTCACCTCCTTCCTGGAAAATTTGCTGCTCTTTTAGACGGCCGGGGTGGGGGTCAGGGGGTGCTGGGCATCACCGGTCGGTGCTTGGGAGGTTGTGCCACCCCTGCTCCAAGCGGGACGGGTCCCGCGTGGAGGGGACACACCTCGGGCAGGTATTTCTATTTCTTTCTGTTTGCACGGCGCGGTGAGGCCGCGCATGGCCACGGCCAGGCAGCCGGAGTCGTTTGTCCAGATTTCCAGTTTACTCAAGAGAAGTCATCTCGAAAAGAAACCGCATTCCCCAAAACCCTTCTGCAAATGTTTTGCTCCTATCGAGGCTGTGGAGAGGCCAAGAGGCCCCTAGAAGTATTTAAAACGACACGTTTCTCCACACGTGGTTATTAGGAGCAAGCCCCGAGAGCTCCAGGAGAAAGATAAACGGTTTCAGGAGCACGAGGGACCTCCCCGCAATCCCCGCTCGAGCGGCGAGGCCGGCGACAGCTCTTCCGCGCGCCTGAAGACCTGAAGTTCCTCTGCACCCAGCGCCGTGGCTCTTACGGGGCCCAGCTTTGCCCCGCAGCTGGTTGTGCTACAGAACATCTGTTTGTCCCAGCAGAGGTCAGGAACCTGCGCACAAAGGTGCGCGGTTGGTAAAATACCGTCACGGTTGGTAAAATACCGTCACATTCGGTAAAACGCCGTCGTTTCTTCTAACAGGAACCATCTAAATAGGTCACGGCGGTGGGAAGGGACAACGACGGGGCTCCTCCCGGCCGGGGAATAAGGACTGACTCACTGAAAAACCAAGTGACTCCCCTAAGGCTACCAGGGGATCCAGCGCCGTCAGCGCAAGGCCTCCGCCAGGGACAGAGGGAGCGTTCCCAGGGGTGACCTGGCCTCCTGCTCCTCGGGCCGACGTGATGGACCCACCACGGACACCCCACCACGACTGTGCTGCGACCGCAGACCACGGGGGACCCCGTGACTGAGTCGCCGGGGAAGGTGAGGGAGCAGGATCACCACCTAAAACGGGGCTAAAAAAAGAGACTAAAAAAGGAGAGCAGCTAGAAAAAAGCGGCATCTATGCTGAAACACGCTCACGTCGTATCCAAAATGAGACAATTCGTCTGTAGTCTCCTTATCTAATCCGGAGCGCATCTATCATGAGAACAATACCTCTAGGAAACATTTTTTTTGGGATCTGGCAGCGACGAGAGCGTGTTGAAGCGCATGGACGCGGGGGGGTCAATGGCAGGGCAGCAGGGGTCCTGCGCTGCGGGCAGAGTCCTGCCGACCGACTTCTGAGAAGGTTTCTCCCGTCTTTCCGAAGCAAGACCCAGCCGTGAGCTCGTCTCTCCTGCCGAGGGAACCAATGACTTAGGGGTGAAAATATTTGCACGTCGGATGCCAGGTAGGTAGGGCAGAGGGGGGGACGTGTACGCACGTGCCTCTGCTCACGCACAGGGTAGAAGGCTTCCCAAAAGCCGGGTGATGCATCACCGAGGCACCCAGCCCTTTGATCGCCCGCTCCGAGACGCGGGACATTTATGCCCCAAGAACGAGGAACCCGTTTGCCGTGCCGTTCCCGCAGCAAAGCAAGAGCCCTCACCTCTCAACTCAGCAGTTTTTAATAGTCCACCGACTGATGTTTATTATTGGAGTAATATTGTATTAGTCTGAAGCGCGAAGCAGGAGGTTTCTTGCTGATAGGCTGGGGGACGTTTGAAGATGTGCTTGGCACCATGTCCCTGACCCGGGGGACAAAGCCTGACCTCGGAGCCAAGGCAAAGCCACCAAACCCGGGGCTTGCTTTCAGTGCTTCCTGATTTTTATTTTTTTTTAATAGCCTGGGGCAAGGCACTGCTGACTGCTCCTCCACGTGTGCAAAGAGAGAAAACACTCTGAGTCTTCAAAACATAGGGCAAGGCTTAATCTACTGAAGTTTGTGACAAAGAACACGAAGGTTGCGGCAAGGGCCAAATTTTCAGCTCCACCAAGACCTTTTCATACAACTCCGAGCACGCTAAAAGCTTTCCAAGAGGATGTCATTACAATTTACAGCCACTTTAAAGCACACTTACTCTGCCACCGCGGTGTAAAGGGATCTCCGGATAGAAGGAGAAGAGTATTTGAACATTTATTGGTCTATAAAATATTTGCTTAATCCCCTACGGGCAGCACGTACTAAATTAATAACGGGAGTCACCGTAGATCACAGCGCCACGCTCACAACCCTACTCCGAATTACGCCTGGAATATTTTATAAATGCAGTACAGCCCTTTAATAGAGACAAACACCCATTTATAACAAACCCACATACATAACGCAGATACACTTTAGCCTTCAAAAGGCACTTGCTAAAAAAAAATAATAAAAAAATAAATCAATTACTTAATGTTAACGCCGTCTCAGCGTGCCAGGAGGCGTCCCTGGCACACGCAGCCACCTCCCGTCCCCCAGCCCGGAGCTTGTGCCGCGGCAGAGCCACCCGACACCCCCCCGCTGCCGCTGAGGTGCAGATCGGTGGGTTTTAATCTGCATGAGACGCGACAGCTTCGCCCCCGACCGACGGTTAACGCCGCCGTAACAGGATCGCTTGGATCAAGTGTTCGTTTCCAAACCGTGAGAATATTTACCACAGGAACGCTCCAGACGGAGAGGGCTAAAGTTTGACATTAAGAGTATATATTATGGAGGAACAGTTTTCGAGGTGCGTGCATTGGTGGCAGAAAGAAAGGGGAGGTGGAGAAGCTCCCGAGATCCTGCCTGGTGTCCCCCTGCCCCCCCGCCCCACGTCGGTAACAGGCATTAGGTCTGCCCCGCCAGCAGGGAGGTCCCGCTCGTTCACCAGCTACATCTTATTTACAGATCACTGAGCAACTCTTCAGGAGGAAAACAGCACGTTGGAAACCAAACCCAGCTGCGCCCGGGAGGCGGCTCCTCTCCAGGCAAACAGAAAGCCGGCGGAGGAGCTCTCCTGCCTTGAAGCGGCACAGAAAACGCATCATCCGTGTAAAACGTTGGTAATCGCTTCTAATATTTGTCAGCGGCGATGAGCTACTGTCTGTGTTATGCAGGAGCTGCTTTTCCCCCACCTTCTCCCAGGAAGGCTGCCGGGACGGCGCAGGGCAGAGGGTGAGATAATGCAGCTTTTTTCTGAGCGTTACCACCCAGCTGCATGAGCCGTGACGACACACGCTATTTATTTACGTTCGGCGGCTGCAGGCAGAGCGAGGCAGGCTCTTACTCAACTCTCGCACCACGCTACAAAAAGGGATGAAATATCACCCAGCAGATACGCGTCCTCGCAATGTGCCGGCTCCTTGTGGCACCGCTGCAGAAAAACGCCATATCGGCATTAAAAAAAAAAGGTACTCACCAGCCTGCTCCAGTGCCACCAGCATGGACTGCTCGATGAGGTCTCGCTCGATGAAGCTGCGGAAGTCCTCGGTGTAGACGGTGAGGTCGGGCAGCTGGAAGGTGCAGATGGGCATCTCCAGCAGATGTTCGCTGCTGCCGTTGCTGGAGACGTGGGAGCGGGCCAGGGAGACGATGGTGGAGCTGGCGTGGGAAATGCCTCGAGACAGGCGTTTTTCTGAGAAAAGAAAGATGAAAAAACATCTAAACGATGCAGAAACAGCAAACGTCACAGAAGCAATTACCAAATTGATGCCTTCAACCAGTATTTTTCATAGAATCATCGAGGTTGGAAGGGACCTTTAAGACCATTGAGACCAAGATGGGTTGCAAGCGCTTGGATTGCTCCAGCATATAAAATATTTCAGGCCCCAGAAGGAAGATTTAAATTGATTCAGATCGTTCTGGTGACGCTGACCTTGCACAATGTCATCCTGCCGCTGGAGCGGCGGTCGCGTGGGCCGGGCTGCCTCTTTGTCGGGGGGTTTGTAGTTGCGTCCCTCGTTGAAGGAGTGGGGCAGGTTGCCGGCGTGCACTTGCCGTAGCTGTTCAAAGTCGCTCAGGGCTGCGCTCAGATCCCAGTTCTTGCCTGGATGGGAAGGAATCAATAGTGGTCACCATGAGACGAGAGAGAAATCGAGTCAGTTCCTAAAAGATCTGCAATAGAAACTAGCAATAGTCGAGTTTATCATGAAGGACGAAGGCCGTCTGGCAGAAACAAGGAGGAAACCAGGGTGCAGCACCACGCATTCAGCTGGTTGACGTGTATCTGCCAGGATGTGCGGTTCTGGAAGAGATTTAACCATGGCAGTGCCCAGAAAGCGTTGGCTCTGCTGCCGATGGGGGGTTTACACCTCGCGTGTGCAGACACACAGAGCTACTGCTCTTGGGTGCTGGACATCTGCAAAACCTAAACAAAGGTCCAAAGACCTCAAATTTTCATAGAGACACAGAATGACAAAATGGTTTGGGTTGGGAGGGACCTCGAAGTTCATCCCGTCCCCTCCCCTGCCCCGGGCAGGGACACCTCCCACCAGCCCAGGTCGCTCCAAGCCCCGTCCAACCTGGCCTTGAACCCCTCCAGGGATGGGGCAGCCACAGCTTCTCTGGGCAACCTGGGCCAGGGGCTCACCCCCCTCACAGTGAAAACATTCTTCCTTAGGTGCAGTCTAAGATAGAATTTTGCCAGAAGAAGATTCTTGGCTGCGAGAAGAAGGGCAGGGTCACCATAACAGCGTACACAGCGCAGAGCATGGGACTGAAGTAAAATAAACATAATTTTGGCCCTGGGGAAGGGAGACGGAAGGTCAGCCCGTGCCACCTCCACCAGCACCTACACAATCTCCGCGGCCGATCGCTCCAGGTCAGACCCCAGCACTTTGACTTCTAACCCTCCGGCTGCCGTGAAGACAATCCCCCCCGACGCAGACACCCCCGTACCAGCCCCCGGCCCTCCGCACCCTGCGGCACCGCAGGACGACGCTCCAGCCACAACACCCGGCTCCAAAAGCCAAATTCGGAATACGACGTTCTGTACCTCAGCGCCTGGTTGGAGGGACGACCGCCCAAACCCCAGAAGCGCGCGAGGCCCCAGCGGGGCAGGCGGCACCAGAAGAGCTTTTCAGCATCTGGTGCCATCACCGTCCAGACAAATTATGCAGCAAAACACCTTGAACTTCGCGGAGTTGAACGAATCCCTAAAGCAGTTCCATTTCTATTTAACGCTACCCAGCCAGCTGCAAGAACGTAATATATATTAAAACAGTCTTTCAGCGTGCAATAAATTGAATTTTTAGGAGCCACTATCTTCCGAAGGCGAGAATACACAGAAAAAAACCCCAAACCCTACCATATGGCTTACATTCAGGAAAATTGTGATTTTTTTTTTTTTTTTTTTTTATTCTGAACGCTGTTAATCTAGGCTCTTAAATTAGCAAGTGAGCAGACACTGCAGAAAGCAAGCCAACTTTATATATAGTAACTCCACTACAGAAAAGATATATAAACCGCCAATTTGCTTCTATCATAGCTCACAGACAATAAAAGAAGTCATTATGTCTAATTCCCTAAAGGAAATACGCTCCTCAAGTATTTAAATTCTTTTGAGAGATGTAATTTGCAGCATTTAATGATTGACTCCAAACGGAAAGTTATTTTCAGGTTTACCTTTTGAGTCAAGAGGACTAATTTTTTTTTCTTTCGGCTTTTTGTTCTTCTTCAATGAAGTAGTGAATCAGTATCAAGGAATGACAATGACCCACCAGATCAAATTAATTTTGCTGTCGCATCCCTATTTGCTCCAGCACGGCAGCAGCAGGAGGATTCTCCAGCGACACTGCCCCATGGCAGCTGCGTCTCCCAACCAGCTCCACCAGCAGCTGCTTCAGAAACTGAAAAAAAGCTAAATTTGGGAAAAAAAAATTTCTAAATTTTGGGAAAAAAAATTACCTAAATTTTGGAAACTCTATGCGAAACGAACAGACTCCTAAAGCCCAGTATTCCTCGACAACCCGGTTACCCACGAGCAGCTGGAAAGGGCAGGACTGATGGACCCCATGGGGCTCTTGGCAAAGAGGCGGCGTTCGGGGAGATTTCTGCGCAGAGCGGGTTCCGCCGGTGCCCGGGGGATAAAAGGGAGGATCCCTCCTCCCGCGGGAAAACCCGCGTCCCCATGGGACACCACGGGCCAGAAGTTCAACCATGGAGAGACCCAGAGCCCAACTTCTCCTTGCCAGAACGCGGGATAATTTCAAAGAGCAGAACCTAATTAATTTTCCTAATTAATACGTCTCCTTCTCCCCCAGGTCTTTAGCTTTGTGGCGCTGGGTTTCCAAGGGCGCTGCAGAGCCCAATGATGGAGAAGACCAACGTTCCAAAGACCTGCCGCTGCCACCAGACAGTGACTTCGCTTCTCACCTGCACAAAACTACAAAGCACGGACAGAAAACACGACTTAAATTTCTCGTATCACCCTCAAACTTCACATCTGAATAATTCACAGCATGGTTTACGTTGGAAGGGACCTTAAAAACCATCTGGTTCCAACCCCCTTCCATGGGCAGGGACACCACTTCACTTTATACACCCATTTTATCTGACCGCTTTTGCTAATATCCACCTAAAAAAAAAAATAATTAAAAAAAAAAAAAAAATCTGCGTTTTCCCTTCATTTCCACCCCTGGAGTTGTCAACTCCACCCAGGCTGCAGGAGAAACAGCAGCGACTCAGCGGCATGTCACAAAAATGAGCTAAAATCACCCATGTCAAAATAAATCAATGCGTGCACGAGACGGAGAGCTGGAAGGAGTATCTGCTTCAGCCTCCTCTATCGCGAGCCTGAGCATTTCTTCCAAAAGATAATATTAGAAACCCTGACATGAAACAAAGCAACCTAAACCCAGAAACCAGAAGACAAACATACCACAAAACCCACAATTTGCCAGATTTCCGCCGTGCCGGCGCTCGGCTCGCCAAATTAAAAGCTGAAAGCCTGAACCAAAGCAAACAGCAGCCTTGGAGGGGAAAAAGCGACGAATCGATGCCGCAAGCGCCAGGGAGGTGGAGCAAATTGCCTAAAGACACAGATTATAGCAATAATTTCAGGGCTTTGAATTTATTCCTGCTCGAGCATCCGGAGCCGGGGCGGATGCTGTAGGAGCATCGGCTGGTTGCGGGTTTAAGCAAGCACAAAAACGACCCGTATCGTACGAGAAAAGGAAGAAACGCAGCAAGTCTGGTCTTGCGTTATAATTCCTGATTGGTTAACTAATCTACAAACCGCCCCGCAACGTCCACGTCCTCCAGCATTACAGCACGGGCCGGTGTTTACTCACCACCCCCTTGTCAGCGCTAACCCAAAGGCAACGCTCGCCAGCGACTTTACAGCCCCAAAATTAAGCCCTGGGATTCCTTTCTCCTCCGCCCCTTCCCGTTGCTGTTACGTACAGGGTGAAAAATAAAAATTACCCGCAGCCTTCAACTAGACACCATCACCAAGGAGCACCCTCTCCATCCCACGGAGTTTTGGAGAAAACCAATATTTCCCCATGTTTTAGGGCAAATATATGCATTTAAAAAAAAAAAAAGCCACCAGGTTGAGCACACCGGAAAGCCGCCAGCGCGGTGCGTGGAGGCTCTCGAGGGCTGGTTCGCCCCTTCAAAAGCAAACTGGCTGAAGGCAGACGATGCTCGGTCCGATTCTCAAGCATCCTAAGCGCCTCCATCCCCTTCAACCGACGGACGCGGCTCAGAAGGAACCTCCCACGCCGGGCGAGATGGGGCTCCGAGGGGATGCTCTGCCAGGAGCGGCCACCGACACCAAGAAAACACGATTTATATCGGAATAATCAAACCACCTTTGCAAGCAGAACAAGACATACCAGTAAGAGCAGGGTTTTGCCTATATAATTACCCCTCTCGTGCTTTGCAAACACAGCAGCTCCCCCAGCGCCGGCCCTTCAGCCCTTCGGAAGGCGCCGCTGCTATCAAGAAATAAAATATCCTGAAGTTTTGCTGCTTGTGGCGAGAACCACAGGCGAAGGGAGGGAAGCAGCGCTCCCGGATGATGCCTTCTTCCCGACATTTGAAATTCATTATCCGACGGAGGCGTAATGAGAAACCGAGGCAGAATTCCACCGCCGCACGAGTTTAGTATCTCGGGCATCGCGCTCCCCAGGCACCAGCCTTTTTCCCACCCCCACCCCCCACCGCCTCTGCCTCTTTCCTTCTTTTATTCCCCATTTTCTTTACCTTCCAGCAGGTCTCTGGCCAGTCCTGGCTCTGCCCCCGTTGAGCGAACAAAGTCGGAGAGGACGATGTCCATAGCCGAGGCCGCGGGCTCCCGGATCCCCACCGGCGGCTGGGCTCGGATCTGCGCCTGGGCATCAATCTAGGGAAGGAGACAACACGGCGGCTCGCGTTACTCCCCATCAAATAATTAGCCCGGCCAGGCAGCCTGCGAGCCGCCCGGGAAAGATCTGATGGCAGGTGCCAAGGAGGGGAAAAAACCCAACACCCCCCCTTAAAATTCATCGTGTTTCTGTTGAACTCATTGATAACTGGGAGAAAAAAAATAATAATACAAATTGTGCTGCTTTCTCCCCGCACAACTCTGCTAACAATGGGAATGGGCACACCAAGGCAAATTAAGGGGAAAAAACCATAACAATTCTAATTTCAATTGTGGTGGAGCTTTTCTTTCTGAAATCGTGGACAAGTCGCCAGGAGAACAAACAAGTTTATTTGGTAGTGGCCAGAAAGCAGAAAGTTTCTCTCGTACATTCGCAGAGAGCTCAGCGTCCCAGCACATGGGGAATAAAAGCAAGACTAAAACCACTGGAATTAGATGTTGCCTCTGCAAAACAAAACAAAAAGCCCCTTTCAGGTAAAGAAGGAAAAAAAAAAAATAAATCCAATTCCTCTTCTTGCAGAAAAAAAAAAAAAAAAAAGAAAAAGCTAATCCTTCGTGTTGCAGAAAATATAAATGCCCCAGTCTGGATCTTCTTCCCAGAAGGAGCCAAACCAGCCCGGCCAGGCGTGAGTTACGTAAATCTGAAATTTTCACAGGTTCTGAGACTGCGAGGTGTGTGCTCTCCAAAATCCTGACTTTCTGCATTCCGCGGGGCAGAGAGGGAGCGTGGCAGCACCCGCCGCAGCTCGGACCCGCCGAACACCGCCCCGGAGGGTGATTATTGCCATCTCTTTGCAGGTCAAGGGTTACGATAGAAATTCGGCCATCGAGGAAGAGAAACTGCTGGAGAGAAATTCATCCCGAGCTGAAAATTTGGCACGTGAAGAAGAGGGGGAAAAAACGTGTGCGGCTGGGTGAGAGAGTATTGTGGTATTGGGGCACTGGGAGGGAATTTCGGTATTTTATGGGAAGTGAACAAACCTGTTTGTTTTCCTGCTGCTTTAGGAAAAAAAAAAAAAAAAAAAGAAAGAAAAAGAAAAAGTCTCTTTTCAGGATTATTCCTAAAGATGGGCAAAACTCCCCGAGAGCTGCAAGTCAACCATCCACGCTTTAATCTGGAATTTCCTGGCTTTGTTGGTTAACCGTTCTCATTATCTTCCACGCTCGCTAATCGTACACTTATTAACTTCATGCACACAGAAAAACTACTTAATATTCTTTTATCGCCGGAGCAATCTCGGGGCTATTGTCGGCTGAAGGCAATCCTAAATCCAAGGGCATTCAGATGGGGAAAATCTGGCAGGCGGCTCTTGCTCTCGCCCCATTAACGACGTAGGGAACATCCCTAATTAGAAGCCAGATGTTTGTATCCTCTAGCCATTGGCTATAGAAACAGCGAAAGAGTTTCTAAATGAAAAACTCGCTGCAATAAAGGATAACTTCCTTCTGGTGGGTTAAAAAAAAAAAAAATTTAACAAAAAAATGAGCGTATGCAGCAAAGCGTGGCTTTTTGGGAGGAAAAGAGCAGCAGCACAACCCACACCCGCTAACTGATGGCATTTGCAGTTACCCAGCAAACTCCCGCGCGCTCAAAAATGTCAGGCAAAACACAGATGGGAAATTCTGGGTGCCCCGAGGGATTTATCGCCGGGGCCCCCCCGAAGGAACGGCCTTCGCCTTTCTTGTTTCCTTTGCCGCGCCAGGGAAAGGCGCCCTCCTCTTCCCTCCGTCCCTTACGGGTAGGAAATCCCGGGACAAGGGCGTCAGCGACCACAAACACAGCAGCCGGCGAGGGCGAAGGCGCCGAGCACACCCGGACACCCCCCGTAACACACAGACATATGTAAGAAAATAAATACACGTGTGTGTGTAGGAGCGGGCAGGTACGGTGCTACCACGACCACTTCCAATGCTGGATATAATCCCTAAGTCACCTTCCCCTTCACACTGCAACTAGAAACGTGCTAAAGAAGATGTATTTAGAGCTAAAAAACAGTTGTTCCTACGATCTCCGACAGTTATTTGCAGGACTTAAGCAAATTAAATGGTGCGTAGCTGTGATCTAAGCTTCCCAAAGAATCCAGCCTCTCCTCCATCCGGCATCGCCATCGCACGAACTTCACCCCAAACCCCTCCAGGTACCGGTTTTCCTCCAATATTTAATCAGAATGGGCAATAAAAAGGGCAACAGGACTAGGAAAACAAGTTGCCTGAAAATACCGAAGGAGCAGCCCCAATGCAAAACGCCTCACCTTCCATATTTTAGATTTTTTGGGATGAATGTACCTGTTTAGCAAAGCGGGTCATCAGATTTTCACTCTACAGCTTTGATGCAAATCCCAAATACCGAAGGAAGCCATTGATCGTATCCCACGTCGTGGGGTTTTTCCATTATCATACAGTCCTTTTTTTTTTTTTTTTAAGGTATCTAAGAAAAACTTCATAATCAGTACTTTAGATGGAAATGCTACTTTTAAAATATTTACTTTTAAGCTATTCCAGTGAAAAAAATCTGAGTGTAATGCTCTCTGCACCCCAAGCTTTTGCTGCTTTTGTGTGCAAATTAACAGCTGAATTTTGAGTCCTGACATCGCGCAAAAAGGGCGACCTCCACATTTCCCTCTTCCTGCTAACGAAGAGCCAAAACCCAATTGCCTTAATTTGCAGAGGCTTTAATTAGAACGATTCCCTGCGCACTGCCTGGCTACGGGAGGGAAGCACCCAGAAGCACTAGCAAAACGTGCTTCCGAAGATGCCACTATCCCAAAACTCCTTTAATTTCCCCCCAACATTTCTACATCTCGCACGTCCCTCGAAGCTTTTCTCATTTAATTCCGCCTACCCCCCCCCCAGCAGTAGCCACTAATGGAAGGTGTTGGAAAACCAACGCGTTTTCCTTAATTGCGTTTTCCAGGTACAAAAAGGAGTTGAGAAAACACACCTCCAAGCTCTTTGCTAATGAAGAATCTTGATTGGAGAGGGGGAAAGACGCCCGCGTGGAGCAGGAGCTCCCGACTCCCGGCCAGGCTTCGTTCCCAAATCCCAGTTAAGACAGCGGCAGGAACACGCGGCCGCCGCCTCCTGCTGCGATAAGGCCCCAGCAGCACTTGCCCATCGCGGTTCTTTTTTTTTTTGGCAAGAAACGTGACTTTCTTGCCGCTTTTGGCACCGACGCTGCACCCGCAGCCCAAAATCACAACCGCAGGCGCTGCGGGGTATACTTTATAAACGGCTTTTTGGGACGCAGCCATCGGCTATTGCGAGCAGCCCCAAAGGCGACTGACCCGCGCTATATCCTGGCGTATACACCCCAGCAGTTTATATTCAATATTTTATCTAAGAGGGGGGGGAAAAAAAAAAAAAAAAAAAAGGCAAGTAATTGCTCCCGGGAACCTGTCACGATTCCCACGCTGAGGTTTGCAAAACTTCGAGGAAAAAAAAACAAACACACACAACACCAAAACACAACCCAACCCCACCCCAAATAACATCAAAACACCTTTAATTGCAAAACGTACTATTGATATTGTGCCTCGAGAGGATTTACGTCTTGGTGTGGCCTCACGTCAATGAGGTTTCCCAAAAATTTAGGTAGAGGAGCCAAGCAGACGGCCAGGGGAGCAGAGTGCCTCCTCCGCAGCCAAATCCAGAGGAAAAGCAGTTTTTATTGGAATAATAAAATTGGATTTTTTTGGTAATAATGATTGTGGATCGTATGCTGGGAACGGACAATCGCACAGCATTATCTGCGCCCCATCAGGGAAACTCTTTGGCAGCGGGTGTTTACGCAGCACCCAGCACGTTTTGGGGGGGAATGCTGTAAAACGCGTGCCCAGCCACAGCTCCGGGTTTCTGACGGATATTCTGTCCGTCTCCCTGCAGACCAACGGGAGACCAAGGGACACAGCGCATTTATTCCTTCTCCGTCCCATTCTGCTCTACCTTAAAATATGGGGGGGGGGGAAAATCCCTTTCAAGGGAATAAAGAGCTTGATGGACGCGCTGGTTTGGTGGCTGCAGAACGTGGGGTTTTGGGGCTTCATGTCCTCGCTGAATCCTCATTTTCTTCGCATGGCAGCTCAGTTCTGCCTTTCCGGGTCGCTCCCCTCCGTCTCCCACGGCTCCGTTACCTCCCGTACCCCGGACATCTTCTCTCCTCTCCCATGGGTCACGTCTGCTCCGGTTCCGGGGCTGGAACACTGTGATGGAACGTCACGGCTGAGGCTTCTCCATCCCACCACAGCCCTCGTCCACCGGAGGCTGCAGAGCATTCCATCCACAGCAGACTCGCATCCCCACCGCTTCTGACCCAATATTTTGAAACCATAAGAGTTTATTAACCCTTCTGCTGATGGATGTTGTGAGAGCCGGTGGCTTCCCAGACATTTTGGCATGCTATCGGCTTTACACTCTTCCCCAAGAGTTTGCCATATCACCCTCTGGATAAAAGTGGTGTTCCAGAGGGTTTCCCTTGTCCCAGCACCTTTCAGATGCCCGCAGTCTCTGGCCAAGCTCCACAGAGACAAGAAATCAGGTCAAAGCTCAGCGCCGCTCCACACGGAATCCCACGTTCACCCCATTTTATTCTCCTTTTCCTTTGGGAACACACATGTCTTAAATACGAGCTCCAGAGGTGGCTTCATCGGGCCACCAGCAGCATCTTCAGCTCTCCTAAAAGCTGCTCATTTTCAGGGATTCTCCCATCTCCAGGGGCCTCTTTACGACATCGGCTCACATCTCCATCAGATGCGCCACGGGATAACGTCGGTGGTCTCAAACCTCTGGAAATCCATGTATTTTTACTCCTGCTGGGCACGGGTTGCCCTCACCGACGGGGCGGCGTCAGGAACCTCATTTCCCAAGCATCTCCCTCCCGATGCTGTTCCCTGAAGAAACGGCTTTATTCGGATCAGCGACAAAACACCTACCCCATAGGGACGTCACAATATTTAGTTAGCTAATGCTTGTAAAATGCTATGAAAAGCTTAATTAAGCCTCGCCCTTATGAGACACTGGAAGGATTGGGAGGCGCGTTTTGGAGGCAGACGGGGGCCAGGCGACAAAAAGATGAGTTTCCACCTCCCATCACCGGCCACTCCATAGATCATCCTGGGGGAAAAACCCCAGAAAAACATAAAGTGCCATCGCCTCGTGGTCAGAGGCAAAGATCCAAGCCGGTTTTTTAAATGTTCACCTGCAAAAAGAGCACGACGCTCAAATCTAATAAACAAAAAGCTCGTTATGCGCAGGACCGGGTTCTTACGCGACCGACCGCCAGCTACAGGACCAAACCCCCCCACGCGGAGCCGCCTCCGCTCCGGCTATCAAAGCGTACCAAAGCGATTCACGACGGGGCCAGGCGAGGCAGCGAGGTGGGGATTTTCGGCTGCCTGCCCTCATTCCTCCACGGTCCGTCAGGAGTTTTTACACGGCAGGGACTGCTCAGCGCCCACGCCCCGGGCAGACCCCCCGGCTGCATCGCGACGGGAGCTCCTTCTGCCCCAAAAACCAGCTCCCGGAGCCCACCAGCCTCTGCGAGAAGCCACTGGTCGCAGGGCGAGAGTGACTCAGGCAGCTAATTAACGCGATTTAAACACCCACGGCCGCCGTCGCCCGGAGGGAGGGCTCACACCAACCGCTCTCCGGGGAGACCTGTGGGAATAACCGCCTCCGGCACCGGGGCAAAGCCTCGGCCTTTCGGTCAAACTTACCAAAAACTCAACTTCCACCCCAGCTCGCACGAAGCGAGCGGCAAGGGCGTCCCGCTCCTCTGGGCGGACGAGCCGCTAAAGAAGCCTGAATTTAAATCCGACAGAATTAGTCGATCACACCTCCAAAGGCCACATTCAGTGTATTAATCCAGTTCCAACTGCTCTTCTCCCCTACATTTTTATTTTTAAAAGAACAAACAAGGGAACTCAAGGCGTAACACCTTCCTGGCTGTGTTGGGCTTGAACAGCACAGGCTCAAAACAAAGCTAAAAGGTTATTAACAAATTACTCTCCACCTTGAGATGTTTCTAAAGACATAAAAGCCGCAGGGTGTTGCTTAAATCCTCACGAGCTCCTGGGATTTTGGAAGGGACCCAACACAGTGCCCGGCTGGACCCGGAGGTGTTTTGCAGAACTGCCAGCAAATGGTTTCGGGCTGATTCATGGGGGTTTTGGGTGTTTTGGTTTTTGTTGGGGTTTTTTTTTTTTTTTTTTCCTTATTGTCCCGTCCAGAAAGGACGGCTGAGTTCATTGCTGCTGGAAATACTTCACCCCGTGTCGCTGTCGTGCCCGAACACGCTGGCACACGAATACTTGCGGAGCACAGTCCTCCAGAAGGAGCCAGCCACCAGCACCAGCTAACGATGACTCCCCTGTGAGAAAAAGCTTTTTTGTAAAAAAAAAGAAAAAAAAAAAAAAAAAAGGAAGTTTCACACCAAACTAACCCTCCTGGTCACCTTATGGTGACGTACTGAGCTCTGCTTCCAAAAACTCTTCCCATGTTTCTGCTTGGCACCGCACCCCACCAGCTGCTTTATCACTCTTGTGCAAAAATGGGAGGAAAGCACAGAAAACGTGAATTTACAACTGTGCGCCCAACACCCTGCTAAGAGCCTCCTGGAGGCCAAATATTTCCGAGCCTTCCTCCTTCTGCAGCAGACGGCCCTGCTTTCCCAAAGCCAATCTTATCAAAACCAGCAACGCAGCGTGAAACCTTCAGTTCTGGCACAAAAGCAGGTTGAACAGAAAAAAAAGAAATGAAAGTTGGGTGGGTATTTTTTTGTAATCTGTCTCAAAAACAAGCTGCCCGGCAAGAGACGCGCTGACAATCCCCCCCACCCCAGCAGCCAAGCCCAGGCCACCAGCACCGGACCCGGCCCTCGGAGCCGCTTTAAACGCGTTTTAATCCAGGAGTAAATAAAACCAAGGCCGGAGGCAGGCGTCCTCCTCCGGCGCGGGGCTCCCTCGCCCCAGGCAGCGGGACACAGCGACCACAGCTGCGGTGGGAAACTCTACAGTTGCAGCCCAAGGAAGACGCCGGCGTCCAAAGCACACGTGCAGCCTCTCCGGTCGTTAAACTCCAGGCGTAAGTCAACGTCGGGAAAGGCGGCAGCAGCCCAGGGGGGTTGCTTTGAGCCGGGGTTCATTTGCTAACGAGGAGCGCGACGAAGAAAGGGTGGAGCGGGCAGGACAGGACCAGGGGGTCTTTGGGCGGCTTCTGCCTGTCACTCAACACAATAAATTCCTGCCATCGGCGGCTTCAATGCAGGAGAAGACGCCAGGAACGCAGCCCGACACCACGTTTTGCTGGCTCCCCACCCACGGATGACACACAGGGTTTTATTACGTTACCTGGAGGCTTCTCCGCCGCTTCTCCCCGGGATTATTAGCGATTTATCAACCTGCTCTTCCCCCCCCCCAGCTGGCACCAGGGCGATGATTCCGATGGAGCAACACAGCGGGGAGATTACACCGAGCCGTGAGTCACACCTCGCCCCAAACTATAATAAGCCTGATCCTTACACAAACAGTATTTCTTGCTCGGTCACCGCACCCAGAGAAAGAGAGAGGGAAAAGCCGCGCATCCCAGCGCACCCCGGGGATGCCTCCGCCTACGGCCCCTTCGGACCTTCCTCCTTCCAGGCGGCGAAACGACGGGTGTGGAGAAAAGCCGGGTTTGGTTAATCTCTACGCGAGTCCGCAGAACCTTCGTAACAGGAACAGACCAAAATTAAAACGGTTGGTCCATCTAAAACAAGAGTAAAGTCAGCAAAAAATAATACGCAGAACCAAAGCGACTCGCAGCTTCCTCGCTCCCCACATCCTCCGCGCTGGATGATACAACACCAAATTAATGTGCCGGGTTTCGGGGAGGCACGGAGCGTCCTGGCCCTCCACGGCCATTCCTGCAGACTGCTCCCCACCCGCCTCCGTCAGGGAAATTAAAAGAGTCCAAGGGCAGGAACAAAAAGGAAGCGAGGTAAAATAATTAAGTGTGCCTCAGCTCCGCCACTGGTGCCTTCCAGGGCATAATGGGGGGGGGGGGGAAATAACCATCCAGCACACTTAACTAAATGAGCATTTCACCAGAAACAAAGACAATCTGCAGGACAGGGAAGATGGACTAGTGGTTCCAGGATCATGATTTTCAGGGGCTTTAATTTTCTTATTCTGTTAAGATTTCAATCGTGTTGAGATCGTGTACTTCAGAAAAAAAAGTAAATAAAATATATTTTTGAGGGCTAGTGTCGAAAGTAAGCATTGAACACGATCAGGAACTCCTGCAGTGTAGGCAGCCTTCGATAGCTTTAAAAAGGTATTTCCAGGAATATTTTAGGAGCGTAAAACTATGTTGTCTCTCCCCCAGCTCCGCCGCGTGACTGTCTGACGAGGGCAGGGACCCGCGCCAGGGCTCGGGGCCCAGAAGCCCAGAGTCAGCGTGTGACCTTGGCCGGGCACGCCCCAGCCTGGCCGACGGGGGGGAACCTCCAGGCTGGACCCCCCCGAGTGCCCCCAGATGAGGGCAGGGGCGGGAGGTGCCACAATCCGGCAGAGCCCCGCTCCTGCCAGCGGCTTTTCGCTCCCCACCCTCAGCGCCCGTCCTGCTTCGAGGGACGGAGCTCCGCCAGAAGGACCCCCCCCCCTCAGTGAAACCTATCGATCTCCTAAACCAAAAAAACCCACCCAAAAACCTGCCATTAGCAGCGCTTACGGCTAACGCGGAGGCGAACGCGGCCGGCTCGCTCTCCCATGGGCCTGCGGGCAGCGGGAGGCTCCCGGTGCCGTCACAGCCCCGCACCTGAGCTGCCCGAGCCCCGTCCCTCCTTAACGAGCCTGAAGGGACTCGCCACCGGCAAACGAAGCTGCTCACGCGGCTCAGCTCCAAACCGGCACCATCTGAAGGTCCCGGAGGGACCGTGGGCTTTCTCCTCCTGCCCGCGACCGCGTCCCATCCCGCACCCCCGATCCGACGCGGGCGGGTTACCTAACGCAGGCCAGAAGCAGACCAAACCGAGCGGGATTAATTAACAATGCCACGCTGAACCCGACCTGACCCCAAACCTTTATTACAGTCGCCAAGCTGCGACGAGGTGCCGTACGGGGCGGGGTACGGACCGGGCAGTGCTCGCTTCAGCGAGGGCAAAAAGTCGCAGTGGCGGATCATCATCAAACCCGCCGTTACCCAAAATAGCGATTCCGGGTGAAAAGAAAGGTACCGTGAGCTGCTCCAGCCCAAGCAAAGGGCACTGCGGATGTAAAAAAAAAAAAAGGGAATATTTGTACATAGATGTGATGGGCTGGACGCAGCGCTGAGGTCGCAGCATCTCGTGCGCGGTACGAGCAGCGCTGAGGTGTCCTGTGCCCGCGGCGGGAGGTTTTCCAGCCGCGAAAAGGCGTTTTTAAAAACACGCTGTTGCTCAAGAGTCGGAGCACGAGCAAAGCAGCCGTTAGGCAAGAGCCGCAGCGAAAGTTTTTATAAACGTGACCGTTTTCCTACGCTCAGCTGCTTTTAAATAAAATCTTTAGCCTATTTTCCAGAGCTACAACCACCTGCTTCCCTTCGCTCTAGATACAGCCCTGCTAATTTCAACACCCAGATTATTCTAAAACTCGGGCTGAGGAACACACCAGCAGCCGCCCAGGAATGAAGCCTCCGAGCCCTAGAAAAGCCAGAAAAGTCTCCAACACAAACGCAGCAGCTCCGTTAAGTCCGAGAGGCTCTGCCCACGCAATCACCCCTCTTATTTATCAATTGCTCTTTCGAGGAATAAATTACAAACCCCAACTTTCTGTTTCAAAACAGTCCTGAAGGCAAAACGACGGCTTTCAACCCCGACGCGGAGCAGGGTTACGCTCCCAAGAATTACAGTAATTATACAACAACCCGGCGCTCTTCCCATTTTAGCCAACTCCACGGCACACACCGAAAATAAACACCGTTTTCTCCGCGCCTGCCCGCAAGGAAATTCAGTTGGAGACACGTTCACCTGCTTAAACCCGGCTGCTGCTATTTCCAGCGCAAACCCTGGTTTTGCAAGAGCCCGGCGCGCGCTGCTCTCCCGGGGGGATGCTCGCAATCAGCACCACAGCAGATTCCGCCACCCGATTAATCACCATTTCTCCCCGTAGTACCGTCACCCAGCCCTCTTCCTGCCGGGGAAAATCTGTTTTTCTGACATTTGAAGAGAGGAGTTTAGAGTTTAATCAGAGGGCCACCAGGGCCGAGGCGGGAGAGCATCCCTCCCGGCGCTGAGCAGAGTCACGCCCGCACGGCGTCCAGCAGCACAGACTCCCCAGGAACGCAGTAAATTCACAAAAGAAAAGTAAACCAACAGAAATTAAGGCACTAGAAAGACCACAGGTCCTTCTGAGCATCCCAACAGACATCCCTGCCACACACGCCAGACAGAAAAGTTGGGAGCTGCTGCACTGCCTCCCCTCTACGAGCTTATAGTCAAGTGGCTAAATATCACGTTTTCCCCCCAAAACCGACACAGCACAGACACACGCCGCTCCAGCCGCCGCACAGCGGCTTTGCCAATGCGTTTTCCATTGGGAACATCCCCTGTGTTTCCTGGGTAAGGACCGTTTTCCCAGCCACGCCACGGCGACGACTCGTCATCGGCAGAAAGGAGCTCGGCACCTGTGGTCCCCACTATGCCACAAGCCACTGCGCCAACTCTTCACTTTCCTTTTACACCAGCTTTAAACGGCAGCTTTTGTTCTACCGAAACTGTTAATCCAAGTCTTGCAATCAGCACTGCAAAGCTTTTTTTTTTTTTTTTTTAATACTTTAAGACACTATGAAGTGCCAATGAAAAAAATCACCACGGGGCTCTAAAGCCCGAGCGAGCAGCCGGCTCCTCTGTGGTACCAGGAGTTTGCGCGCTCTTTACATCGTATGGAATCGGGTCAGGAAGAGCCGAGCTCCACGCCAGATGCCACAGAAAGCGAACCCAGACCCCAGAGTGCGACGGCAGCGTGCGGATGGGAGCGACTGCCATTGGCCCTCACGGAGGACTCGTGACATGCAGCAGGGTCAGGAGGAAGAAATCTGAGGTCGTCAGCAATCCGAGGTGGAGAATTGCAGCCGTCAAATTCAGCCTTTGCGGCTACGCCATTTAAACCGACAATAACGTCTTTATTAGCCCTGCAATTCAAAGTTGAAAATCAAAGGCGCCGTGTAACTGATAATCACGTATGCAGCTCGGCGTTAGCCCATTTTACAGATGGGTAAGTGGCGGGGCCGAGCCGCGCTCTCTGCCCAGTGTCACCGGGAGCCGTCACCTGGGAGGATCCGTCCCGTTACCGCGCTCCTTGCGTAAGCGGCTCCCGCACCACGGCGTCGCTGCGAAGACGTTTCCCTTAAGCAGGGGATTGTCGGGGATGCTGGGGCCGGTGAGTCACCGCCGCCTCCGCGCCCACTCAGGAACGTACGGAGTCGGCGGCAGCGGCAACCTGTAATTAGCCGGACGAGAAACTCCCTTTCCTCCCGAGACGAAGACCGAGGCAAACTCCGGGAGTTGTTTCCACGCTGCCGAGCGCGGCCCCGCCGGCGTCGCACGGATCCCCACGCCGACACCCGGCCCCCTTCCACGGGGAAAAAGCGACGGGTTTTCTCCGGGGCAGCGAAGTTCGCTCCGGTCGGCGCCAACCACGGGGCCGGGCGCCGTCCGGGCTCCCAGGCTGCCTGGGCCGCACCGGAGGGAAAGTCCCCAGATCGCAGTTATTTGGGCCAAAAAATTCACCGGGAGCAAGAACATTTCTTAACAAACCCCCCACGCCCGGGGACGGACCGGGCCACCCGTAGCCGCCGTCCCGGTTGCTCCCGGTGCGAACCGGGCCCGTCGCCCCCTCCCGGGGCCCCGAGTCCCGCCGGGTCCCTCGCACCGGCGCCAGAACCACCGACCCCCCCCGGGGCGGCGGAGCCGCTGCCCGAGGGCCCATCACCAGAGCGGGGCGAGGAGGACCGGCGGCGGGGGAAGCCGGGCACCCCCCGGGCCTGCATCGGGACGCCCCCCAACCCCCGCGGCCCAACCGGGAGACCCTGAGGCGGCACCGTGACCCGCCGCCGCCGCGGGAGCCCCGAGGCCGCCGCCGCCGCCCCGAGGCCCGGCCGCCGCTGGAAACTTTCCCGCGGGATCGCGGACCGCCGTTACCTGTGCGCGGCTCCATGGCGGTGCGGGGCCGGCCGAGGCCGCGCTCCCGGAGGGCCGGGGGGGTCCGGGGCGGGGGGGGGA
This sequence comes from Sterna hirundo, assembly GCA_009819605.1. Taxonomy (NCBI): domain Eukaryota; kingdom Metazoa; phylum Chordata; class Aves; order Charadriiformes; family Laridae; genus Sterna; species Sterna hirundo. The sequence continues at coordinate 3,427,922 of CM020458.1, read as the reverse complement.
GCGGGGCCGCCGCCGCCCGTTCCGCCGTTCCGCCCCCGTTCCCGCCCGGAACGCTTTGGGGGGCGCACGCGGCGGCCCCGCCCCGCCCCGCCCCGGACCAGCCAATGGCGGCGGCCCCAGCGGCCACGCCCCTTCGGCCGGCGGCGCCACGGCGCCTGCGCGGGGGGGCGGGGAGGGGGAGAGCGCCCCCTGGGGGCGGGCGGAGGGTGCCGGGCCGACCCGCGGGGCCTCCGCGCCCGCTGTGGGGCCCGGGCGGGGCCTGGGACCCGTCGTGGGGCTGAGCCCTCAGTGCGGGGGCCTGAACCCCTTCATGGGGCCTAAGCGGGGCCTGAACCCCCACTGTGGGGCCTGAGCCGACTGTCTGAGGCCTGAACCCCCACTGTGGGTCTTGAACCCCCTGCATGGGGCTTGTGTGGGGCCTGAGCCTCCACTGTGGGGCCTAAGCGGGCTCTGAAGCCCCGGTGTGGGGCTTTACCTGCTCTGTGGGATCTGTACCCTCCCAGTGTGGGGCCTGTAACCCCCGCTGCGGGGCCGGAACCCCTGTGTGGGGTCTAAACCTTCACAGTGGGGCCTGAACCCTCAGTGTGGGGCCTGAACCAGCACCGTGGGTCCTGTAACCCCACTGTGGGGCCTCCATGGGGCTTGTAACCCCACTGTGGGGCCTGAACCCTTGCGTGGGGCCTCCATGGGGCCTGCGTGGGGCCTGTATTGTCTGTGTGGGGTCTGTAGCCCCAGTGTGGGGCCTGAACCCCAGCGTGGGGCTTGTGTGAGGCTTTACCCCCTGCCTGCGGCCTGAACCCCCAAATGTGGGGCCTCCTTGGGGCCTGTCACCCCAGTGTGGAACCTGAACCCCCAGTGTGAGGTTTGTACCTCTTGCATGAGGCGTGAAACCCCAGCGTGGGGCTCGTACCCCTTCGTGGAGCCCGTGTGGGGCCAGTAACCCCAGCGTGGGGCCTGTCCCCCCACATTCCAGCAGGCAGCGGGGAAGGTGCCAGGTCCCCCAAGGCGGGTTCCCACTGGGAATTGCCTTCACAGCCAGGGAATGCCACAGGGCAGAGTGGCCCCACTGCGACCCCCCGGGCCAGAAGCCTCCCCGCAGCGCAGGGGGACAATGCCGAGTGGGCTGGCCGGCACTGGGGCCTGGCAGGACAGTGTGGCCGAGTGCTCGGCATTCCCCCCGCCGTGGGCAAGGCACGCGGAAAATGTGCCGCTGGCGTTACTGCTCCGAGCCAGGAGGACACGTCCTCCCAGAGCCAAACTGGAGGTTTCGGTGGCCAGCGCGGGGTGACTTGTGATGCCGCCAGCTCTGCCCGGGGCATACTGCAAAGTCTGTGGTGGGCAACCATAGGTTGGGTGCATTTGCCGCTCTGGTCCATCTCCCACTCAGCCCTTTGGCTGCACGAACACGTTTCCCTGGAGGAAGATGGGGAAAGGGCCCTGGTGGTGGCGGCGGCTGCCGGGGTCCGGGGGCTGCTCGTCCGGTGGCAGTCGGTGGCAAACCCGCCGGCGCGGGGCCCGTCATGCGCAGCGTTCAGCTGATCCTGGCGCTGAATCGCAGCCTTTGTTCCCCGCCAGCACCCTCGCGTTGTTTATATCTCACACAAAAGAATTGTTTATCATGTCAGGGGCAGAGAAAAGTCCAGCAAAGAAAGAATGGTCTGTGCCGTGGAGTCCCGGCCTCCCCAGAGGCTTTTTCCTGCCTCCCGCTGCAGTGTTTGTTCAAAGGAGAGATCTTTCCGAGTGCCCCTGACTTCCCAGACGGATAGCGATAGTCCGGCACGCGGTCCCTGCTGCCTGCGCCGGCAGCCTTCGTGTCATCCTCCTCCTGTGCTGCTTCCATCAGCCGGCTCTTTCCAGCTGCTGGGAGCGATTGCAAGGGGTCAGCAAGGCGGGCGCGGTGTTAAATAAAAGTAAAATCTTGCCTCTTTTCTGCCGGTTCTAGTTTAAACCATTTCTGCAGCTGGGTTCTGTCAGTGAATTTCTCTCTGAGGAAACAGACAAGGCCTCTGCACCCGCCACGGGTAGTGCTGGTACTGCCCTTCCATCCAAAACCACACACGTGGAGGCCACGGCCACGGTGACGGTGACAGTGACAGTGACAGTGACAGTGGCAGCCATCCCCCGCGATGCAGCCCCCCCCCGGGCTGACCCACTGCTGCTCCGCAGCTCCCCAGCGCTCCCCTGGGCCTGGCTTTTTGTCGGCATTAGCAATTTTACGAGCTCAGCGCGACTGGTTTTTTTACACCCTCAGCATCCTTCAGCCGAGCGTTCGCAAGGCTCCGAGCTCAGCACGGCTCTCCCCCTTCTGCGGGGGCAGCTCCAGCGCTTTCCAGGAGCAGCGAGAATTAATTTGCTGAGCGCCCCCAGGACCTGCTGATAGGATGGGCTGAGTATAATCCTTGTCTATTTTAGATTGGTATCGGCATCAGTATCGGTTCTTTAGTGTTACTAATGTTAATTATTTAGTCTTACTCTATTAAATCTGTTTATATTTCAACGCTCAGGTTTCCCTGTTGTTTCCTAATTCTCCTTCTTGGATGGGGAGGGGTCATCGGGTGAGAGAATAATTGTCTAAACGACCCTAAATTGTTGTGGGTTTCTCAAACCATAACAGGTTCTCTTCTTGCTTTTCCACTGCCGAACACCCTGCCGCTGGCTGGGACGTCTCCGTGCAACCCCAAACCGCGTGAGGAGAGTTGAGCAGAAAGCCCGTGGGCAAACAGAAGCCGGGGTTTGCAGCCCAGCTCCTCTCTCCTGCCGTCACCAGGGGCTGGGCCCCACCAGCTGCACCACGTGCCACGTCCTCAGGTGCCACATCTCCACTTACCCACCCACCCGGGGGCTTTTCCAGGCAAGCATCGACCCCGATTTCATCCGGAGCTCAGCATCTCTGCGACCCTGTCGCTGCGGTTCGGAGCCCGTGGTGAAGCTGCCTCATCCCGGGATCCTGCAAGACACCCAGCAATGCTGGACATTCCCGTCGGAGGATGCTCTGACAGGCAAAATTTGGAAGGGGAAGATGGTTCTTAAAATGCATCTTGGCACCTTGGTGTCTGCTAAACGCAGGAGGAAGGGAAAGGGGCTGTTTGGAGGAGAGAACAAGCAGCAGGCTTGGGTTTAACGAGACGACTGGGCAAACGCAATGACCAGGGCAACCAGCTGAACCACACGGGCTTTTCCAACCATTCGGGGGCTGACTGACGGTACATGGGGTGCATGACCGCAGCCTCATCCTGCAGCCCTCGGAGCAAGAACGGTCCTTGGCAGAACGCAGGGACAGTGTCCCCAGGTGCTCCCACAGTAGAAATGGTGGTGACAGCCCCGATTTCCTCGAATTAGGCCCCACCGGGGAGGCAGGAATCACCCCCCGGGAAGAGGCCGAGGATGAGTTCAGCCAGGACTGCCAGGACACCCCGTGGCCCTCGCCCGCAGCGTGCGAGCCCAGTCACGGAGTGAATTTGGGTACGAGCAGGGTGAATGTGTCTTAAAAACGCCTTCTGCAGCGTTCTCCATCCCGGGCAAGGAGGCAGCGCGGCAGAGGAGCAGCCCTCGGTCCCAGCCTCCTCGCTGGACTCAAAGCCAAGGCGGCAGGGAAGGAGCAGCAGGCCAAGCTCCCCGCGCTCCTCCCCGGCACAACACCTAGGCAGGAGCCGAGGGGAAGGATTGTGGAAAGCACAATGCCAGCTTTGACGGCCAACACCGCAGCTCTTTACACGACTGAATGGTTCAATTCTTGCTGCTCGCCGTGGTGCCATCAGTCATTCGGGGTCACATTCTGGCGCGACGTAAGCAGGGATGGCTCCATGGAGCTGCGCGGAATTTCACCCACCTACATTAGTTCCAGAGGCTGCTTATGGATTTGATTTTAAATTTTTTTCCCCCATTCGGATGAACGCTTTCTCAAAACTTCCTAGTTGGAAATCTTGCAGCAGCTCCTGCGCAAGGCGCTTCTCAGATGCTGGACAAATAATGGCGCTTTTCACTTCTGAGGAACCTTTCGTCTGAGGGTTTCAGAGCACTTCACGTACGGAAACGCATTAACCCTTCCAGCAGCCCCTGGTTTTATTCCAGTCCCCTACGAAGGCAGGAGGCAGCCCCCGTGTCTGGAAGGTTAATGGGCTCATTTGCGTTCCCAGTGGGTCAGACTGGTAAAGGAGAAAGGATTCCCGACATCCAGCCCTAATTGCCAATAGTGGAAGGTGAAAATCCTGATTTTTTTCCAAGTCCGGATGGTCTGCTGCTGACTGCTCCTGTTGATGGGCAAAGCCTGAGCATCGCCGCGGGTTTATCCTGCTGGGGACATGAGCAGTGAGCGGGAGACGGGAACTGCGGGATGACCCGTGTGAGGGGGCTGGGTTTGGGGTACGGCAATGACACGTGTGGGTTTGGACCTGGGGGGGGCTGTGGGGCGGTTGCCTTCACGTAAGAAGGGAAATATAAAGAAGCACGTTGAAGAAAAGCGTGCCAGCTCCAGGAAAGAGGGACGGCATCAACCAACTCAGCCGAAAAACCCTGTTTCCCCTCAGTTTGTGTGAGGCGAGTGGAGCCTTCATCCGGTTATTTTAGCTGGATCGTTATCAGAAATGGGCTGAGAGGGAGAACAAGACACGGGAAAAATGCGAGGGGGAGGCAGGGCTGGCGAGGGGCAGAGCCAGAGCTGCCAGCAGCAGTTCTGCCCAGGGGGAATCCACATCTGGCTCTGCCGGAGCAGGCGCACCCCGGGGTACGACCTTTCCTCTGGAAAGCCCCAAAGGAGAAACAAATCTGAGACGGCTGTGGGTCTGTTGGCATGTATCTGGCTCACCCGTGGACTGTTAGGCTTAATTTTGTGACAGCGGGGGTGGACTCGCTGGTTTTTAATGCTTTGGGAATGAAAAAAAAACATTGTAAAACAAATTAAAAACTCATAAAACCGGAGATGAACTAAAGCCCCGAGTCACTGTATTGGATATTGCTGTCCCTTCTGTGGAGAGGGAGGTGGAATGTATGTTTATATGAGGTTCCTGACTCGGTGGCACAGAAGCCAGCGCTCGTTCAACCTGCTGTAAAGCCCTGGGTGCCCCAGGACACGTCACCCAAGGTTCAGACTGGGTTTGTCCCCTCGGGGACACGGGCCAGCGTCCCAGAGCGGCAGAGTCCTGGTGCAGCCCCGCTGTGTCCGACGGAGGAGCTGATTTTCAGGCTGGCTGCGGAGCTCGAGTCACCCAACCGCGCCTGCTCCCCGCGGCAGTCCTCTCCCCTGGCAACGAGGAACCAACCCACAGCTTCACGCAACGGGCAAAGCGTGGAGTTTTCCCCTTTCTTCTGAAGCTTCGGGCACCGTCATCAGCGGAATTAACGCCCAACGTAGCAGGGGCTGGTATCCAGAGTGCTAAAGCAGCCGTTAAATGCCTGTTGTCCCTGCGGCACCCGCAGCATGACACACCAGCACCCTTACGGCGCTTTACATCATGGATGCGAAGGAAGATTAAAGCGTGGTCTGGACCGGGTGCAATGACTCACCTGGATTTGTTGGGGGACGGTAGGATCAGTAAGAAGAGTGCCATAAAGAGGATCAGGGATTGGAGCAGAGGGGGATAAAGACAGAGGAGCAGATGGTGAGCATCGCTGAGACATCGAAGGAGAGATGAGAGGCACTCGCCAGCCCAGCACTGGTGTCGTATAGAAATCATTTCACTAGTGAAGAGAAACATATGACGAGAAAGCGCCGGGATCGCAGACAGAGTCTTTTCGGCTTAACTTGGGCTCGACCGGTTAGCTCTGGACTGATCGGGAGGAAGACTTTTAAAGGCCTCAGGCTGCAGGGTGATAAAAGAGCTTTTCTTGCCCTAAAACTCACTTGACTTTTCACAGAAAACCTTGTGGAGTGGCCAATTAACTCAACATAATTGACACGTAGATGCAGTTTCCAAAAGACAGTGGATAAAGTTCTGGACCCAAAAGGACCTTTGCTTGTTTATGTGCTTTTTCCCCCGCCTCGTCACTGTTAAAAGGGGAAGCACAATAAGGTTATGAAAAAATAACGAGGTGAAGTAAACCATTGCACATAATGAAGTGTGCTCATTTTCCAAGGCCAAGAGGAAACCACAAGACTTACTGGAGGCCAGCTCAAGAGATGCAGAAATTGTTCCCAAGGCAGTTAAATGGACTTGCTTCTATTTACTAATGAGAGATAATTGAGTAGGAAAAAAGGCATGCCTGCTCAGGCTGCGATAACTTTTTTTTCACTCCGTTAGAAACGCAGAGGGTTAAATGGCAGCTGACAAGCCAAGCTAATAGGAAAACAAACTAATTTTTGGCTTCACGGGCCTGAAACTCTTCAAAGATGGAAACGCATCCAAACCTTGTTTGACTTGCCAAGAGCCTCTTTTTTATGTAGCCCTTTTCCTCAGGAGACCCCAACGCTGCGGCTGAAGATGTCTCGGGCACGAGCGTTGTTTTAGCGTCAGAGCTGAGGCACAGGGAAAGGGCCATGATTTTCCCAAGTCACCAGAAAGCAGATGTAGAGGCAGCACCGGGAACTTTCTTGCACACAGGAGAGAGATAGGTAAAGAAAATTATTTCATATTAATGAAAACCAGAGGAAGAAAAACATCACGAGACATGCAGGCACAATTGTTTCCAAGCAACTACTCTATTTTTCAAGATTTGCATGAATTTCAGCTCCCTTCTGCTGGCAGTGATCTGTTTTTCCTCTCTCCTGTAACTAACGTTATTACCCTTTCACTGACATGATAGGAAGACGATTTTCTCGCTGAACCGAGGATGTTTATTTATAGGAGCGAATGCTCAGTTCTTGGCCTGTTTCTAGAGCTGGACTCACTCACACCAGGGGTTGATTTGGCCCATGGGTGCCACAAAATGCACATGGATGGGGTGTAACGGGACTCGAGGGACACGCTCACGGAATTTCTTCAGTTAAAAGACTGCTGCTTTTGAGGAGTGTGCAGGGAGACGACCGTTGAGCCGATGTCCCATTGAGCCGACGTCCCGTTGACCCAATGTCCCATTGAGCCGATGTCCCATTGAGCCGACGTCCCATTGAGCTGATGTTGCATTGAGCCGACGTCCCGTTGAGCCGACATCCCGTTTTCCAGACACACATAAACATTTCCATTTGCTCAATATGAGGGAGCTGACAAAAAGGTGGGAGCTGTGGGTGGCCGGGTGCCTGCAGCCGCTCCGGTCCCCACCGTGTCACCATTGGCTTCCACCACAGCTTTGCACAGGAACCAGTAACGGGATGCGCAGAAGGATGATCTCCTCTTCTGACTCGACACCCGATGATGCCGTATCTGCGGTTGGGTTCTCTCCCACCAGCAAGCAGAAAGCTTTGGAACTGGAATATTGTACATCAGGGTTGAACAAGCTCGTCAGGCACAAATGACATTAGTGGGAAGCAGAGGCTGACGTCAGAAGGGCTGAGACTTCTGGCTCCAAGGGGCACATCTGGATTTTTCTAACGTGGCGTGTCTGGTTTGCAACTGGTACCAAGAACACATAAACCAGGGAGTTGTTCCACGGTGTTGGTTGCGTTCAGGTGGTTTCCAGCCTACAATTTCAACCTGGATCTCCGGGATTTCATTTATGAGCTGAGCAGTTGTGCACGAGTGTCACAACCCAAGTCACGGCTGAAACCACGCCTCTGTTTTAGCGTAGGAAGAAATAAAGGAAGCACAGCCCGACCCAGTAACGTTACTGGTTTGACAGAGGGCTCAAATAGAAAACAGCCACTTAGAAAGTATCCCATGTGAAGCGCAAGTCCGTAGTTTCTCTGGACAGGAAGAACTCTCCTCACGTCAGTCCCCAGTTTTCGCTGTTTCGTGGGGCAGCTACGCAAACCTGGCAAGAGCACCATGATCCGCTGGAGCCGTGATGGTGAAAAAGGATTTTCCTACATTGAGAATGACGTAGAAGCATTTTAAAGATATGATGGGATGTGAATCGAAGGCTGCAGAGAGGAGGAATTTCCAGTTACGTGGTGGCGTGTGATGTCCCGGGACACGCAGACTGCCTTGGCCTGCTTTCTCTCTGACACGAGAAGAGGAAAATCGACTCCTTTTTAAATAATCAAGATAAAATTTGATCTCTTAAAATAGACCGCACTGTAATCCTGGGACAATCCTATTGACTCAATTTAGGTACCAAAATCTGCCCCTGCTATCACGCTGTTAAAATAGTAATTGGACTATGTTAATTATTAGTGAGATTAAATAGATTTTTATTTACACAAATATATATTTGAATAAATTCTTAAGGAAGATTTAAATTAGAAACAATGTCAAACGTTACCTTGCCCAGCAACAAATCCTGTTGACATTAAACTGCTCTTCCACCACCCGAAGTCATCCTGTGGGAAAGGAAAATTGTAAAGATTTCCTCAAAATAAAAAATACGGTTGCTTTAAATGTCTTATCTGCAAATAAAGGATAAATATCCTACAAATAAGGCGGACATTTTCACTCTCAGTAATTAATAAAATGGTCATTGGAACTATTTGTACCCTGGAATATTTATTTCGTGCTAGTTTTTATCACGTCCGTTATCTGGCAGTTTGTAAAAGTGGTAGATTGGTACGGATCCGCTGACGTCTATGTAGATAACATATAAATACGGGCAAAACCCAGCACGACGGCCAGCAAATGTTTTGCCACATCATCCTCACAACGACCGAGTCACCTGCGTCCCACAGGGACCTTTTGCAGGTGGATAAAGCGCCGGTGGAAGGATCGTTACGGGAATCGAGGAATCTGAGCTAAGGAGCCCCCAGGGCCACCCCTGACGGGGACACCGGGGAGCAAGTCAGTGCTGGGGACTGTCCCCTCGGATGGAGCCTTCCACCTCTGCAAACGGCAGGCTTTATTGTGACTTTTTTTTGTGGTTCCCTTTTGCCCGCGGTTTGCAGAGCGTTGCAGCCTTTCGGCAGGATAAAATGGGCTGGCGGAGGGTCAGGGCGGCTCCGGAGGCCGACAGCGTGGTGCGCTGGCAGCGCTTAGATGGGGAAAGGGGAAAATAAAAACAGATTAAAAAAAGGTAGCATCTGACCACAATTTTCTGGATTCACATGAAGCCAAGGTATTAGAGTTGCTCTCCAAACGACTCTCCAAATATCCAGTTAAGTTCAGAAGGCAAATAAAGAGAATATCTTAAAGATAAAATCTGCATTGGCGGATCAACTTTATCTTTGGAAGAACGATCTGGTTCATGTATTTGCTGTTTGTCTGCCCTTTTGGGGCAGGTGCTCGCGTCAGCCATTGGCGTGATGCGCTGGTGGGACGGGAGCTGGCGGGGCCTGGGCGCTGCACGGAGGCGAACAAAAACTCCCTGACGCAAAGGTGTTTTGAAGAGACATTAAAAACGCAGTCCCTTATTTGGCCGTTTACAAGCAGGCTCCAGCAGCAGAGGACAATTCGCCGCTGATTGTGGATTTTAGACTTCATTTTCAGACGTGCCTGCTGCTACCTAAATTTGACTAAAAATCAGTCCCTGATGTCTCAACACGGGCGGTCACAATGATGAAGAAGATGCAGTGTTATGGCTTTTGATGTAATAATAGGTTTCAACAACAAAAAAAAACGGAACTTGGGATATTTTTGTATCTATTTTACATGTTTGATGTGAATTCACCGTCCAAATTGTTTGGGTTTTTTAAATAAACCTACTGCTTCGTCAGTGCTTTAGCATGTATTCCTTCTGCTACACATTACCTCCTGCTTTCTTCACCTCCCTGAGTTCCAACAGCCCTGTAATTAAAGAATATGCCCCCCCAGTCCGGTAATTACATGAATTTGGAATCCTTTTGGATAGTAGAATATGAATGTTAAAAATAACAAAATAATTCTTGCATTATACTTTTGATTTGTAACTCATTTAGTCAAATCTATCGCTACAGAAAAATGGCAAAGGCACAAAAAGGCGTTTGTGTTCCTGTAAGGACAATTACAAAGATGTATTTAAGAAGGAGACAACATTCTGGGCTTATTTAGTTGAAAAAAAAAATCATCACTGACATCCTTACAAAAGCATTTCCAAGGAAACCGGACAAATAATTAAATGATAAGTACTTTCCAGACACTAAACATTTTAAATCCAAACAAGGCCAGAACACAATAGGCTGCAATTAAACACCAGTTTTTTATTTAGTTTGCCATTATTATGCACATAAAGCAGTGCTTTTTGCTGTGAGTACCCCCACCAACTCCTTAAGTAAGGCGTGAGTCAGTTTGAGGAATAACATCAGGTGCCTGGAAGGGTATTTTTCCCAAATCCCGAACGACCTAAACCACACAAATCTGTTTTTTATTTAAAGATCTGCAAATTGTCCTGGCCTCCAACCGCTCGGTAGGAAGAAGACCCAAAGTATTCTGAACAGTGAAATGAAATTTAAAATGTGACCTCGGCGGGCGATCTAAGCGCTTAAAAGAAAACAGGTGACTCGGTGAGGAAAAGGGGAGTTGCTTAATTGGAAGTGAAAGGCGGGATTTACTCATTTATCCATTCTCCTATAAATAGTGCCCGGGCAGCGAGGCTGTGCTGGCTCCTTTGGGCAGCCCCTGTTTGGCTCCGTCCTTCTGGGAATAGCAGCTAATCCCAGCGGCGGCTCTTCCTGCGATTAGCAGGGCCGGAGCTTGCCCTGCCCGTGTGGCCGTCCCTCAGAGCCCGTCTCCTTGAAGAGAAGCATTACCTAATTTTCAGTAAAACTAGGTAACATTCTTGTGCTTTCAACCTGGAAGCCCGCTTTTCTGATTCACCGAGCTCCCCTTGGTCCACGCAGGAATTTAAAAACCTGAGCGATTTTGGGGGTAAGGAGCGGAAGGACCAGTGGTGGAAGAGAGAGGAGAGGAGGGAAAACAGTTCTCAAAAGATGGGGTTTGCAAAAGTGTATGAGCGGGTGATACAGACAAATAAGAAAGCTCTAATGCCATCTTTAAGTTTCCTAAATAGGAACATAATCCACGTCAGTCCTTTCCCCATGGCTGGAATGGGTGAGAAACAGTGCTTTGCCCAAGAAAAAGGAGAAGTTCCTGTGCGCTAATATTAAGGGTGGGAAAACGAAAATGGTGTACAGGACTCCCTTGTCTCCTTCACAGGCTGGTTTTGGTTCTTCTCAGCCTGCCTGCTCGATGGCCTTTGAAGGTCCCTTCCAACCCAAACTATCTATGATTCTGTGATCTCCTGCCTCAGTTTCCCCTTCGGGGCGGGGAGGATGCTCATCCCCTCTCCCTGATGTAGGGGCACGGAGATGCTGGGAGGGCTGGAGCCCCTCTGCTGTGGGGACAGGCTGAGAGAGCTGGGGGGGTTCAGCCTGGAGAAGAGAAGGCTCCGCGGAGACCTTGGAGCCCCTTCCAGTCCCTAAAGGGGCTCCAGGAAAGCTGGGGAGGGGCTCTGGAGCAGGGAGGGGAGCCACGGGACCAGGGGGAAGGATTTTCCACTGGAAGAGGGGAGATTGAGATGAGATTTGAACAAGAAATTCCTTATTCCGAGGGTGGTGAGCCCCTGGCCCAGGTTGCCCAGAGGAGCTGTGGCGGCCCCATCCCTGGAGGGGTTCAAGGCCAGGTTGGACGGGGCTTGGAGCGACCTGGGCTGGTGGGAGGTGTCCCTGCCCAGGGCAGGGGGGGAACTGGGTGGGCTTTAAGGTCCCTCCCAACCGCCGTGGAAGCGCCCAGCGCTCGGGAGGATCCACATTCCCCTTCCCCGCTCCGCAGGCGCCCTCTGCCTGAGCGCTCCAGCCGTTAAATTCGGCTTTAAAATGCCAGTGGTCTTGCCTAGTTTTCCCCAGAAATTGCATGTTGAGGCTGTTTTGTTTAATTGATTATTTAACCTAAGCTGCTACGAGCTGCTTAAAGTCCAGTGTGTTAATTAAAATGATCATGAAATTATACTGACGTGGGGTGTCAATGTTTTTCATATTTTTTTCCCCAAACAGGACAACTGAAAACAAACATTTTACATTTCAAAACTAAGCACTTTAAAAAAAAAAAAGAAAGAAAGAAAGATGCATATGCGGCCACTAGTTTTGTGAAACCCAAATTTTGTGCGCCCAAAATTTTGTGCACCCAAAATTCCTGTCGACGAGCAGGCAAATGCATCGCCGTAGCACTTCTGAAAAGCTTGGGTTTGCTCTTAATAATTTCTCTAAGCCATTCAGCTAAAACATGAAGTTTCGAGAGTGCTGATGCAATACCTTATCTCCTGTTGTTATTCCGAGAGGCGTTGGCAAAGCAAACGGTCCCCGTTGCTCACCGGGTGCGTTTGGCCCGTTTCCTTGGTGTTCTCTTATCTGCTAATTTAAAAATAGAAGCACAATCACGTTAACATTTAGAGCTACCTGCAGACCACGGGCCTCACACCCTAGCTATAATTCTGAATGCAAAATATTTTGGTTTAAGCGAGATAACACTGGTCAGACTCCTAAAAATATACAAATGTTTTCATTATAAAACACTTACAGGTAGGAAGTCTATCGCTATAGTATGTAACCGAACAAATATAGAACGGTTTTACATATAAAGAGGAACATTCTTTATGTCTACTCTCAGCTGCTCTTTCGGCGGTTAAAAATAACATACCTGGGCCGCCAAGATGCTTCAACTCTTGGCACTAAACAAGAGACAAGAGTTAATTTTATAAGCAATCGTAAAAAGCAAGGCTTTTTTTTTACAGGGTTTAAGGAGCCGCTGTGTACGAGAGAAACCGAAGGTGTTAAACTGATGCGCGTGACAATTCCCTGAGCAACTGCAAAAAGATTTTGTACGACAAACTGCCTACACATTGAAATAAAAATGTAAAACCTACCGCGTTTTTTAGCTTCCTATTTTCTGTCCTCAAAGCATCGATTTCCCGGGTCTGGGAAAGGAAAAAAAAACCATTGTGTTTTGAACATTATGATCAGATCAACTTCGTACATCCTTAACGTCAGCTTTCCTTAGGGCTGATGAAGCATCTTGGATTTTAAAATCCCTATAACTTTGCCTTTATTCTTTACATCGCATGCTGTTCTGAATTACAATACGAAATTGATGCCAAACCGATACAATCTCATAAAGTTAATAAACATTCTGCTTGCACTGGCTGTATTTCTGCTATTGCAACGTTTATGGCTTTCCAGATCCAAGGGAGAGGATGAAAATACCTGATCATTTCAGGGTTAAGGATGGGGTTTTTTCTTTAAATCACAATAAACACCGAACTGTATCAGCTGCCCGACGGCAGAGCTGACAGCAGCCCAGATGTTTGCCTGTACCTGGGGCGGATATTGCGGAGGGTCAGCGTTACACTCACTAAATCGCACAAACTACAGTAAAGTCCAAATGCCGGGAATTCATCTGCGCGCTCAGAATAAAGGGAAGGACTTTACAGCTGTTGCCTCCTGTGTTATTTCGGAGACACGGTTGCATTTTCTCTCCATCCAGGCCAAGGAATAGCGAAAAGACACTCAGGCACCTGCTCTTCTGGGTACCACGCGAAAGGATTGCTCTCCCCTCCGCCTGCAGCGGTTTATGTTACTTACAAACACCAGGCAACCTCGGCAAGACAAAACTTTGCCTAAACCTCAACGTCGTATTGCTTTAACGTCCGTCTTAATAGCAATTTTATGTATTTAAAAGCCAAACTTTCTCCACTCGCTTCGTTTCTCGGCACTTGACTGCAATAATTTTTTGTGTGCAGTAACTGGGATTTCTAACTCACATCCCATTTACTTGCTGGAAAGGAAAAAACCGTGGCTTGTAAGGAGAGAAAATGTTAGTTATATTCAGCTTAATGTAGGCAGGGCGAGTGTGACACTTCTGAACACTGTGGTACGGCCAAACTTCACGTCTCGTCTCCGTACACAAACCTCAACAGTCCGTGGATCGCTGGTGCGTTGTGAGCGTCCCCGAGAACGCTTTCATAAATGTCACTTACACACTGGCTGCCATCTGAAAAAGAGATTTCATGGACAAGCCTCTTCCTCTGATCTTTATTTTTCCTATAAAATACAAAAATTTTAAGCTTTATCCCTATTTCTGTAATGTATTTTGATATATATTAAATGTAAATCGAGCAGAACCAAAGATGAACCATAAGCATGGAAGAGTTCCTGTGTGTCAGCTTTTATGAGAAGGTACTTACAAGATTTGCAAATAGCTTTCATTTTTCATCATCACCTGCTCACCATTTTCTGTATAAAGCACGCACGTTCGATGATTACATTTTTATGAACATAATAGCCTTTTTCCAAAATTGTCACGCTTGGGAATAATAATAGCGGTAGGATAAATAACACAGAGACCCCTCTTTTAAAGGCTGGCAAAACAGATATCAGCTCCAGTCACACCAGTTATCCCATGAAGGTCGGCCGCGGCGCTCCCCGTCCCAGGATGGGAGATGGTGAGGGGGAGCAGCAGCACGGGAGCGTCCTCCCTCCCTCCGTCTGCCCCCCAAGCCCCCAGTACCGCTGCGGGTCTTTTTAAGACATAAATTACTACAAGTTTTATTGGCTTTTGGAAGCCGAGCTGGCTGGCGTAGGGCAGGGACTACAAACCCTGCCTAGAGGAATAAATAGAGAGTTAGGGAGGGGTGCTGCAGCCCCGACGGGTTAAATTCTTCCCCAACATTGCGCACCTTTAAAATTCAGCTGGAGAGGGTCATCTGCCCAAAAAAGGTTGGACCAGATGATCCTTGAGGTCCCTTCACACCTGGGATCCTGGGATTTCCGAGGGCTGGAGCCCCTCTGCTGTGGGGACAGGCTGAGAGAGCTGGGGGGGCTCAGCCTGGAGAAGAGAAGGCTCCGGGGAGACCTTGGAGCCCCTTCCAGTCCCTCAAGGGGCTCCGGGAAAGCTGGGGAGGGACTCTGGAGCAGGAAGGGGAGCCATGGGACCAGGGGGAAGGGTTTTCCACTGGAAGAGGGGAGATTGAGGTGAGATCTGGGGCAGAAACTGTTTGCTGTGAGGGCGGTGAGCCCCTGGCCCAGGTTGCCCAGAGAAGCTGTGGCTGCCCCATCCCTGGAGGGGTTCAAGGCCAGGTTGGACGGGGCTTGGAGCGACCTGGGCTGGTGGGAGGTGTCCCTGCCCAGGGCAGGGGGTGGCACTGGGTGGTCTTCAAGGTCTCTCCCAACCCAAACCATTCCGTGACTCCACGTGTCCCACCAGGGCAGCGCGGGGGGGGGGAGTGACCTCCCTCCACCTGCTGGACGCACTCTTCTTAACGCATCCCAGGCTGCCGCGGCCCTTCTTGGCCACAAGGGCACGTTGCTGGCTCACGGGCAACTCGTTGTCCCCGAGGACTCCCTCCTCCGCCGGGGGATGACCCGCCGGGGCCGCCCCCTGCCGCCGGCGGGACCGAACCCGCAGCCCAGGGTCGCCGCCGGGCCGGGCCGGGCCGCGCCGCGGGGCTCGCTGGGAGTTGTAGTCCGCCACCGCGCCCCGCCCGGCCCGCCCCGCCCCGGCGGACTACAACTCCCAGGCGGCGGCGGCGGAGCGGAGCCCGGCGGAGCGGAGCGGAGCCGAGATGAACGCGGTGCTGGCCGTCAAGCAGTACGTGTCCAAGATGATCGAGGACAGCGGGCCGGGCATGAAGGTGCTGCTCATGGACCGGGAGACGGTGAGCGGCGGGGCCGGCGCGGCGGGGCGGGGGGGGCCCGGCGCGGCCCAGGCCCGAGGCCCGGCGCGGGGTGACGGGTGCCGTCCCCTCCCGCCCGCAGACCGGCGTGGTGAGCATGGTGTACACCCAGTCCGAGATCCTGCAGAAGGAGGTGTACCTCTTCGAGCGGCTCGACTCCCCCAACAGGGAGCCCATGAAGCACCTGAAGGCCATCTGCTTCCTGCGGCCCACCAAGGTGGGGACCCGCACGCCTGCGCGAGGGACCGCGGTGGGGTCATGAGAACCGCTGGGTGGTCACGGGCAGAGGGTGGTGGCCGACGGCTCGGTGTCCAGATGGGGAGCGGTGGTGAGTGGTGTCCGTCGGGGCTCCGTACCGGGACCAGTTCAATATCCGCATCAGTGACATAGACAGCAACACGGAGGGCAGCCTCAGCGGGATCCCAAGTGACACCGAGCTGTGTGGAGCGGTGACACTCCCGAGGGATGGGGTGGCATCCAGAGGGACCTGGGCAGGCTGGAGAAGCGGCTCCATGTGACCCCCATGGGGCTCAACCAGGGCAAGTGCAGGGTCCTGCCCCGGGGTGGGGGCAGCCCCCGGTGCCAGCCCAGGCTGGGGATGGAGGGATGGAGGGATGGAGGGATGGAGGGATGGAGAGCAGCCCTGAGAGAAGCTGTGGCTGCCCCATCCCTGGAGGGGTTCAAGGCCAGGTTGGACGGGGCTTGGAGCGGCCTGGGCTGGTGGGAGGTGTCCCTGCCCAGGGCAGGGGGTGGCACTGGGTGGGCTTTAAAGGTCCCTTCCAAATCAAACCATTCTATGAGGCTGTGATTCTATGGTTCTAGGGTGGGATGAGGGGCCACGGAGGGGATAGGGAGGGGGCACAGGTCACTCCAAATCCTTCTTCATCAACATTTTTAAAATTCTGCTCTCCCCGGTGCTGTTTTCATCCAGGAGAACGTGGAGTTCCTCATTCAGGAGCTGCGGAGGCCGAAGTACAGCATCTATTTCATTTGTGAGTATGTCCCGTTCTGCCCAGCGAGTCAGACTGGCCCCTCAGAGACTGACCTGATGGGCAGGAGACACTGTGACCGCTCCCACCGACAGGTCTTTACTAAAATCCTGAGAATGTGTGAATTCAAGTTATTATGCTCTTTAGGTCACCAGATTCTTTTAGCAAAGGGTACATACACACCAGAGAAAATAGTTAAACCGAAGCAACTCGTAAGAGATCGTTGTAAAGCAACACCGTAAGTCTGGATTCCTCCAATGAGGCTTAGCCCTGAACATTTTTGAGAATTTAAAGCTTCATGTTGCTTCATAAACATGAAAGGAGGGTGATGCTGGGGGTAAAGTGCCTTTCTTGTAAGGAAAACTGAGATGCACAGGGTGAGACACTGGCCCACATCTTGAAGGTAAATAATTTGGGATAGAATTCCCATCCCAGCGTTGGACTAAACCTGCTGCGTGGCATCTTCAGCTCCCTGGAGTATTGGGCAGGTGTTTCTCACGTCCTGCTCACGCCACAGAATATTCTGTGCTTTTGGCAGTTAAGCAGAACAACTCCGACTGGTTTTGTGTGGAACCCTGGTCCTCCGGCGCAGGATCGCTAGGGGAAGACTCTGGTCCATGAGCTGAAGTGGCCTCTAGATGTCATTGCCGCTCTGCACTGGAGGAGCCCGGCTCTGGAAGCCGTGGCGGTGACCTGCAGCAGAGCCGAGGAGCTCAACAGAGTGGCTGTCGCTGTGTTCAGCCATTTAATGTTGGGTTTTTTACGTAGTATTGCTTAGCTGGGGAGATACCAGGCCAGGGAGGGGACAGGAGAGTCCCACTGCCACGTCCCACGGGGCGTCGAATCCATGGCTGACCCTTCCGTGCTGCATCACCTGCTGGATATTGGCACTGGGGGCAGAAAGTCGGACAGGGAATTAGCTCAGAGTGCCCGTGCGAGGTAACCTCTGGATTATAACGTCTATTCTATTCTATCCTATGATCGCTGTTGTGATCTGCTCCCGCTGCAGGAGAAAATCTGGTTGTTCTGTTCTGTGGTGGTGCGTGTTACCTGTCACCCGCGGAGCCCGACTGTTCTTTCACTGTTTTCTTTCAGATTTCAGTAACGTGATCAGCAAGAGTGATGTCAAGTCATTAGCTGAGGCTGATGAACAGGAAGTTGTGGCTGAAGTTCAGGTGAATTTTGAATATTTTCGATGAATCTCCTAATCCAAAAGAACCAGCAAAGTCAAGGGACAAGGTGTGGCAATGAGAGGACTCTAGTCCTTGAACAGCATGCAGCAGCACTCTGCCACAGCCTAGGATGGAAGAAAAGATGAACTTACACGTGGGATTAAAAAGTAAAAGAAAGAAAAATTCCTGTGTCCCCTGTTTCTCCCTCCCCTCCAGTTTTCAGAGCCACTCCTGGTTCTGCTGTTTCACAAGGCTGCTAGGTGCCTGTGGCGTAGACGAAGTGCTACGTACTTGAAAAATACACACGAGAAATCGGCAGTGGGGTTGTCAGCAGAAGCGTGGGGATTTGAGAGGTTCGGCATGGAGGCAGGAGAGATGAGCAGAGTCAAGGAGTGCGTGCAGTGCTTAGGATTCTAGCGTTAATGTGGCTGATGCTGGTACACAAACTCCTTTAGGCTGAATAAGGGTTGGCAAGAGATGTAACTGTATTTGCTTTCACTTGTTGGCAGGAGTTCTATGGCGATTACATCGCAGTGAATCCACACGTTTTTTCTCTCAACCTCTTGGGCTGCTGCCAGGTACGAAAAAAGCTGGTGCTCCGCCAGGGCCGTGGTTTATGGTTAATGGGGAGACCAGTAGCCCCAGGAAGCTGCGTGTGGCGGGGGGCTGCCCAGCAGGGAGGCCGGGGGATCCGGATTGTGGCCTCTGGAGTACCTGCTCCTCCAGTCAAACTGTAGTTCACCGCAAGACTTTAGGACTTAGAAATAAGAGTTGATGTGAGAAGGAGCTTGGGGACGGTGCGTCCGTACTAGCTGCAGCCTTTCCTCCCAGGGTCGCAGCTGGGACCCGGCTCAGCTGGCCAGGACGACGCAAGGGCTGACCGCTCTGCTCCTGTCTCTCAAGAAATGCCCCATGATTCGGTACCAGCTCTCGTCTGAGTCAGCGAAGCGACTTGCTGAATGCGTGAAGGTATGGTGAGAACCTACAGCCATGCAAAATAAGTTTGGCAATGTGCTTAAATTTTGTTTAATTCTTCTACATATTGATCTGTTTGAGAGAAAGACCTTTTTCAGTTGATGTGTTCACCTGTATTCAAACTAAGAGTAAACATTTTCCAGATACACATAAAAACAAGTGGCTTTCTTTTTTTCCTTTTCTCGACAGCAAGTAATCACGAAAGAGTACGAGCTGTTTGACTTTCGGCGCACGGAGGTTCCTCCTTTACTTCTCATTCTGGACCGGTCTGACGATGCCATCACCCCGCTTCTGAACCAGGTGAATCAGCTCGCGGTTGCGCAGGGGCTGAGGTAGGAATGGGAGATCTGGACTGCACAGAGCCCTGGGGCGGTAGCAGCAAGTTGCAGTTCGCTCCCTGGCAGGGCATGGTTTAAAAAGGTAAAAAGTACTGCCCCTCTGCCCCTGTTCTTTTTGAAATCTCCCTCCTATTATTGTGGTCTGATTTTTCAGGCAGTTGAGCGCGGATTGTGTGTGCTGGCTTCAGCGGCGGATGTAGCCAGCACCCAGAAAAGCAGACCACTTCCCCTTCTGTGAGACACCTTCCCATTTGGAGTGTCTTGGCCGTGTCCTTTCCGAGGGTTTATCTGTACAGCTCTTTGCCAGCACATGTCCACAGTTATTGAGTGACCTCGCACTGGTGTGTTTCTCCCTCTGGGTTATTGATGGGTGGCAGTATTTACTGTGTAGCTATTGTGATTTTCTTTTTCTTTGCCGTGCTGCAGATTCTGGCAGAATCTGTTTCTCTCCTTTCCTTTCGGTGGGCCAGGCGTAGACACAGGTCAGGCTGGTGAGCAGGCAAGGACTGGAGCTTCTCTGGCGCTGGTGCTGCAGGAGCTCCCGGTGATACTTGTCGTACTGGAGTGACCCCAGGACCCCAGCTCGCACCACGCTCAGCCCAGGGCACCCAAAGCATTATCCGCTATGCGGCGATTTTCTAACCAGAAGAGAGATTCAGATGAATGCAAATGGAGTGTGGGGCACGCTGGTGCTCTGAGGAGCTTTCCATTTTCTCTCTAGATTAATATTAGTCTTCCCAGGATAAATATAGTAACTCACTGATGTGCAGAAACACACGCTTCTACTGCTGCGTAAGAAGCAAAGGCGCATGTAGGAAATTGTACAGTTACCTGTGGAACCTCTGCAGCCAAAAATACATGTCCCTTCGTAGCAGAGGAGGGGGAGATAGTGGTGGCAAACAGAACGGCTTGAACGGGAATATTCATCCCCATCGCTCTGCTTTTTGGAGCGTCGAGTCTCTTGAATGTGCCCACAGCACAGGTGGCTTTCCTTTGTGTTTGCACCACTGGCTCTCGCCATGGGGTCCCCATCTGGTATAATATAACAAAAATAACATTTCCTTCTTATCATAACGTTCTGGCAAAAGTTTGGGAAATGCACACTTTGGATGCGCTGTGTGTTCCTGGAGGCACCTAAACTGGCTTTGTTCGTCCAGCCTGAAAGCCATTACTTTTCCAACGCAGTTTGTTACCCTACTAAGGTCATCGTTTGCCTTTCTCTTTCCCGTTCTTGTTAGTGGACGTACCAGGCCATGGTTCACGAATTGCTGGGGATTAACAACAACCGCATCGACCTCTCTCGGGTACCGGGGATAAGCAAGGATCTCCGTGAGGTGGTCCTGTCTGCCGAGAACGACGAGTTCTACGCCAACGTAGGTATCTCGGTGGGGATCTTCATGAATAGATGAATTTGGGGATCCGGTTCCATTTTTGCTTTTGACACGTAAAAGGAACTTTCAATGACTTTGAGCATCGGGGTGGTGATGTACTGTACTTGATGAAAATCAAGCAGCATCTGACATAAAATAATGTGTCCGTTTTATAGTTTTCTTCCAGACCCGGAGCAGCGGCAGAGCTGCTTGCTCAAGCTTGGCTCTCCGGGAGACAATGTGCAATGGCTCCTCGGTGTTGTGGGCACAGAGTGCCTTCAAGGCTCGTGTGAGAACGGCTTTCTCTCAGATCCCTGTCTTGTTTCCTGCAGAACATGTACCTGAACTTTGCAGAGATTGGCAGTAACATCAAGAATCTCATGGAGGATTTCCAGAGGAGGAAGCCTAAGGAGCAGCAGAAGCTGGAATCCATCGCAGATATGAAGGTACAGACAATCTACGCGTAACCTACTGGACTTCTTAAATCCCGTCCACTGCAGGGTAGTGCAGACCCCTGCTGTCTGCACACTGACAGTCCACGCTACCAGCACAACAGTTCAGATCTCTGTGCTGTGCTAGTTTTGGGGAGCGGGAACCTCCTTTTTGCCCTGTGTTCGTTACAATGGCTGTTTACACGTGGATAAGCCATTCTGCGCCACTGCAGTGCCATCTACAAGCCTGCTCGTTCTGACTGCTCTCGAAGCTGCTGCTTAGAGCCTGCCGGAATCCCGAAGCCCTACAATGGAGGGTGTAAGCTCTGGTTTAAGTACTTCGCCTCCTCCAGTATGGCTGTGTGGGCTTTATAGCTGAGCTGGGTCACTTGGCAACAGCTCAGAGCACAGGCTATCGGTTCAGTCACTGCTCAAGATTTAAAGAATCCTGGCAACGTCTTTGGAGGTACTTTTCTTATCCTTTTATTGCAAGAGTAAAGAAAAAGTACATCCCTTGCAAAATTCTCCTTGTAATTGGAGAAATCCTGTGGGCTCCTGGGATTGAGGTGCCCCATCATCCATACGCCTGCACTGGTCTTGCTTATATGGATGGAAATGAGTTTATACAATTTACAGCTGGGTTGCACACATCCACCGTCTCTTGCTTTTACTTCAAAGAACCGGTTCTTTGGCTTCCTCGTTGTAGGCGTTTGTGGAGAATTACCCGCAGTTCAAGAAGATGTCAGGCACGGTGTCCAAGCATGTGACGGTGGTGGGAGAGCTCTCTCGACTGGTTGGCGAGCGGAACCTGCTGGAGGTGTCTGAAGTGGAGCAGGAACTGGCCTGCCAGAATGACCATTCCAGTGCTCTCCAGGTACCTCGGGCTCAAAACCTGACCTTGATCCTCTGTCTGAACCAAGATGGTTTGATCCTGTAACTCCCCTCTTGATGGAAGTTTGATGCTGGAAGTCAGTGGGAGTTCTGCGCGCAGATCTCCTGCGGGGTTGGGATATTCGATGTTAGAATTACTCTTCTCCTCCCTGTTCAGTTCAAATGGGGATGAATCATAGTTAATAACTGGCTTGAGAAGCATCTTTGCAAATTCTGTCTTTACATTTCACAATACGACATTCCTTCATTATATGCAGTCAGTTGGTTTCTGGCAAGCTGCCTGTGCAGGCACCAGTGGAAAAAAATCCTTGGACCCCTGTGCAGAAGCTTGTTGTATTTGCTGGGGAGGAGGAGAAATGGAATCCATGAAATTGCCTAAACCAGACTATTCATTGAGGTGCTGGCTTTTACCTTTCTTTTTTATTATTTTTTTTTAAATAAAAACCAGTGGAAAGCCTCTTAGATAAAAGATTTCTTTGGCAGAGGACTGAAAAAGCCTAACAGAGACTTCTCTTATAGCTGAGTATAGACTGGAGTTTTGACCTCGTGCTGGCTTGTTGGATTCCATGACCTGACCTGGTATCTGACAGCATGTCGATAGTGATGAATTGTGGCTGCTGACTGTTCAGAGAAAATAGCAGTATTGTCGAGTGTGACTGTATTACAGCAGAGTTCAACCAGCAACTCGGTATTAAAAACGGATTCCTTATTTTTTTATAGCTAAGGTAGCAGTCACACCATATAATGGACTCCTTTACATGATACTGGAGAAACAGTTTGACTAGAAAATACAGATAAGCATCTTTAACAGATTTAAAATACATGTCGTCTTTGCCTCTCTTATTCTGTGCTCCAAGTGGGTGGGTAGGGGATAATATTAGACTCTTCAAGTACTGTGATCTTTTGCCAGATCCTGAGCTGATGTGAATCAGTGTAGGCCCGCTGAAGTCATCGCAGCGATACAGATTGGTGAGCGTACAGATACAATTCGATAGCTTATATTTGGTAGAATTTAGATGACTAAGTATTGAAGTGGGAAGGTAGCCATGAAATGCGTTTGCTGAAAACAGGCTCTGAGGTTCCCTTGCTATATCATTGTTTCTAGAGCAAGCTTTTGCAGTTTCGAAGCCAAATATTTCAGTTCTAATCCGTCATCCCGTCGTGTCTGTGCCGTGATCTGTTACTTGTGATATTAACACAGCACAGAGTATTAGTGTTGAAACTTGGGTGCTTGGCATTGGAGATCATTTTGGAAAACGTAGGTCTACTTTTCATGAAGTCGTCTCGGAGTGGGTGAAGAAAGGGATGATGTGCACCCCTGGTGATGACACAGCGGCGTTACCAGCTCTGCGGGCGAGAGGGTACGTGGCAGGGCTGGCAGCGGGTCAGACGCGGGCCGGGCAGCCCCCAGCGAGCGCCACACTCTGACGGCAGGGTGGTTACGGCAGTTCGCCTTGGTGCTGATTCAGGTCTTGGTCTGCACTAACCAGGTATTTCTGCAGGTTTTAAAGCAGAAAAGCTGCCTGCAGTTTGCTTGCAGCCGCATGCCTGAAGGGCTCTATTGTGTTTCCAACTGAGACCGGCTGGGAGACATGTAGCAGCCGGGAAATAAACGCAAAACTATGGAACTGCTCTCTTTCTCCATGAGAGAGCGGTATCTTTAGCTGCACCGCCCCAGGCTGCTCCCTGTTGCAGTTTCCTAATGGCAGTGAAGGGCCAAGGCCACAGAAACAATGAAGAATAAGCCAGTGCCCGAAATAAAGACAGAATTGTTCTCCCACTGATGTAACTTCAGCAATTGTTAATTTCTCTGGTGGCCTAGGGCCCCTCAGTACAGTACATTTTGGTTATTCTTCCCCTGGTCTCTTATTAATCCTGACATCGTACATGAGCCTTGAGAGATGAATGGGAGGTTTTGAATCCCATCTCCTTCGATGGACAATGGCTTTTCTGTTTTACACGCTTCCCGCTTACAGAGGCATCGCCACCGCGCTGCCAGCACAGGATCAAAAACCTCGCAAACAAACATCTCCGTGGGACTCTGTCCCTGCCCTCTCAGGTGAATTCCTGACCTTACCGAGCTTCATGGTAAACTCCTGTTGATCCTCCCCAAAGCCAGGGGTTTATCCTGTATTTTTGTTACTAGTCAAACAAATTACAGCAAATAGAGCTGACTCAGCGGGGTAAATAACAACAGTTTCACACCGTTGTTTCACAGCTGTTCGCTGGACGTTTCTCTCTTGCCTATCTGTATTGGGAGGGTGGGAGAATCTTGCAAAGATATGCTGGGATTTTTGGAGTGTGTGAAGGTCACATTCGCTTACAGAGTGGAAAAAATCCTAGCTGGTTCTGTCCCGCTCTTGGAACTGCCATTTCTGCAACTGTAGAACTGGCAGCTCCTCTGCTCCCGTGCATTTGAGCTAGTTCAGGCTGATTGTTTCGCTTTAATGTCCAGCACAGGGAGAATTTCAGGCTCTGCTGTGTCCTCAAGCACCTGTCCAGCCCTAACCAGATGTCTGCAAACGCATCTGGCAGCCAATGCCTGTTCTCTGAGATCCATCTCAAAGCTCGGAGTTACGAAGCCGATTACTCCCACGGCTCACCTGAGCTACCAGCCGGGCTCTGGTGGTTTTCTGTTAACGCCGTTATCTCAGCGCTGTGACCCCACGCGGTGACTGAGGGGATGCAGGGAGGAAATAAGCGCTTTGGGTTGTAATGAGGAGAAGCATTTACATGGCCAATTGACACCTTACACAAGCGATTCTGTCCCGCCTGCAGGCCCTGGAGGGTGAATGTCAAGCCCCCGTGGTTCTGAAACTTTTCTGGAAAGGGTCTGTGCTTCACCAGGCAGCCTCTCTGGGGCACGCAGCCTTTACATTTACGATGGTATCGCGTAAAAAAAAAAAGTAATGATCTCCATATTAGAAGTAATAACTTCAGTTTTCTGTACTTACCCCCAGCGCTGTAATCTTTCTTTTCCTTTTCATGCCTGAATTCCTTTCCTCCTTTGCTTCCAAGCGCTTGATACTCGCTCCTGCGCTTCTCGCACCCAGAGGTTGTCTGAGGATTCCATGCTTCTGCCCTGCACCTTCCAAAAGAAAACAGAATTTGTGTAATTGTCCCAGCTCTTTTTTCTTGATGTTTAGTATTGCGATGGAGCTTGTGGGCCAGTTCTGGCTCGGCTCAAGCTGGAAAGGGAAGGGCAGGCGCTAAAGGTCTCTCTAAGTGCCTGCTGGTGTTCCCTGCAGGGCAGCACACGGTAACCGGAGCTCAGGCCGCAGAGCGTTATGGAGAGTTAAGAATGGACAACAGAACTGGGTTATGAATTCCCAGCTTCATTAAAAGACCCCAAAGCAACTTGCACTCCATCGTACTCCAGTAAATCTAACCGCAGAGCACACAAGAAGCCGGGCTCTGTTGCTTATGACACCATTTAATTCTCTTGCATTCCTCCTGCATGCAATTTTGTTGCTAGGCACTGGGCTTGGTATTACTCTGATTTAAGGTCCTTTGAAGGGCTCTCCGCTAATAGTGCTGTCTGTCTCGCTGCAGAACGTGCGTCGCCTCCTGCAGAACCCCAAGGTGACGGAGTTTGACGCTGCCCGGCTGGTGATGCTTTACGCCCTGCACTACGAGCGGCACAGCAGCAACAGCCTGCCGGGGCTGATGGCGGACCTCAGGAACAGGGGGGTGTCAGAGAAATACCGAAAGGTAACTGCAGCGTTGCTCCTTCAGCTGGACGAACGAGCGGGACAGGAGGACACGGAGGTGGAAAATCACCGTGAATTGCTGTAAAGCTTGCCCGCTTTTTTGTTGAATTGCACCGCACCTTGCGGAAAGAAGCCTGAGCTTGGCTGGGGCCTGCAGGTGTTACTTTAAAAGGCATAACTAATTACTTAATTTCCATTTCCCAAATCAGTGATATTGTGAAGGACTGAATAAAGCAGAGACGGCAGGCATGCCAGGAGTCTGCTAGGACGGGTGTGGGGCATGTAAACAGGGCCCGGAACATGCTTCGTTTCTTCTTCTGCGCTTCCTTCCCACCCCTTCTCCCCAGCTCCTGCTGAGTAGGCAATAGCTGCTGCAAAGGGCTCTGGAGCCTGTGAAAGGCGCTTGGCTGGGCGGGAGAGGGTGGCAGTGCTTGGCAAACATAGGGAGCAGCTGGAGAGGAGGTGGAGAAGCAGGATGATGTCATGTTGTGTGGAAGATCTGCTATCGCTGCAGCAGACGATGGAAATGAAAGCCTCTCTCCTTATGCAGGCAGTGTCACGGCAGGCTGACTCGCTTGGTGGATGTGGGGAATAATTCATCTCTTCCCCCTTCCCTCCCTCTGTGCTGCATTATCTGCTCGGGATCAATCTCCCCGACTCCCTGGTCGTCATTCCAGTACCTCCATTGAGCCTAACTAGACAAAAAACTACCTGGAAGCTGGTTTCCCAGGTTAACAGGCTTCTGGTTTTGCCTCTCTCTGTACAGCTGGTGCCGGCCGTTGTGGAGTATGGAGGGAAACGGGTCCGGGGCAGCGACCTGTTCAGCCCCAAGGATGCTGTAGCCATCACCAAACAGTTCCTCAAAGGACTGAAGGTATGGATCTGCCACAGGTGAAACAATGATAGTTTTAGTCAGCAGTCACGGAGCAGGACTTGCATGCAGTGCAGTGCAGTGCCATGTGTCGTGGATTTCAGAGATTTAATCGTAAGTGCACTGGGCTTTTAGGCCATAATTCTCATGGAAGACAATGGGATTTAGTTACTGAAAAGCCCCTCTAAATCTGGATGTCAGTGGTTAACACTTGCTGGAAGCATCAGATGATGATGTGCCATTGCTGATCTCTCTCAGCCTGCTGCCGTGCTGTATTAATTCATAACAAGAGCTTCTCTTGTGCTGTAGGGTGTCGAGAATGTGTATACGCAACACCAGCCTCTCCTGCAAGAGACGCTGGATCAGCTCATCAAAGGGAAACTCAAGGACAGCCAGTACCCCTACCTGGGTCCCAAC
Organism: Sterna hirundo; assembly: GCA_009819605.1. Taxonomy (NCBI): domain Eukaryota; kingdom Metazoa; phylum Chordata; class Aves; order Charadriiformes; family Laridae; genus Sterna; species Sterna hirundo. The sequence continues at coordinate 3,401,158 of CM020458.1, read as the reverse complement.
ACTCTCCGTGACAGGTATGTGGGGCAGAGCCCGGCACTGAAGTACATCTGCTCCTCCCATGCTGCCGCTTGCTTTGTTGTTTGCCTGGAGATGAGCAAAACTTAGGCTTGGCAGAGAAATGACTTGCTTCTGTAGGTCTGTCTTGTGTTCTCAAGTAGATGCCCTGGAGAAGGCTATTAAGACTGAATTACGGTTGTCTTTCCTTGCTGGCCAAGGTGTGACATTCCCATTGTAAGGCCTCAGGTAAAGGATAAAGCCATTGCACCGAGCTGCCAGGATGTTCACATGATGGATTTCAATATGCCCCCTAACTTCACTCCATGCCATCTGGCGTTTATTTGTAGAGTACCAAAAATAGTCCAACTGCAAGCTCTTCCTTCTGAGCCAGTTACTATTCCTGATGAGGATGGGATCTTGCTGAATATGGCTAATAACTGTAATTGAAAAGAACGCTGGTTCTAGCTGAGTTTGCTGGAGCTGAGCTAATCTGTTGTCAAAGAAGTCATTAAGGGTGAATACGGGCCTCGGAGTGAGGGCACTGACTCAGAAGGACGATGACAAGTTGTCCTTAACGGGCATTCTGTACCAGTCACTCCTTTCTGTGGTACCGCCGTTTCCTTTCGGTAAATTAAGCTTCTGCAACGTATTGGTTGGGTATTTTTTATGCCTTCTAGTGGTAGTGTCCTTTGAGAAGAGCCTGCTGTTGCTCTGCTTCCTTTGGGTGATCCGTGGTGAGGCGTCCCAGCGGTTCTCTGATCTTCTCCAGCGGCTGTTAAATGCCCCGGGGTTCTGTGAAGATGTTTTACTTGCAGCATTAGAACAATCGTCATTCCCTTCACACGCCGTGTATTATTGGCTTTTTATCAGCAACTGACACATTTTTAGTGAAGCAGAAAATAAATTCAAGGTGGTAATTCTCAACAAAGGAGGGGACTGTTGCAGGGCAGCGAGGGTGCAATGAAAAGCAGAGTCATTTGGAGCCGAGAGAAGGAGAGTTGGGGACCAGGGCTCAGCAGTGCCAAGTGGGTGGGAGCAGCAGAAGCACGGCAAAGGGCGAACGGCGTGGCTGCTCTCTGTGAGATGCGCACACACACACTGCTCCGGGGCATTGCCGTACAGCTGATGAAAGCAAAAATGGGCTTTGTAGCGGGGAGGCATCCAAATTCCACGCCAGGCTGACAGCAGGGGACGTTAGTAATTTTATTTATGGATAAGAAAGAATTATAGTCATACAAGAAACAATTTGTTTGTGTAAATTCCCGATAGACCAAAAAAGTATCTATCTACCTTACTCCAGATTTTCCCTTTAAAATAAAGTGGGGAATTTTGGATAGAGTGGATGGGTGGTTTTAATAGGTGTGAATTATGAAGGCCCTGAGCAACAGAAATGCTATTTCCTCTGTCCTTGAAACCAGCTCGTGACGGAGGTGGATTTCAGCCCAACAAAAAGAGGCTGAAGGACGGGATTGGTGGTGGATCTGCGATGAGACCCGCAGAACAGCAGTAACTGCATCCAGGCATCCCCGACCTGGGTTTGTTCTCAGCGAACTAGAACCAAATGGTCTTCTGACCTTTACCTTCTCTTTTTCAGTTCCCGCTGACATTTTCCTGAGCTGTCTGTCACTTGTATTTCTCTAAATGTTTCCAGGAAAGAGTACAGCAACCCGCCCCTGAGAATCCTCCTACAAAGAACATGCAAATAATTATTTGGGGGAGCGTGAGAAGGGTTTAGTTCCTACCTCGAACGGAAGGAAAACAGCAGTTGGATGAAGGAAAATGGAGTTTGCACCTCCCTCCCTTCTCTGCAGTGGCTACAGCCTTGTCTCTTGGCTAAAAATGTGAATTTTTCCTGGTCTTCCGATGGTCTGGGGTTGTCCTTGGGACAGTGGCCGGGTCCAGCGGTGCTGCTGCTGGGCCAGATGTCTGCAAAATGATCAAAAGTGTCCGGGCACGTGGTTATTAGGGTTGTTTCCTGATGGGAATGGTAGATCTTGTTGAGTTTACGGTGTAGGACCTGTAGGAGTGAGGGTTTGTAACTGACAAAACATAGGCACCTAAATACTTCTCTGTCTGGTCTTCACTTGCCACAGCACCGCGCTCCCTCTGAAGTACCAAGGAAACGGGGGCTCATCTAAAGAAAGGGCGTTGTTATCAAGTTTGGGAGAAAAAGGCCACTTGATGGCTTTTCCCTTCGTGCCAAACCAATTGAGCGAGGAATTTAAATTTAATAATTTCTCAAAACTCGGTATAATAAATCACAGCCCACGGCAAACCGGGCTACACTCCCTTCTCGCTCTCTGCTTGCAGAGGATGGTGTAACTGTGATTGGCAGCAGTTCAGCAGAAGGTCAGGGCAAAAGGCTTTGTGTTTTTTGATCAAAGGGACGCAGTTGCTTGAACAGCAAAGAATTTGAAAGGATTCTTTTTAACTATTTCTTTCTCTATTAAACATTGCACTGTTGTAAGGGAGCTTCTGCTCCAAATCGGCGGCAGTGAAGGGAAGGGGAATCTTTGCGAAGCACTGAGCAGGGTTCTGAGGAGAGAGCAATAAGCAATTCTGCTTTCTTTTGCTTCTCCTTTATTTCCCGCTGTTCGGTGTCACCCGTGTCTGGTGCGCCCGCAGCCCACAGCCCCTCTCACCTCGCTGCTGGCAGCACTAGCCAGAAAAGCTCCTGACGCCTGCCTCCGTCGCAGCGGCCCGTGGGAGCCCCGGCTGTGTTACACGCCGTGCGAAATCGCTCCCGAGGTGTGTGACCCCACGCTCTGCTCCCCGGGGCCTCCCCTTCGGGAGGAGCTTTCGCTTTGTTTATGCTTTGAGCCGGGATTTTCTCTGACAGGGCGTTTGTCCCCACCAGGCCAACCGGCGCTTACCGACGATGGCAAGAGTCCACCTCTCACAAAATCAGGGTTGCCATCAGACCACAAGGCAGCTCCGTCGCTGCGACAGTTCTTAAAACCAAACGTGGGTCCTCAGCGTTTTGCAGGAACCAGGCAGCGCCCATGAGTCCGCAGTGGGAAAAGGCGCCCCGCTCCCGGGGCATCCAGGTGGGACTCGCCTCGTCCCGTGTCTCTCTCAAATTACCGCAATTACTTACCCGCTTACTGAAAAATCTTGGAAAGACTGAAAATCCCCACCAAAGTTCTGACTTAAACGTGGAACGTGAGAACTCACTGATACATAGTTCAGACTATTCCATGGCTGGACACAATCTTTCTCGCCCTGATTTCGTTGAGGGGGAAGTTCCCGTTGACTGCTTGAGGAGAGGAAGAACTTGGAGCCATTTAGAAATGTCTGTAGCTGACACACATCTGGAGGGATGGCTGAGGTACCTCCTTAGGCAGCGAGTCTGAAATCTCCTTTTTTGGAAGCATCGCCTTGCAGCACGTGATGTGGAACTGGCTGGAGGCTTCTTCATCTGAGCTCACACACGCTGCCCTCAAGATTAGGCACAGCAGCGCTATTGCTAAATCATAGATATTATCTTGTGTTCAGTATGGCTTGTGTTTTGTGGATTTTTTTGAAAGCAAAACTCTGACTGTGTCCTTGTTTGTTCAGGGAAGTTGCTTTTTCCTCCTGTCTGAAGCGTTTGAGCATTTAGCTGTTAAATTGGCAGTTAACCCGAGGAGATACATAGCCACATCCACAAATTGGGTCTGAGGCGCACAGCAGCTGGAGCGAGCGCTGCCGTAGATTGCTTTCCTGCTAATCCTATAACAGTCTTGGGGTTTCTTCCTATTCCAAAATTGCTTATTATTTGCCCTTGATATGAGCAGTAATTCCCTGGGCACTTCACGAGAACACCAAGATCCCTCTGTTCCTCCTGCGGCAGCCTGTCTCTGCGTGACTTCCCTCGCTCCCGCTCTGTGCGAAACCCGCGGGGTAAATGCCAGAGGCTTTGAGCAACGCACCTGAAGTGGGAGAGGGGCTGTGGTTCTGCCCCCCCGCCCCCACGCCGGGCTTAATCCTGTAAGAAAGGCAGCAGCGATACAAAAGCAAAAACAAGCGCGTTCTGTGCCGCACTCCTGTTACTTCGCAGTCACAATGCACGGGAAATAGCGTCAGACCAGGGTACAACGTCCAAGCTGGAGGTTTTCTTACCTCCGACCCAGCATCTCGGAGGAATTACCAGCTTAGTTTGCAGCCCAGCGTAGATATCAGCTCTCCCGTGTTTGGATTCTCCTTCTTTCTGGATTCCTCTAACTGCCTGGCATCTTTTTAGTATAGGTTTTTCTGGATATCAGTCGATCTGTTCCTCTCTTTGTACAGAGATTCTCCACCGCAACAAAACCCGCTAATACGCAGCGACAAAGCTGTGCGCGAGATGTAACCCAGCCTCGCTGATCGAGGATGGCAGAGAGATGTTATTGCGGTTTGCGATGGGATCACCAGGCCGTTCGCTCTCCTGAGCTGGATGGTGCCAGCTGCTTCGTAAAGTGTACAGAAATGACTTAAAGGGCAAAGGAACCATTTTCTTGTTCTTGTTTTGTACAGCACCGAGGCCGGGGGAATCCTAGGAGAAAGCCACGCGAAGGCCTGACTTCAGGGACTGTTCAGTGCATCGGCGATGTGGATTTGCAGGGCTGGTGTCATGGGGACACTGAAAGGCGATGGCAAATTTAGAGGCTGGTACACGTTAAGATACTCCAGAGGAGCATACGGGAGCTGGCTACGCGACGCTGGCATCTCAGTTCCTGACGTCTTTGATAGTTCTAACCAAAAATGCATAAATGGTGGTACCAGGTGGATTTCAGTCTGCACAGGCCCTCTCGGTAAGAAGGTGCCTGGTTTGTCGCTTTGTTGCTCCAGTGATGGCAGTTACTAACGGTGTCTTAACCCTGCGGGTCCCACCTGAGTGTGGGACTTTGGGGAAACGCAGCTTTCTCAGCCCAAAAGACATTCTCCCTGAGGAGCGAGGTGTGGCGTGGCCTACTTGGCACACCTGTTACATGCAGCATGATAAAACTGGGCTTGGAGAGATTTTAGGTGTATTTTTTCTGACAATTGACAGCGGCTTATCAATTATTTCATTGCTGTGTGTTCCTTTTCCTTTGATTTCCCCCCCCAAAATACTCGGGCACATTTGCATCCAGTTTCCAAAGCCATACGCCTCAAGTGACGAGGTGCAGCACTCTTCTGTCCCCGGGGGCTGGCTCAGTGACTCGCGTTGTCACTGGGGTGCAAAAAACCTCCGTCTGCCTTAGTGAGATGCTTGAACCCGCAGGGCCTGACCGCGCCGTCGCTATATATAACCTGCTTATCTTAAGGCTGCGGTGCAGATTTCACAGGCTGTTCCCGTGCAGGGGACAGGGTGCAGCTCTGTGGGGAGAGTCGAGGTCGGGGAGGGGAGGGAAGGTGGCACAGACCGCGTGCTGGAATCCCAGGGCAGCACTGCCTGCACCTCTGCTGCGGCTGGGAGGGGGACATCACCTGCAGGGTGGAACTCGCTCTGTCCGGAGAGCGCAGGCACAAAGCGTCTAATAGAGCACGTTCACTATCGCTGACCTCTCTGCAAAGGATTCCACTTGGAGCCTTGTTCCTTCCAGGGAAGGCACACGGTAAACTGCAGCTGGAAGTCCTGGGCATTATTAGAATTATTATAGTCCCCAAGGACAGCAAATGGTGTAGTACCTGCGGAAGAGCTGTATTGAATGCAACGGCTTTTTCGCTGTTGAATTAGCCGTGCTGTGTGTCGCCAGAGGGTACATCTGGACCGATGGGGTTCCCACGTTCCAGGCATGGAGGCTGCGGTGTTCCCTCTCCACCCCGCAAAGGGAGACGACGGCACCTTCTGCAGCATCTCTGAAATCTCCTTTCGTCTGCCCGAATCATCTTAACGCAGACCTAACCCAAACTTTCTCAAAAGACTTACGATTTGGGAGGCTCTTGCTAACAAAGGTCACTTTGGGAAGGGGTGTGTGTGCTTATCTTTTCCAAGAATTTTTCTTCCCTTTCTGCACCCTCTCTGGGGGCTGGGAGGCAGCTGTGTGGATCTGATGGCAAATGGGCTTGTTCTGAGTGTCCCACACTGACGTGGGGAGCAGTTTTGCTCTTGGTAGCACTGTCTGTTCAGTGACACCAAGAAAGAAGTCCCTGATGTTCGTCCTTCCGCTGCGCGCGTTGCTCCTCTGGGCAGCACCAGGTGCCGAGGGCTTTGCAGGTTGGCTTCTCCGCAGGGAGTCACCAGGGACACCGGGCCCAGCTGGGTGCCGGGGTCATCCCGGTCTCCTGCTCCGTTTGCTCTGTCGGTGATGCAGAGCCGGCACAGAGCAGACGAAGGCCTGCTGCCTCCACCGCTGCAGCGAGAGCTGTGTTCTAGCAGGAGTGCCCACTTGGAACGCAGAGATGAGTTTTGAGACTGCAAAAGGAAGTTAATTGTGTCGAGACTTGGCTGCTCTGACCCAAGCGGACAACTGACGGGGTGAGATCCTCCCCTTTTTGCTCTAGGTTGTGCAGAAAGCGTTCTCTCAGCTTGTCGGTGGCAGCAGAGCCGATCTACGGGTTGCTGTCGCGGTTTGGGCCGGACTCGCCACTGAGACGAATGACAGAGCAGGACAGTTGAGAGCACATTCTGCCGTCCCCGGGAGTGGGAAACTTCCGTGACCGGGGAAGGTGGTGCAAGGAAGGTGCAGAACGTGGAGGGCACACGGCTGGGTTTGTATTTTGCCAGACGAAGGCGCTTCCCTCCTTCCGCCCTTTCCCCTCCTGCTACTTCTCTGTAAGATCCTGCGTTTCTAGGCTGGCTCAGGAGTGTAACCTCGGAGGTAAACTTACAAATCCCAGGAGTTCCGTAATCAGCCAGCAAAACTGCAGCTGGTCCGTGCCCTTCAAAGCAAGCCCGAGAGGTCTGAAGCCCCACTGTTGTCCTCATTTGGCTCCTGAATTGATCTTAATTTAACAGCCGCAGCAGCGTCCCGATCATGCATTAAACATTGGCGTATGTGTCATGGTGGAGCTCCACAGGGATGCAGCGTGGGGGTGTTGCTGAGGAGGCTGTTAAGGACCGTTAGCACGCTGTGTAAATGTTTAGGAGAGGCGATGTTTTAAAAGCGATTTAATGGGCTACACATTGTTGTCAGCCTTGAGCCCAGCACATCGCAGAAATGAGACATGGTCTGGGGAGAGAAACCAACAGCATCATTGCCTCCGCGCCCGCCTGTGGTCTGGGATTTATTCTCCTGTTTTGTCTGATCCCTTCTCAACACTTGCGTCTTTATTGCAGGCCCCAAGATATTATCGTGTTCATCATTGGAGGGGCGACTTACGAAGAGGCGCTGACTGTCTATAATCTTAACCGCACCAACCCGGGGGTCCGGATCGTCCTGGGCGGGACCACGATCCACAACACAAAAAGGTAATAACAGTATTTTTTACCGTGGATTCTGTGTATGTAAATCTGCTGACGCGAACAGGAATTTGCGACGCCTGAGGGATCTTCATCGCGCAGTAAAACACAGAAACGTGTGTAAATGGTCGGAGCCCAGCTCTGCTCATTATGGCTGAGGGACATATTACCAAGCGGAAGGTTTAATGTGCATTTTTCTGACTTCAAGTGCAGGGAAGTAGATGTGTAGAGGTTTTCCTGCTTGTAATTCACCACACACTCTAATATGAATGAGAAGCCAGTGCAGCACACAGGAATTCAAAACTGACTGCGGTCTTACTGCTCCTGGTGAAATCTGGAGCAACTGCATTTGATAGCAGCGACGTTAACGTACCTATGATTAGAACCGAGTTCTAGGATTACACTGCCAGCAGGCTCCCTGCCGCCCACGAGCCTGCAGAGCATTGGCTGGGTCTTTTGCATTTCTCCCTGGAGAACGGAGCTTTCTTTACTGGTTTGCCGTACGCTCCGAGTTGCCTTTCCTGGGAGGCCAGACATCTGTAAGGGTTTAATCCCTCCTGGAGCTGAGCAATGCCAGGGAGCACCGACCACGCCGACCCTCGTTGATCCTCTCGGTCTCTGTCCCTGGGGTGTCCCAGCAGCTGCCCGGCGGAGCGGGAAGGGCTTGTTTTGGGCAACGCTGGTGGTTTTTGACATCCCCTGCACTGTGCTGAGCGAGCCATTCGTAAGGTCTCGATCGGGATTTACAGAGTCAGATGGCTGGTACAGAAACCTGGAACCGTCTTGCTGTAGCTGCCCAAAAATTCCTGTCCATGTGGAATGCCTGGTTTATTTCCTGTGAAATGTCTGGTTTATAAATACAAATCATGTTTCCTGAACCCAAATTATTCATCTGAGTAACTGAGCACAGGTGGAAATTCAGACCAGGTTGTGGATTGTTTCCCATCAGCACGACTTGTTGCTTGCCAAGCAAAGGAGCAGGAATTCTTTCAATATGTGCCTTGCTCCTTTCCACCACTCCGTGTGTCCCCGTCGTGGCCAGGGGACGATGGGTTATGGGAAGGAGGGTAGGGCAGGAATGTGACAGGTGACCCACATCCCTCCCATGTGTCCCAGCAGGAAGCGCGGTGAAATCTAAGTCCTGGGAGAGCCCCCGGCTTTGTCCAGCAGCTGCTCGCAGCTCAAAGGGAGCTCCCTGCTCTGAGCTGGGGCGGAAGGAGAGCTCCGACATTACCGCCTGGAAACGCACAGTACAGTCCTGCAGCAGGAAGGAAAAGTTACGCTGCTCAACATTTGGGACGGAATTTTCAGAGCTGATTAACAGCTTTGGGTGCCTGAGCAGTCTCCTGGAGCTCAGGAAGCACACGCTATTAACACCACAGGCGTACGTCAGAAATACAGCTGTCAAGCACTTCATTGATCTCAGTTACTGACAGGTGGACTCGAGTCTAGCGAGCAGGCTAAAAACTGGCTTGGTTTTCAGGCCATATACGTGCATTGCTGCTGCATCAGAGTCCGGTGTGATATTTATAAAATCCTTGCACTTTTGCCCTTCCTTTTCATGCCTGTAAGGGACCTTCGGGCTCCAAAGCTGCCTGCACAGAAGCAGTAACAATTCTCTCACAAGGAAATCCAGTGGCTCCTATCATCACTTGCTCAAAAAACTGCCCAAACCCTCTGAATTCACAGTGCCCACTCTGAAATTTGGCCCCTACTTTAGCTTAGCGTCAGATGATTGGAAAGCTGCTGAACTGATGCAAGCCCAGCAGCAAATTGCTTTTATGAACTGGGTTACAAAGGCAAGTCTGTATTAGCCCACATATCGACCAATTCCTGCCCAAATTACCCAGCTTCCTCAACCTTCTGCTTTACAAAGTAGCCTTTGAACTAAATCCTGGTTTAGCCAAGCCTAGAAATAGCAAGAAAGAGAGACCCGCGGACACAGCAGCTGCTCTTTGATAAAAAGAAAGAAGTTAAATAAATTGTCATCTTGCAAGGATGCAAAAAAACCTGGTTCCTATTCAGCCTGGCATCCACTGCAACCTCGTGGTCTCCCCCCATGCGTTTTGAGGCTGATTTTGACATCTGCCAACACGCCCCCATCGAACTTTTACCAGCATCTGTGCTGCGAACCTGGGTGGTGCTGTCATCGCGCCACGCTGAACACGAAACCCAGAGTAACTGGTAAGGAGGTCTCTGGGATGCTGTAGTTTTTCACACCGTATTGGAGGTTGAGACCTGCCCCAAAAGTGTATCAGTGCAGCAGATTCAGCAAAAACTGTCACTGGAAGGGGGGGAACAGAGAAAACTCACCGGCGTTTTGAGCAGGAGAAGGAAAGCAATAGTGTGGCGAGCAGGAGGGGCAGGAGGAGGTGGTTTGAGCTTTAGGTTGATGTCCCAGCTCTGCTGTTGACCTGTTGGGTGACGTTGGGCAACTCTCTCCTTTGCCTACACGCACCAGGAGGTCTCTGAGCAGGGACCATCCCTCACTTCTGCTGTATGAAGTTTGGGATTTGCAGCTCCGTCGTTGGGCTCCGCGTCTTAGATTTGTGCTGTAATGAGTGACGTTAGCTAGTTAGGGCTTCTGCCACGACTACGTTTTGGCGCAGTCTCTGAATTATTTACAGAAAAACTAGGATACTGTATCAAAATTTGCATTTCAAAGAATGAAGTGAAAAAAAAAAAGAAAGAAAGAAAAAAAAGAGTGTTGCTTTTTAAGGTCTGAACTCCAGAGTCCTGCCCAGGAACTCCTGATGGGGACTGTCGAAGGTCCCATTCTAAATAGCCCTGCCCCGAATGATTTGCCTTTCCCTAGTGGCTCGAATAAGATCTCCTAAATGATGAGAGGCCACATTTATAATAATAACAATATTAAAAACCAGAACTTTTGAGTCAGTAATGTCGCGCCCTTCCCAAGGGAAGGCTGGCCCGTCGGCTCCCGCACACCGAGGAGGAACAGTGCAGTGAGCTCGCTCAGGACGCCCGAGAAATGGAAAAGTTTCCCCTCCAACGAGCGTTAACCACAATTCAGCAAGGGGCGTGAGGGTCATGGCTATTTCAGCAAACACACCGAGGTGTCTGATGTGAGGAAACCTAGATTTTATTGTCCTAACTCCTCCAGTAATCCACTGGCCTTCCTTTAATGAACTGTTGCTTATTTCTGCTGGATTAGGGTTGGTATGTCACAATAAACAAGGAGATTTGTATATTAATGCGCTGAGCAGCCCGTGTAAGCACACTAATCCTGTGCTTTCATTGTTCTTACCAGTCCAACTTAAATTGTCATCAACATCTGTGTTTATGGGGTGGGGGTGGCTTAAGGGATATCCATTCCGCTTTTTTACGAAGCGGGAGACAAACAAGCCTTTGGAGCTGGTTATGTTGTTAGAGCTGTATATTTGCGGGAAGCTTATCTGTTTAAGAGACCATCTGCATTGTCCAGTGAATCTACCCTAAGTAGATGCTTTGAAGTGGGGGGGTGAAAGATACCCCATGTGGGGGGTGAGCAAAGCAACATTCCGTGTTTGCAAAGAGGGTCCCAGAGTGGGCGTAGAAGGTACCTCCTTCAAGTTTCCTTGCGCTGCACAGTCATGCCAAGGAGAATCTGTCCCTGTCGATCTTTATGGAGTTGTGTCCGTGTAGATGCAGAACAGGGGCAGGCGTCTAATAACAAAGCTCATATCCTGAAATGAGGCGTGTCGTCTAAGGGATTCCGTATCAATAAATCAGGCTGCGGAAGCTGGCAGGCTCTGCTGTAGCGTTTATTCCCCTATTTGAAAAAATCCCAGTGGTTTTACAAGGTATGAGAAAAATTTCATTGCTTGTCTTCCCTCCTCTACCTCTAACAGATAAATCCATGTAATGCACCTATTCCTTGGCCTCTGTCCTGACACCACCCAGCGAGAGGGCTGGGAATGCAGCTGGGGTCTTCTGTTCCTGGCTGCAACCGAGAGCTGGGAGAAAAAAATGCATGAAAGCAGCAGGGGGGCTGAAAAGTCAAGTGATGAAAGCCAGAGAAATGCAGAAATCCAAAGATCAGAAAATCTCTTTGATTGTGCACGCTCAGTTTGGCTGCAGCTGAGGCTGTAAATCTGTCCCATCTCGGTTTACTCGATTCCTTTTTTTCCTCCGTTCCCGTTAACAGGCGACCCTCGCGCTGGTAAGTCTAGGAGGGTGTACAGATACGCGTTTGGTAAGAATTTGAGACTCCTTGAGAAACCCCAGCAGGGTGGAAAAAGCCCTGTTGTTGTCAAGGAATTTTCAGTGTTTTTCTAATCAAACCAGATTGGCTGCCTCTGGTACTTCTCAAATTTTGGCAGCCCTACTAAAAATACTTCTATTATGACTTGATTGTCAAAAAGGTAAAAAACCCTTCCTGGACGCGTTTTCCTGCGTGACGCAGCGCCGTGCCCGGCGTGTGGGGCGGAAATGCCACATCTGCCCGTTTGATGCCGTTCTGCAGCCACGCCACCGCATCCGGGCACTGGTCAAACCACTCGATAAACGAAGACCCGAGCGTAGAGCTCCTGTCTGGCTTTTTTCCTGCAACATAACAAGCTGTAATGGAGGGGCTGAAAGGCTGGGGATTATTAATCATAGGTTCTTTTAAAAAGGCATATGTAATATGTGTTTAAATTGTATTTATGGTGAAAGTGAGAGGTCTTTCTTGACTTGGTGCCATTCCTTAACTGACCATAGCAACATCTGTAATTGCCTGCAGGAACCAGATAAATTTGGGAAAAACTGGAGTTAAATCTGTGGGTTTTCCGTTGCTCTCCAAAACACTCTTTAAGTTAACATTTGTGTAGGGTCACGAGATCTTAGGGATTAGGGCAAGGAGAGAAAAGCAAAGAACGTAATTGCCGGACTTCAAATTGAAGAAGTCAGAGCTTCTGATGTTGCTGGCAGTGCCTCCCGACTGCTCCCCTTCTCTGGGCTGGAAGCTAGGAAGAAGTGGCTCTGGCTTCCCCCGCTTCCTAAAGAAAATTCAAAGTGAAGGAGCTGATTCCTTGCTGTGGCAAACGGTGCAACCACCAGTCCCACGGGCAACCAGCTCCGATCTTTGCCTGCACAAGCAAATGGATCTCAAAGAAATTCTGCTGGGTTTGGAGGAGAAAGGGTTAACAAATGATCAATAATCGGCTAAAAATGGAAGATGAAGACCAGGAGGAACATCTGGCACGTGGGGCTGACTCATCCAGAGCACAGGTTAAGCCCAAACCTGCTGTGACTAATCCCAGGGGATCTCTAAGCCTGACCCACTTACCCCGTTACAGCAATAGCCTGCTGGTGCCGAACGCGGTGCTCCGCCGGCGGAGCCCGGTCACCGACTACCTGTGCCCACGGGAGGAGCGTTGGGACCCGCTGCGGTTCCCGCTCCCTGCAGAGGGAGGGTTTGGAGTACAGCGGAGAGATAAGTTCAAATTCTCCTTGACACTCGCACTCTGATCCGAGGCTTTCCCAGCCGGAGCTGGAGTAGCTGTGACCGCTGCGCCAGGTGCTCTCTGTGTTTCTCGCAGAGTCCTCAGGGTCCAGGGGCAGCAGCCGCAGCACGGTGCGTCTTTACCGCGCTCCAGCTCACCGCTGCGCCACGGCTGGGTTTGGCTCCTCCTGCGGACGGGGAGGCCTTCTGTGCAGGGGGTGCTCAGAGGTGGTCCCGTGCCCACTTTTAAGACCTCCCTGAAGTCTCAAGGGACAGTGTCTCACGGCGTCTCCCTCTCCACAACACAAACTTTCTCCCCAGATAGCAAGTAAACAGGATTCCCCTTTAAAAATAAAAGCAAGTCATCCTCTGTGAAGAACTCAAGTCTGCCTGACTCTAACGCCTAAAAATAAAGCTGGAGGAGGGGGAGCTCTCTCGCTGGGATCACGGAGCTGAATGACCAGAGCGCAAGCCACGTTCCTGTGCACCTCTTGTGGGTCAGGCTGCTGCCCTCCCTGAATGCGTATTTCTAAGTGCCGCGGTGTTGAGATCTGGAATTTGGTGCAGGCATTTGCATGAGATGTTATTTTTTGATTTTTATTTTTTTTTAAATCCTCTTGATTCACAACCTGGGCAGTTAGTCCTGGTTTATACCTGGTTTAGGGGAATCACATTTGTGTAGGGTTCGTGGTATTTATCTTTTATTTTTTATTTATCTTTTTTTTTTAAAAAGCGTTAATGTTCAGATAATTGACCAGCGTATTGAAGGAATGAGTCAACCTAGAAACTGGTAGCACTGTATCGCATTGCCAGAGTAACCATCTTCCTGGTAACACGTCCTCATGGGATCTTCTGTGGGAGCGTTGCTGCGGCTTTGCGAAGGATTCAGCTGCCTCCCAAACTGGCAGGTGGAGGTAACTGCCACCAGGGCTTCGTTTTGGGGACAGTCACAGCTCCTTTGGCTTCGGAGGCTTCTCGCGCAGATGTCCAGGGATGTCACCTGAAGGCTCACTTGCCGGCGTCGTGCCCTGGTGTTTGCGCTCAGGAGCTGTATCAGCACAGGGGAGGAGGGTCTCGGGGGTGTTCGCAGGACAATACTCCAGACAAGTCACCTGAAAGACACATGTGGGGAGCAGGAGCTGTCGCTTGCTGGGGAAACTGGGACTGGCTCCAAGCTTCGGTCCTAGTCCGATGCCCACCTCTGCAGGCTGTGCTCCCGTCTGGCTTTTGCGGGCAGGAGTGCCCTACGAAAGCATATAAAAGCCTAGAATCAAACAAAAACAATGCAAGGAGCTTTAAAGCATTATTCTTTCAAAGGTTGTTTTTTTTCCTCTTGAAAGGATTGAGTGAGTCTCAAACCTTAACCCACTTTTAGACCTATTTAAACAACTGCGTTTCCAAGGTTTAGCCCTCCTCGCTCCGGCGAGCTCTGCTGGATTAAGCTCCGCTGTGCTCTGTGTGGCCGGGCTGAGGCCACCAGTGTGTGGGTGAGATGCACGATATATACCAACAATAAATATATATATATATATGTACAGCAACAATAAATACCGCTCTGTGCATGCACCTACATCTCAGCCTGCTGCGCATGCCCGTCCACCCGATACGAAACGGGCCTGTGCTCATCGCAGGTGTAAGCCTGGAAACTGAAACGCTGGGGCATGTGTCAGGGATAAAATTGGCCTTTGAAACCTGCCTGGTGACAGAATGGGTGAAATCCATTTTGCAGACGCATCAAGGTAGAAATCATCTCTCTTGCCACCAGCACCATGCGACCAGCAGCAGAAATTCCTTGCTGGCAAACAGAGTTGCTTCCACGGTGATGGTGCCTCCAGCCGTGTCCATACAAGGCTTTTGAGATGCACTTCAGAAGCATTCCAGAGCGGGACTTTCCAAACTATCAAATGCTTCGCCTAACTCTGCTCCCAAAGACGTAACGGGACTTAAGTGGAAACAGATTTGGGCTAGGACTGAACGGTCTTGCAAATTCTGAGTTCAGGATCTCAGGATCTGAACCGGAGCAGGACACAGAGCCCAGCCCTCCTGGCTCCCAGACGTTCCCTTCAGTGCGGCGTGTTCACCGCCTGCTTCCACCTTTTCCCCTCTGCAGGTGGCCAACGCCAGCCCCCAGCAGCCCATCTCCACCTGATAATTTTGTCCTTGAGACGCGATTCATCTATTCAAATGTGTCTCTGAACGTGTTTTGTCTGGAACCCTTGCTCTGGCGTGCGCTTGAGCCGTTCACTTGACTTTATAGGGCAAACGTACATAAATCTCAAATTGACAAGTTCCTTGGGGTCTAGCCCCCAAACTCCCTTAAGTTTCCTTGGATGATCATACTGGGATGAAGCTGAGTGCGTACGTAAGCATTTTACTGAGTTAAAACTTGTCGTGAGATGCGTCTGAATGAATGGTTAGTGCCCAGAGGTTTCCATGTGGCTCATTATTTAGATTTGAGCGTGGTCTAAAGAGGCTGGAGATGGGAGGGAGGGTCTGGCTGTGGGTGTGGGCGCTGGGAGGAGGCCGAGGAGCTGGGGCCGGAGGCAGGAGCAGCGACCCGGGCTGCTGGAGGGGCTGCTTTCCAGAAAGCCCTGGCTGTGAAATGTCAAGGATGCCTCAGCAGGAGGTTTCCACCCTGCCTCTTCCTGCCTTATCATCCGCACAGGAAGACTGAGAGCGAGCAGAAAAACAAGCCGGAGCGTGGGCCTTCCTGGCTTTGTGACTGGAAGGCGAGCGGGGCTGCCAGTGCCGTCCAGGTGCTGAGCTGAGCCCACGAGGAGCGGCTGCCCTCGCGTTGGAAGCCTTACCCTTCGTGGGGAGAGACGAGAGACCTCCCGGGGTGGAGCGTTTAAGGATGATGGCCACGTGCAGGGAAGATGCTGACCTGGGGATCCGTGCTGGGAGATTCTGGTCCCCGGGGCAGGGCATTGCAGTCCCGTAGCTTTGCACTTTGATCTCCCTCATTGAATTAGTCCTGGATGGTGGGAGGATCTGTCGCTGAAAATGGGAGCGTTCTCCAAGGCTTATTTCCTTGGATTCACTTATTTCCTCTTGGATTCGTGTCTCCTGTCTCTCACTGTGCCAGTCTGAGGACATTTCCCCTTGCAAGCAGCGGGAGTAGGTCAGTCAGAGGGTGATCCATCCACCCTGCCCCTGTCCCTCGAGTGCCACGGGAAACGGTTAGCTCCGATGGCAGCTCTTGGGATGCTGCTTTTACACTGGAGGAGACGAGTCCTGATCTGAGCGTCCCTTTGTCATGCGCCCCTTCAGGGACCTCAGTCCCTGACACCTCCTTGGGGAGGGAGCTGCTGGGTTTGACGTGAGCCTGATGAGGGGAAGGAGCATCACCGTTGGGATGGGGATCCCCATTTTGGGTGGGTTTTTTTGTTGGATCACATGCTGTTGTGGGCAGGTCCTCTCCTCTTTGCCACCGTTCTCCCCATCCTGGTGACGCCAGGGTAGAAAGCAGATGTTTTCATAGCTCTGCGGCTGTAGAGCACTTGTTGGTTTTGTCCAAAGGCTGGAGGCCAGGCCATGCAGTTGTTCTCTGTTTGCATGAGTGAAAAGTTGGCCCTTGTCTCTGCTAACCTTAACTTTGCTTGGCAGCTTCCTCGAGGAAGTGACAGCTTCAGGGTTCCGCGGCCGAAGCACCGAGAGCTCTCAAGTTACGCCAAGGTCAAGCAGCAGACGGTGAATCTTGGAGAAACCCTGTCTCGCCCATCCGGAGCTTCCACGAACTGACCGTGCAGCTTTGGAGCAGAACTGGACGTTCCTGCACTGCGCTGCTGCCGTAGCGTCCCCCATCCACGCCAGGAACCTTAACAGGCACGAGAAGCGTCTGGGCAGGGATTGCTGGAGTTGGCGTCTGCCCTGATGAACCAGGACATGCCCCAAACTGCAGCGCCCTCCGCGCCTTCTCCCAGGCAGAGCTCTGCTCGGGACACGGCCGCGTAATTGGAATTGGGGCCTGCAGCAGAGCCTGGGAAAAAGGTCGCTGCAGGAGCACTGGGTCTCTGCAGCTCTGCCGGCCGGCGGCAAAGCCCTGCACTTACTTGGTTTGTCAAAACACATGGAATGAGTCCCCTAATGAACGTCTCACGATCCTGGCCCAGACTTCTCTGTGCATCTCTGGAAGGTGAAGCTGATGGGCACTAGAAGCCCTTTGATCTGCTCAGCTGTCTGTATATTTTGAGTCCTATTAAATAACCCATTTTGACTGAGCCTCTTGTCTATTAAATGATTCCTAATATCCCCTTCGTAATGCCACCGAGGTATAATTACATTCTTAATCTTCTTTATTAACTTCTGTTTACCTTAAGAAACAAAACACAACTCCATGGCCTTGTTTTTGCTCCCATGTTGGGAACTGGGAAAGTGCTGTGATTTCTTTTCAACAATAAAAATAAATCTAGCAGTATTAAAACACGTTGGATTCAAAAAGAAACAAGGGAACTGCAATTGTGGAGCAGAGCTGGGGCAGAGGAGGGTGGCTGGCACCCTCCCGGGCATGGGAGCTGGACCAGAAAGTGCTCCCGCTGCTCTCCGTGCCCTGGCTCCGGGGAAGGTGGGGACAAGCAGGGGGAGAGCTGTAAGCCAGGGCGCAGGTGTCCCGGAGAGAAACGCAGGCTCTCCGCCCCCTCAGGAGGAATTTTTTTTCAAGGTTCCTTTTATTTGAGGTACCGTGAAAAGCAGCACAGATTAAGAGTCAAAACAGACATCAGCAGACGGGATGCCTGGCTTCTGTGAACGTCTTTCCCTTCTCTCTTCTCATAATTAAGACTGAACCTCTGGCGCCCTGAGAGCTCTGCGGAGGATGGAAAGTACCTGAATTCGCACTCATTTCTCTGGCTTAATTCCCTGAAGCAAGGTCACTCTGAGCCTGGGCGCCTGTCCATCCCAAAATCTCCCTGCAGCGCTGAAGGATTGATGGTGCGTGCGGAGCCACGCCAGGGCTCTCGCCTGAAAACACCGGGGCCAGGCCATGGGGCAGAGCTCCCGCGCCGTGGCATTAGGGAGCGTTTCCCTTCTAACTCAGGAGCGTCAGGCGTTGTTTCGGAAGGGATGGGTACTGGTGCGGTTTCCAGTCCAGCGCCTTCCTCCTCTCATCGAGGAAGCTGACACATTTAGCTCCTCTCCTCCCTGTAGGATAAAGCCCTGCAGCGCTGCAGGGCTCCTCGGGCAGGAGCTCCAGGGGCTGACGCTGTTGCTGGAGGCAGGAGGTAGAGGTAGCTCACGAAACGAGGTGTTTGGTTTATTTAGCCAGCAGGCTCTCACCTTATCAGGCAGCTCAATTTCCTACAGCGTGTTGTAAAAGGTTGTGCTCCTGGTACTGGATTAAGTGGTGGATTAAGAGACTCCCACAATGTGACGTTCCGTCAGCCTTTCCGAAGTGAATCCTGTCTCCTGCGTGTTTCTTTTTGCAGCCCCCTTGGTACACATTTCTGCCCCCCGGCAAATGCGAGCACTGAAGGTTTGGACCAAGCCCTGTCCCAAAGTCCCCAGGACCCATCCCTGCCCCCTGCGTAGTCGTGATTTCCCTTGCACGTCCCTCGCACGTCCCTCGCTTCCCATCGGGAAGGCTTGGAGAATCCCAGTGCCACCCTTTGCAACGGCTCAGGCAGAGCTGGCATCCCGTGAGGTTGGCTGGCGGCCTTTGCATCTGTTGTGGTAAACGATCAGAGCTTTTCAAACAGAGCAGATAAAAAATTGAAACAAGGGGCACAATGCTGGGGTTTGGGTTTTTTTTTCCAGTTGCATTTGGACCTCGTATCTCCCGCTGTTTCACCTCAGCCTCCTCCTCCTGCTTGGAATCCCACTGCTTTCCTGCTGGCAAAGCGAATCAGTCCCCAGAAACGAGACCAAATTGGGCTCTCCAGCCAAAATCCCTGCCTTGTGATTTCTGCTGGGCCAGCAGCAGAGAGGCCTCCAGAGCACCGCTCCCAGCGCAGCGGGGAGTGAAATTCCCCAGGGAGAGCCCTCGCGCTGGGACCGCAGCGCCGAGCCGCGCTCCGCCAGCGCCCCAAGAGCCCCGCGCTCACCCAGCGAGCTCCCTCGCTGCCCCGGGTCCCACGGGGGCACGGAGGGGGTGAAGGAAAGATCTGGACCTGGAGCATTCCATCTCGGCAGAGCTAAGGGGGGCCGCACCCCGATGGGCATCCCGGCCCTTACCTAGAGATTGTCAAAAACAATTCCCCGCCGGTGCCTCCGAGGCCGAGTCCTGCTCGGACACCCGGGGTATCTTCTGTGCTGCAAAGAGCTTCGTGCCCCGGGTGTCACACGCACGGGCTGGGCACTGCTGAGCCTGCAGCAATCTGCGGCCTGTTTCCAGGCACCCGTAAGGATTTTGCTTGCAAGGTCTGCGCTGGTATAAAAGGAGTGCACTTTAGCGATGAGCAGGGACTTGGGGCTTTTGGTTCACACAAAGCTCTAAACCCACCCTGGGCCGCGGGAGACGAGCCAGAGAACTTTACTCAGTAGCTTCTGCATCTCGTTTATAACTCCGCTTAAGCTAAAGTGCACGTTAAAAATGTACCCAATCTTTGTTTAAAAACACATATTCCCAGACCGCCTGTCCTCCCTGGGTTTCTTTTTTTCTTTTCAAGTACACACTGTAGCTAAAATTGGACTTGCTTCAATTTTCAGCTGCTGGGTTTTGCTCTGTCTTTTCTTTCTGAGCTTTCTGCCATGCCAGTGGATGCACAGATCATACTCAAGACAATTTTAGCCATCGTGTATGCGGATTAATTTGCCTTCTGGAGGCCACGTAACTTACTGGATGGGGGGGGAAGAGAAGCAGTTCCCAGGGGCCTCCCTCTGACGTCTTAGGAAGATTCTGTTTTCCCGTCTGGAAGGAAAGGCGTCCGATGACTCTGGTTTAGGGCACCACGAACAAAAGTCCCCCCACACTGAAGAAACGGTTTCCCAGGGCATTTTCTCATGGAAAAATCACCGAGCTGAAAAGGAAACAGCAGGGCCCTTGGTAGGAGGTGGGAAGACTCTCTGCGAGGCTGGTTCCTTTATCATTCTGCTGAGCCCCGGCTTTTTGTGGCTCGGCTTGTATTGTTCCTGCGCTCAGAGAGGCAAAATGGGAGAGTCTCAGTCATTCAAACGCTTGCCTCTTTCCTTGGCACGGGTGACTAATACTTGTGCAGATGGAGATTTATTGGGCAATTGCTAGGCTCCTTGCAAGATGGGAAGAGCCTTCCAATTTCTTCTTTTGGCCACAGCTTCAATCTGTTCAAGGAGCGGGAATAACACGAGAATACAGGCGGAGTAATGTCCCTTGCTGTTTCCCGTACCCAAGTGCTGGGATACAAAGTGCACGTTGCTGTTCTGTGGAGGATGTGATCATAGTTCACAGAGAAAGGGAGGTGATGCCTCTGCATGATGCTGAAACTGGATGAGGATGGAGCTAAATCAAGCTTTTGCACCAAAGTTGCTTTTTTCAGAGAAAAACGCAAGTGTGGCAGCATTAAAACACTTTGCCAATGTGTTTTGCTGAGTTGTTGGGGCGTTTGTTGTTTTTTCAGTATCAAAACTCTGGAGAAACTTTTCATTTGGAAAACAGCAAAACATTTCGAGACGCGTGAAATAAAAAATCCTTTTTGTTTCTAGCTTCTCCTTTCCTTGCAACCAAAGGAGTTTAAGACAGCTCAGAAATGAAGGATTTTCTTCTCGTTTTATCTGCTACGTGCTGACGAAGGTGGGGCTCTGCTGGTTAGTGGCCCCGGCTGCCACAAGTGACGCTGGTCCTAACGAGGGGAGAGATAATGAGGGGGGAGAGTCCCTTCGGCTCTGCCCAGTAGGTTTGTCCCGGGGGAGCCTTGGGAGGGACAGCAGAGTGCTCCTGAGCGCTGCAGGACCTGGGGACCCCCGACTGCCCCTGCTGCTTGCCCCCTCGCCTGCTCTGTCCCGCTTGGCTGAGGGCAGCCCGTCACCCTCGGCATCACCGTGTCCATGGATGCCAGGACCCCGCCATCCCCACGGCTCCGGGAAGGGTCCTGCTGAGAGACCTGCAAGTGAGTTTCCAGATCTCTGACACGTGGCTTTTAATCAGCGATTGACTTGGGAATTAACAAGCCAGATCAAATGAAATGAGCTCCTAAATCCTTGGGAATTATCTTAGCATCACAAATAAGTCCTGTTGATGTGGAGCAAGGCGGGAGAGAGCAAAGCCCTGTAGTGGCGAGGGGGCCAGCTAAGCCTGGCTAGCAGTGTCCCTTGGGGACCCTGCCATCGGTGTCCTGACGGCTCCTCGTGGTGGAAGAAGCACACAGCCGTCCTTGGGCATGGGGCGGATCCCTCCAGCCGGACGGTGGAAGCCGCACCGGAGGGATGCGGTGAGGATCCGCAGAGGAATCCCGTGCTGCGTCCCGCCGGGAGTGGGGTGAGGACACAGCCCCAGGGAGAGAACCTGGCTCGTGCCCCAGGTGGCCCGGGGGCCTCTTCGCTGCTGAAACTCTCCACCGAGACAGGGCTGCTGGAGCGATCGCAGAGGGGGACGTCAGGCCACAGGAACGCTGTCGAGTCGCACGCTTTTCAGGCTGCGTGCTGGCTGACAGCGCCAGGCAGATGCTGTTGTGTTGGTTTCTCTCCTCCCCTCTCTGCTGATGTTTTCGCTCCAGTGAATGCTGCTACCTCGTTTGCCCCGGCGCTGCAGGAAGAGCCATCCCCGCGCAAGGTGTGAGCGCTGGGCGAACTCCAACCCCACCAGAGCCGTGTTGACCATCTCAGCGCTCCCCGCAGACCCCGCCTGCCATCATCAGCATTAGCCTGCAATTTCCCAGGCTGAGGCCCACCTTATATCCCACTCTGGTTCCTGACCTCCCCCTCCCATGTTGTCCTTTCAGTCCTGAGCTCTGTTTGCAGAGCTGCCCGGTTTGTTAGCTCTCTGCAAATTTCATTAGCAGGCTGGTTTCCTCCCCCTGCCACATCATTAAATTAGAGATGTTAAATGACATCGGACCTCTGGGAGGGAAGTCATGGCAGAAAGGGAAAACACACTGCAGTAGGAACACAGAGATGGGGCATTTCATTTAGGGCAAAAAAACCCCAAAACCTCCAAACCTGTCTATAACTAAAATAAACAACAGGGGAAATAAAGGCCTGTCTTTCTGTTACACGGAGGCTACTTTCCAGCAGATCAGCGGTGCTGCAGGGGCAAGGGACAGAGGACGCAAAATTGGCAACTGCTTTAAAGCAGCAGTGAAAGGAGAGTTGCTGAGACCGGCCGCCAGGCGGGAATGCAGTAGATGCGATCATTTAGCAGGAGGTTTATGCTGGTGAGAGCCATACTGGGACCGTCTTGAGTGCACAGTGAGGGGAGGCTGCTGGAAGGGTGCCTTGTCTCAGGAGAGTTTACCTTCGCGTGGGAAGCACTACAGCAGGCGTGGACGGGGCTCTGGACTGTGTCTCTGAGTTTACTCCTGGCCCTTCCACTAACTCTTGCGCTGTTGTCTTAGCTCAACGTCAAACTTGCCCTCAACCCCAAGTTCCCAGTGGCCCAAATTTGTCTGCCTACACCCCAGCCCATGCCCAACCTAAGCCAACCTGATCTCCAGATGAGCTTGGCTCGAACACTGTGAACTCTGTGAAGGTCTAAGATCTCCTCCTGCAGGCCATGGGCCAGGGATAGATTCCGGCTCCGGCTCCGGCTCCGGCTCCGATTCTGGTTCTGCCCTGCTGGAAGCCCCTGTAGGAATTAAGGTTCTTCATTAGGACACGGATGCAGCATGACCTGCTCGGAATTACATCCCCGTTGCGTACCTCTCTGGACAGGAGCATATCTCCCGTCTTTCCCACCCTCTCCGCGCTCCATAGATTACATTTGAAGTTGTTGGGAATAGGGCAGAGCCTTGAGTGAGTCACTCTACAGCAGGCGACTCTGGGATCTTGCTGCCAACCTGAGCCACCAGCCCCTGGAAGAGTCTTGTGGAGAAGAGAGGAGAGCTGAGTCCCGGCCCGCAAAGGAAACGGGCAGGCCCCTGGCCTGCTCCCGTCCAGAGGAGTGCATTCCCCCATCAAGCAGACCCTTTCCCAGACAATAGTGCTGTAATTATCTTCAGAGACAAGGAAAAACACATGTCCTAATTAAACCCAATTCATCTTCTAAGCAGCGGTTTCACACTTGATATCCAGAGGCAAAATTATGCGGGGGGCGGGGGGGGTGTTAAATACATAAATAAACTGAGAGTGTTTGTTGTTCTGCTTTTGCAGCGAGAAGATATTTTGGTAACTGTTTATTATGGATCAACACATCATAGGGGAGCAAAACTGCAACATCAGGGCTGAACAGAGCAAATAGGATGTTTGAGGACAGC
This sequence comes from Sterna hirundo, assembly GCA_009819605.1. Classification (NCBI taxonomy): domain Eukaryota; kingdom Metazoa; phylum Chordata; class Aves; order Charadriiformes; family Laridae; genus Sterna; species Sterna hirundo. Next base: position 3,378,075 of record CM020458.1, on the reverse strand, counting down.
AGGCAGGAGGACATAAACACAACTTTGGAGAGAGGTTCTCTTTTCATTTTGCCCACATTTTCAAGGTCCTTTCCCTCCCTCTTACGCCCTTCCCCCTCTTTTAAAAACAATGATATTTCTGTGCTCCGTGTAACAAAATTCGAAGCCGTGATATTAGCAATTCCCTTCAAGTGCATCGTTCCCTGCTCCCTTAGAGGATGGGAACTCGGCCCGAGGCTCACATCCCCCCAGCAAAGGATGGGGCACCGACCCGGGGCTCCCCCCTCTCCGCTCACAGCCCTTCACGCCAGCAGGTGCCTGGAAGAGCGTTCCTGCACCCACCACCATGATGCCCCCTTCTACGGGGACCCTCCCGCGTTCCCCTGCCACTGCGAGAGTCCCCTTGTGCCCAGCCCCGACGCCCCTCGCGTGGCAGAGTAGCGCGGAGTGCCTTTGAGGAGACAGCTTTTCAGAGCGCAGCCCTTATGGAGCAAAAGGCGGAGACTCTGGGCCAGTTTGTGGGGCACAGAGGAGTCCTGGAGCCCGGCAGGGGCTGTTGGAAACACTGTGCTGCACCTCCCGACGTACAGCCCCGAGCACCAGGACCGAAGTCGCTTGGCGATGATCCCAGCAGGAAAATCACATCCTGATGCGGACCCTCCAGAGCTACCGCAAGAAGGTACTAAAGAAGTGATCGTCGTAGTTTTATAACTTTATCATCTAAACATTTCTGGTTCTGTCTTTCCTGCTCACGGCCAGGTGGCCGCTCCCAGCTCTGGGCCGCGAGTTGCTTTTTCCTGCGGTGTTATTTATTAGGTACTTCTGATATATCCTGCAACCACCATAAAAAACACACCGCTACTGCAAATACAAACTGGGAAAACAAATCATCCCAGAATACAGTCTACTCAAAGGTTGTTAAACTATGGACTGAGTTAATTAGCAGCTAATAAAAGACTAAATTCTTCCATTAGCTATTCCGGTATGCGAGATCCACTGATTTCATTGGGGGCCACTTGCGTCTGTGGGCACAAGGCCATATTTACTGTGGTAACCATGAATGCACATCACAGGACAATCAGGGCTCGCCGCAGCTGGGACGGGGATGGGGACAGGGACAGGGTGGGGGGCTGCACAGCCGTACAAACTAGTTGATGTGCCACACCGGTGCGAACACGGCTCAGGGAGGCCACAACCCTCCCAGCCCCTTCCCCAGCCCAGTAAATCCAGTGAGAGCAATGTCCGGGGGTTGGTTCCACCGCTGGGATTGTGACTGCCTGTTTCAAGCACGGAAACTGGAACTGGGCTCCCTCCTGTCTCCCTTCCTTCCATGTAAATTGTTGATGTTTCCAGATCTGAATCACCGGTCACATCCTTTAAAACGTGAGTCACTGTCGTACTGCTGCCTGCAGCCCTGTTCAGCCAGCGACGCCCCTTGTGTTTTCCCAAAGAGCCTGAGGATTTCCACTGGAGCTGGATTCCTCCTGGGACAGGTGCGCAGGGGCTTCATCTGCTGTGGTGAGACGGAGACTTCGCTGGCACGAGGCGCAACGGCCAGGGCTGTTCGTTCTCATGGCGCGAGAGCCTGGCTCTGCTGGGTGAGCGGCACAAAGGGCCAGGAGCCATGGCCAGGGGGGCTCCCAAGTGGCTGAAGACCCTCCTCAGCCACCCCAGCGCTGCTGGGCCATTGCATTTCCTCAGCTTTGTGGTTTGTGTGAGAAAGGGATGGCCCCTTCCAGCAAGGAGCCCTGCGCACTCCCCCCGGGACGAGAACAGATTTAGAAGTGCCACAGAGATTTAAAAAATTTGTATGTGACAACGGGGAATCTTACACCAGTGACTCGGCACACGGCTGCGGGAAATGCAAGGCATGATATGGACTCTTAAACGGGATTTCAATGGGAGTGAGGCATCTTATCCATCCCCTTTAAAACTCCCACGAGGTACCTAATGGTAAGTCTTTTGGCACGCAAATCCCTTGATAAAACCCCAAACACAATCCCGAGACAATTTGTACTCAGAGTACCAGAGACCGGGGTTAGGCTGGTGAAAATAGCACACACCTGTGAGTGCTGGGCTGTCCCGACGGTCCTGCAAGGAGGCCATTTGGGAAGAGAAGGGCCCTGACCAGCGTGAGTCCTGATTCAAAGGGCATGACAAAGCTCTCCCGCGGCTACCAGCATCGTGCCATCTGGTATTGGCCTGCAGCCACCTCTGGGGCGCTCCGTAGGACCTGGCCACTGAAAACAGGACATGAAGAATAACAAGTCCGGTTGGGAGGCAAAATGTTATTAAATAAATTGGCACACTCCATCATGCAGTAAGAGACCTATAAACTGCACCCTGGCTTTAGACAGTCGACTATTGCTACAGTGAGGGCGACTCACGTCCGTCCCTCTGCCACCACACCTCACCCGCTTCTCCAGCTGTGCCCACATGCCGAAATCCAGCTGTGCAAGGTGGATGTCACCGCTGGGCCCCGCCAGCCCCCGCTGGACACGTGCCATCGCTGTGGTAGTTCTGCAATCTGCAGGAAGAATCGCAGAGTGGTTTGGGTGGGAAGGGACCTTAAAGACCACCCAGTGCCACCCCCTGCCCCGGGCAGGGACACCTCCCACCAGCCCAGGTTGCTCCAAGCCCCGTCCAACCTGGCCTTGAACCCCTCCAGGGATGGGGCAGCCACAGCTTCTCTGGGCAACCTGGGCCAGGGGCTCACCACCCTCACAGCAAGCAATTTCTGCCCCAGATCTCATCTCAATCTCCCCTCTTTCAGTGTAAAACTGGTCCCCCTCGTGCCATGGCTCCCCTCCCTGCTCCAGAGTCCCTCCCCAGCTTTCCCAGAGCCCCTTGAGGGACTGGAAGGGGCTCCAAGGTCTCCCCGGAGCCTTCTCTTCTCCAGGCTGAACCCCCCCAGCTCTCTCAGCCTGTCCCCACAGCAGAGGGGCTCCAGCCCCCACCCCGGGGCAGGACCCTGCACTTGTCCTGGTTGAACCCCATGAGGGTCACATGGAGCCGCTTCTCCAGCCTGCCCAGGTCCCTCTGGATGGCATCCCGTCCCTCGGGAATGTCACCGCACCACTCAGCTTGCAAACGTGCTGAGGGTGCCCTCGGTCCCACTGCCAAGAACCTGTGCCGTACCCACCCAACCCTCTCAAGCGGAACAGACCAGCACCTGACACAGCTGAATTTACTGAAGAGAATAAGGGAAGCAATACTGAAGCATTTAGCACACTAAAATTGTCAAAAAAACACAATTATCCTTACGGTACAAAAGGGGAAACTGAGGCACAAAGTTGGCAACTCCCAGTTCTGGCCCCCACAGAGCACGGGGCTGCACGGGCACAGAAGGAAAAGGCAACCCCTGCTCTGAGCATCTTAGCGGGTGGGTTTGTTTTAGCCGGTGACGTGTTGCACTGTCCCAGGCGTTCAGTGCATCCCCCAGCTCACGACACGAATGGGAGAGCACCACAGAAATGCCAGCACTTGAAAAAGAAAAGATACAAACCCACCAGCCCCTTACTCACAAAAGCCCTGAAAATACCCTGATCCAGGCACTCAACCGCTGCTTGTGCTTCCAGCATATAATGTTTTAAAAGATGTTAGCAGCACGAGTACATCATCGGTATTCTCGACGCATTAATTCCAAAGCACTTGGGTTAAAATACAGTCTACAATCGGTAGCGTGGGTGTGCGCCAGACTAAGGATCAGATGGGAGGTTTTCACTGTAAAGCGACCAACAGATAATTGATCAATGACTGATCAATCTCCTTCTTTATCTATCTGCTTCTGAACAGAACTATTTCCTCCTTTCGCTGTTTTTCTCTCTGTTTTACACATCTCCCTTATAAACACAGTCTATGGCCTCAGTCCCACACTCAGATAGTTCTGGACTTGCAGCACATACAGGAGGGAGAACAAATAATCGGAAAAAAAAAGGTATTTTTTAGGAAGCCAAGCACCTCCTCACTTTTGGGAGGCCGTGCTCTGGATCTCCCTGTCTTTTTGCCGTGTAAGTCCCTGCTGCCAGACCCTCCGTGCTGGGAAGTGACCCCTTCTCCCTGGCCCCCTCCCCGGGGAATCTCCCCGCTCCTCTTTTGTTTGTGCTCCTAAACGCTCAGCCACTTTCTCGGCAGAAAACCCTCCCGCTGCCACCTGGCTGCTCTTCCATCTCCCGGGAAGTTTTGCAGTGACCCACGCCACAGCCAGGAATGTGGCTGGGACGTTGCGGGAGGGGCCACGCATCTGACAATGTGCCGCCCCCCCCCCCCCCGCTGACCCCAGCCTTGACAACACTCGCATCGAGTCAGAAACAAAGAAGAAAAACCCTCGTGGGCTGCGATTCGCCCTTTATTGTGAACCCCAGACGTCATACGCGCACGGCTATAGATGGAGCTCGGGAGCCCAGGCCAGCCCAGTGCAAGCCCACCCGAGCTCCGTGATGGTGGTGGTGGCGGCGGCTGGTGGGGGGGGACGCTGTGTCTGCATGGCTGAGGATGTATTACAGAGGCGGGCTGGTCTCCATGTAACTAGAGAGCGTCTGTGATCTACAAAGGGTGAAGGCAGAGAGGGAGGAAGAGGAGGTAGCTGTGTATTTCCCAGCCGCGCTCTCCCCAAGAGGAGGCCGCCGGGAGCCCCTCTCTCATCCCCCCCCCATCTCCCTCCAGCGCAGCACACTAAGGAATGATGAAAAAAAATAATTCTGCAAAAAGGGTGAGTGGAATCAGTTCTCCTTCGGGGCAGGGTGGGGTAGGGGAGGCTCCCGGATGTTTTGGGGAGGGGGGTTTGTCTCTTGATTTCCAGTTGTTCGCTTTGCCTTGCAAAAAAAACCCCAAACCCCAACCAGATCAAAACAAACCCAGACCCAGCGCCCGTCTCTCCTTCTCTCCCGCTGCCCAGTGCCTCTCCTTCCTCTTCAATTCGCCGGGAGATACTATTCGCCGCTTCGTGCGGAGCGATGTAGGCAGGCAGTTTTCATTTTTGATCACAAGGAAACGATAAAATCCGGAGACACCATCAGTCTGTCGCTCTCCGCTCTGTGCCGTTTGCGTGTGTCTGCTGCGCCCAGAGAGCTTATCGCTGCCTATGCAGAAATCTTAAACATAAACCCAGCCATAGATTTCACCTCTAGGATGAATTGTTCATAAAAGGCTCAAAAATGCAATTTTCACTGCAGTAAAAAAAATCAGCTAGCTTAAATTCTGCCCAACACCCTCCTGTTCCTCTTTCCAACGCGCGTTATACGAGGCGAATATAACATAACAGCCTTTCTTATATAATGCCAGGGTGAAGCCCTGCCTGCGATTTTTGCATCGTCCCCTCGCTATTATTGTTGTCGCTTCGTGTCTGCAGCAGAAAAATCCATGTAGAGCGGATCGAGCAGTCCCTCAGTCCCAGCTTCGGTGGAGAGGGGCCGGAGGGAGGGGGAGGCGAAAGTTGGGCAAAGAGGGAGGGGGGGGAGAAGAGGAGTGTAAAACCAAGAATAATACCATTTTCCCCCATTTTCTTCCCTCTCTCTTTGTGTTAGGGGCAACAGGATGGAAATCAGCAATCTGTGCAGCCAGAGAAGGTCGGCTGGGTGCGGAAATTTTGCGGGAAAGGCATTTTTAGGGAAATCTGGAAAAACCGTTATGTGGTTTTGAAGGGAGATCAGCTTTACATCTCGGAGAAGGAGGTAGGATCGGTTTCATTTTCCTTTCCCATCCCCCCTTTCCTCCCCTTTGCAGATGAAAAGCGCACGCCGAGGGGACCCAGCCTTTCCCCAGCCCCTCCATTGCCCCTCCATCACCAGCCGGGCTCCGGGAGGTTTCTCGGGGGCTTCTCTTCCCCGCGAGTCGGCCCCGGAGAAACCTGGCTGGGGCTGGTGTGTCAGCTCCGACAGCGGCTCTCCCAGACAGCTCCGGCTGGGAGACATTTTCCCAGCACTGGACACATGAAGGGATTCACTTAGCGAGAGTTAAAACCCTCATCCTTCTTTCCGACGCGGTGAAACGGCAGTGCCAGCTTCCTTCTGTGCCTGTCCTCCGGCATTAAGTTCGACAGTGGTCTTGTTCCCAGCTGCTGCACTGCTCTATTTGGGAATAACTCTGGCCTCCCAGCGGGAATCCGGTCCCTTATCTCTTGTATTTTTTTCCGCCTGAACCACACCGCAAGAGGACAATGGGGGAATTTAACCACGGATTCAACACCTTGTTGAAAAACGTGCCCCCTCTCCTCCCCTTCGTCACCGCTCAACATAGGCTGGGGTTTGGGGTTTAATGTGGTGTTTACATTAGACGTAATTGGATGTGACTATCAGGCCGAGCGGCACGGGCTCTGGCAGGCTGGGATCCGGCTGTCCTTGTGCAGCCTCCCCCTCTTAGTTTTTGTCTTGATAAATTCATCAGGAAGAAATCCCCAGGCAACAGCACTCCTCCCTCTGATTACCCTTTCCAAACTCATCGCTGGCGCTAGTGAGAGTTGTGCCCAAAGAAGAGGCACGGGGGCTGTCTGGAGTCAGGCTGCTGTTAGGACAGGGAATCTGGGGCAAGAACATGGATCTGGGTCTGGGTCTTGGTGGGTTTCCTCCCGTAAGTGGAGGTTATTCCCTGACGGGCACGGCCAGGTGGCCCATTGCTCAGACACATGGCTACCTGGGCCAGCTTGATCAGTTTAGGATCTGGAGAGATAACAGGGTCCAAAGCGCCAAGCATAATTTGATTTAGAGGCTAATTGAATCACGGGGCATGGCGAAGTGCAGATGGATCAGGGGTTATTAGAACACAGAAATAGCCTAAAAGCAGACTGACAGCGCAGGTCCCGCTTAGCCATGTGTTGGCATTTCACAGCTCGCTCCCATCGATCCCTTGGCTGCTCCAGAACCGGAGAGAGACACGGGAGTGGGGAATAAATGTTGGCTGCAGGCTGGGGGTTCAGGTAAAGAGATGTAATAGGAGTAAGATTAGAGAGTGTACACAACCCTGGTGGTAATGAGGCACTAAACTTATGATGAATCTATGGATACATTATGGATGGGGAAAGTTGGACGGAAAGATGGACACAAGAGGTACACAGCGAGTGGCAAAAATCTCCTTTCATTTGGGGTCATTCTCTTTCCCCGCAGTAATGCAGACTGTACAGCGTGGATTTCTCAACAGCAGGCCCGCTTGTCTTCCATGACTCTTACAAGCAGCTCACATACCTCTGGGGCCACAGATCAGAGTTTAGAAAGTGCTAGACAGACAGATTACATGGCTGGAAGGATTTTACCTGCTGCCTTGCGTTCTACCAGTCCTGGTCAATGGCTCTGCTGCACTGGGGCCCCGATTCAAGGCAGCACTGAAGCACGTGCCTGAGCAGAAACATAAGCTTAAGCCCAGTTAATGGGGATGGAGCTGGAGCTTGTACTTTTTGAGCCAGGACCTGGAAGAGGAGTAACCATGAGCAAGTCCAAATGATAGGGGAGATGCCTGCTCGGATCAGACTGTGCCAACACAGTTGGAACTGCTGGGAAAGGAGTGGGAATGGGCCGGACTGGTCCTGGTGGACGGCCAGCTTAACAGGAGCCAGCAGTGTGCCCAGGTGGCCAAGAGGGCCAACAGCATTCTGGCTTGTATGAGGAATAGCGTGGCCAGCAGGAGCAGGGCAGTGATGGTGCCTCTGTACTGGGCACTGGTGAGGCCTCACCTCGAGTGCTGTGTTCAGTTCTGGGCCCCGCTGTACAAGAGGGACATGGAGGTGCTGGAGCGTGTCCAGAGGAGAGCTACCAGGCTGGGGAGGGCTCTGGAGACCAGGGCATATGAGGAGAGGCTGAGGGAGCTGGGCATGTTTAGTTTGGAGAAGAGGAGGCTGAGGGGAGACCTCATTGCCCTCTACAACTCCCTGAAAGGAGGGTGTAGAGAGGTGGGGGTTGGCCTCTTCTCCCAGGTGAATAATGACAGGACCAGGGGAAATGGCCTGAAGCTGCGGCAGGGCAGGTTTAGATTGGATATTGGGAAGAATTCCTTTACTGAACGAGTGGTCAGGCACTGGAACAGCCTGCCCAGGGAGGGGGTTGAGTCACCATCCCTGGAGGTGTTTAAGAAACGTCTGGATGTGGCACTTCAGGGCATGCTCTAGTGGCAGAGTCTGTAGGTTGTTTGGTTGGACTTGATGACCTCAAAGATCCTTTCCAACCATGAAGATTCTGTGATTCTGTGATTCTGTCTCTGTAACGGTAAATCGACTGCAGGTTGGGCAGACGCCGAACAGTGTTAGCAGGATGCTGAATAGTCCCGCAGGCAGGTGTGAAGGTGCAGTATCAGCAATGGGACTGAAAGACACTGTAATTCACAGCGGAGCTGGCAGGGAGGCTGTGTATGTGGGTTTGGGGACAGTTAGAGACAGTCAGGGGAACTTTTCAGGGTCCCTGTCACCACCATTCCATGGGGAAGGGGCCATACGGGTGGGCGGAGGGAGAAAATTGTCCCTGCTGAAGCAAAGGCAGAACGAGCGGCTGTCACCACAGCGTGTGACGGGACAGGGACTGCCACCCAGGCTGCACTGACCGCCTGAGCCCGCGGGATGCGTTCTGCCCAGGCTTAGGGCCTCCTTGGAGAACCTTCGCTGGGGAGGGGGCCAGGGCTCCCAGAGAGCAATTCGGCACCTGTAAGCCCCGAGCAGCCTCTGAAGTACCCGCTACAGATACACCCCGGTGCCTGATCCTAACGCGGGGGGCCAGCCGAGCGGCCGGGCTCCCTGCAGCAAACTCCTGCAGGGCTGGAGGAGCTGCCAGGGCTGGAGGACGCTCCCAGAGGCTCCGTCTGCAGCCCAGACCTGCGCAGCGCCGTCCGGGACAGCACAGCCATGCTGTGTGGCACAATGCACTCCCTTAAGCAGTGTTTCAGCCCTCCCTTTGATGGGAAGTACTCTGGATCTTGCCCGGGAAAACAAGAGTGTTTTCCAAAATCCTGGCCACCCTGAAGTCACCAGCTGGACTGCCGCTGGTGGCAGTACGGCTGGGGTGTCCCGGACACCCCATGCTGCCGGGTGGGTGGCTGCGTCTCTCCTGAATACCCCAACTATTTGAACCCTGGAGGATAAATCGAGAGCAAAGGCTCTGCTTGGCTAAGGAGCAGGGAAGCCTGAGACAGCATTCATACAGGAATCAACACCAGGGAAGATGTGCAGGACAAAGACATCTGTCTGTCCATCCCTCCCTCCCGAATACGTCCAGGTAGCCACCGCTCAAATATCTGTGTGCTCCGAGCCCACAGGGACGAGGCTGCCCGAGGGGCCGCGCGGGTGCTAGTTCTGAACAAGGAGCACTTGTGTTTGTTTCAGGGAGTGCGCGCGCATTTCTTTACGGGGAAAAAAACTAGTGCATGTGCAACCGAAGCAGCACTGTGGCTCTACGTGTGTGAAAGACCATAAATAACACGCAGCAGTGACTGCCTATGTCTTTATATGGAAGAATCTGTGGTTGTGTAGAAATGTGGTTTCAGAGGTAACATCTGGCTGCGTGCATGTGCGCTGAAGTGACTCTGTGTGGCTGCAGGAATGAAGAATGTGCCTGTGTTGCCAGGTCCGGCATCTCTGGGAATCTCGATACAGGAGGTGGCTGCAGCCCCCTGGCCATGGCAGACGGGGGGAGCCCGCTCGCGTCTGCCTGCGCCGACGGAGGGCACACGCTCGGTGTGGCTGCCGCTCGCTTGTGCGTTTTTCAAGACTTTCTGCTCAAAGACAGACAGGTCTTTTAACACACAGCGTGGGTTTTTGGTACTGACTGGACCTTATTCCTCAGCAAAGCCAGGCCTTCACATACCAACAAGACCTGAGCTGAGGTCTGCCCCGGGGAGACCTGCCCCGGGGAGACCTGCCCCGCGCTCCCTCCTGTCCACAGGTCTCAGCGTGTTTCAGAGCTCTGCTCCCGGAGCACGAGGCTCCCTCCACACGCTCCCTTCCCTGGCAGCAGGTGCCTGCAGCTCCCGCAAATAGCTTAATATATTGGGATTTGTCAATCAGAACAGGACGGAGCCTCTTTTGTGGTTTTTTGCACACACGGGATTATGCCCAGTGGGGAAAATGGAGTTGTGTGAGAGGCTCTTCACTGCCCTGGAGAAAGGCTCTCCAGTTGTGAACCCCTGACACCACCGGTGCGGCTGATGGGGCAGGCACTGGATGCAGCCAGAGAGAGAATTAGGTAGTGCAGACCCTAAGGAGACGGGAACCGAAAACCCTAGTGGAAATGGCCACTAGACAGGCTGAACCTCAGCCTGATTTCTGCAGTGATGGCAGAGGAGACTCAATTGTCTGTTTCCGCAAAAGATCAAAGTCCTCCTGTGATATAAATTATTTTTGCTCCATCAAAGCCATCGGAGCAACGTGGATTTGGTGGATGGAGCTTAGGAGTTAACTCTCATATTAACCTCAGTGTTGCTTGTCGGCTCCTCTTAGGCTCAGCGGCTGCTCTAGAACAGAAGGCAGGCTGTTCAGCGGGTAACGCAGGACTCCCGGCCTCCCCCCATCAGCTCAGAGCGCCGCAGGAGAAGGGGTTAAATACCAGGACTCCTGGATGCTGCCCTCAGTTCTGCCACACACTCACTAAATGAATTCAAACCAGACATTTATTTACTTCTGCCTGAATTTCTCCCTCTGGAAAGCAGGGCTAATAATACTCATCTCCCTAAGGCACAAGGTGCCTGGGACGGGGGAACTGTATGTCACATAGTGTGGGATCCCTCGGGAAAGATGTCAGCTCAGGGCAGGTAATGATGCTGCATGAAGACAACGCGGAGCAGTAAAACCGCTGGGAGCTGAGCACCGGTCTGATACCTGGAAGGGCTGAAGGGACAGGTTTCCAAAAGGCTAACCCCCACAGACTGCCAAAATCCCATCGATATCCACATCGATTCCTGCTGCGAATCTGCGTGCTTTTTCACTTGCCTACCTAGGACCTGGGCTTGCAGGTTAGAGACTAGCCCTGGTTTATTTAGTTTGGTTAGGAGAAGATGTGAACGCCTGATAGACGCCTGGGCTTTCTCCCTGGCAGAAACCAAGTCTGTAAGGAGAGGAAATATATTTTTATCAGCCCAGCTGATACACCTGGAAAATGCGAACAGGGCTTTTGAGCTACGTTCTTTCATTAGGGCATCAACCTTTGGAAGCTGTGAAACCTGCTCTAACACCTAGAACCTTCTGCTCTTCCAGCCGTGCACCTCAGCAGTAGCTGGGGCTTACAGACCTTCCTTCAGGCAGGGGCTCCGAGCCGGCACAGCTCTGCACCCCTGCTGCAAGCTGAACCCTGTGAACTTATGCAAAAAACCCCTTCGTTATTTAGCATTTGGTCATCAGCCAAAAAAAGCAGTCAGGGCAGAAACACGCACGACAAGATGCACTGAAGTGCGCTGAGCTCTGCTAAGTGCAAGAACACCTTCCTCGGATCATTTTTGCATTCCTTCCCCTTGCTCTCCTCCACACCGGTTCCCTCCCCCTCCTGCAAATTTCTGGTAATTGTTCTCTTGTTTCTAGCACAGCTTTGTTATTGCTTTGCACTTGGGAGTAGCAGTCAGACTAACACAGACACAGCTGGGCTCCTACCACTTCCTGACAGGAAGCCCAGGGCCGTCCAGACAGCATGAACGGACTCTGTGATGACGAGATGTTAATGAGGAAATGCTTCTCGGGGCTTCCTTAAGCCTTTTCTTGTTTGCTACCAAAAGCATCGACTCAATTAGCACAAGAGCACTTGAAAAGTAGTCTGTTCTCGCTCCTCATTTGTTACATCACCATCAAACACGGCACAACTCCCTCTCTGCCTGCAAGGGGTGTGTGCGTGTGCGCCCGCATTCGAAGGAGCCTCTAGAATTCACATACGTGGTTCATGCGTGTGATGGAGCCTGTAAAGTACCTGCGGCGTTTCTGTGCACGTGCTGCTCACGTACTTGGTACTGTGGTGACGCTTCATGCTGTGCGTTTGCACTTGGGGAACGCCTCTGTGTGCGGGGTGGCCATGTTTTCTGTCATGTCTGCGGTTGTAGGTGCGGAAAGTATCATAGGATCACAGAGTGGTTCGGGTTGGAAAGGACCTTAAAGACCATCCAGTTCCCCCCCTGCCCTGGGCAGGGACACCTCCCACCAGCCCAGGCTGCTCCAAGCCCCATCCAACCTGGCCTTGAACCCCTCCAGGGATGGGGCAGCCACAGCTTCTCTGGGCAACCTGGGCCAGGGGCTCACCACCCTCACAGCAAACAGTTTCTGCCCCAGATCTCATCTCAATCTCCCCTCTTTCAGTGTAAAACCGTTGCCCCTCATCCCATGGCTCCCCTCCCTGATCAAAAGGTCCCTTCTGCCCCTTCCATACCTCTCCTGCTCCAGCTCTTTTAAGCCAGCCTTTTCCCTTCCACCTTCCTTCTCCTGCTCGGCCAACCTCTGTTCTACACCTTCAGCGAGGCTCTTTTCTGCCTCAGTGGCACCGTCCTGCACAGCCAGAGAGAGGGTCAAAGAACACTTAGGCAGGAACGACACAGAGACCGACTCCCTTTCCCTGCAACAGAGGTAGCTGGTGAGACAGGGCAGCACGGCCCTGGGATTCCAGTACAGCACTGGGATGCAGAAGAGCTGGTTCCAGCTTCAGGGGCCAGTCGGTTCTCAGGGACCTGTATTTCTGGTAGCCTTGGCTGATGACTCTCTGGGGCAAGGGAGTGGAGTAGAGAGCAACTTTCTGCTGCCGTCCCCCCGTTAGCTCAGGGCAGCAATCTGACCGTGAAAGGCCTGGAAGGTCCTGCTCGTGCCCTTGAGCCACCAAGTTCGTGGTGCAGCCTCCCCTCAGGATGCAGGTGTGCAGGTGGGGGGGCAGTCTCCTGGGGCACTGCCACTTCTGTTCCACCGAGGTCCGGAGGCTCTGCCTGAAACCAGGGTCCTGCTGTGCCAGTGGCTGCACAAATGCTCTACATCCCCATCTTCTCTCCACACGTGCACATTAACTGGTACTGAAGAAGGTGCACATTAACTGGTACTAAAGAAGGAAAAAGAGGACCACCTGCAGTGTCCCACTGTACACAGACCATTTTAGAATCATAGAATGGTTCGGGTTGGGAGGGACCTTAAAGATCACCCAGTTCCAACCCCCCTGCCTGGGCAGGGACACCTCCCACTAGACCAGGTTGCTCCAAGCCCCATCCAGCCTGGCCTTGAACCCCATGCCCACAGCATTTTGTAGGTCTCTGTTACCTGAAACTCCCCCAGTGCTCCCTGTGTTTCTTCTAGTTCACTCGCAGACCAGAACCACACAGTTACCTCCCTTGTGCAGCCAGGGAACCGAGGACAACGAGGAGCCAGTGACAGGACAGGCCATTAAGCTCAGGTCTCCCCCTTCACCTGCCAGTCCCCGCACCAGTGCTGCTTCCCGGCACTGCCGGAGCTGGTGTTGGACACATGCATGGATTCCCATCTTGGCAACAGCCTGATTTTAGCTAAGGTCTGCAGAAATTTCTGTCCCTTGCTAGCTGGTAGAACCACTCGGCTTGAGGAAGTGAAACTTCTGTCTCGGCTTGAGAGGGGAACATGCTGGCTGACGCCGTCCCCGAGACTGCCCATGTTTGGATATTCAGCCTTGCTGAGAATCTGTAGGTTTCTTGTTACACCCCGCGCCACATTCTGACCTCTTGAATGTCTCGTGGATACGTTACACTTGGTGTCTTGTGATTCTCTGCACCTTCCGCATTTGCTTTGAGCATGCCACATCTCAACAGGGAACTGCTCAGGCAAATCTCCACCCAAAAAAATGTGAGGAAAACCGCAGAACTTTGCCTGGTGTGACTGTCCTTCCACTGCGCTCCTGCTTTGGCCTCAGAACCCAGCCCTGATCCTAATCAAGGCGGTTTGGAGTTGATGCAGGTGACAACTTGATGAGGGAGGAAATTTTAACTCTCCACCAGCAAAACAACCAAGGGGCAGTTAATTTAAAACCCCTTAGGGATCCTCCCGTTGCCAGAATGCTGCGAAGGAGCATTGGCACAGGAGAAAACAGAGCTTTGGAAGCATGACTAGCTGCCAGGCTAGAAATGAGCCCTCCAAGCCTTTGAGAGAAGCTACTTTGGGTACCATGGCTGGTGCTCTGACCCACTACGTCTGCACAGGATCGCCAGGTCTCACAGTGTCATGGTGGCCGGCGTCCCTTCGGGCTGGCCCTGCTGGGCAGCAGCTGCGGGGGCGAGGCGTCCGAGGAATGCAGCTCCCCTCCTTCAACTTCAGCAGCACGCCAGCAATGTCAGCCTCAGCACATCTCCCCGCTGACTGCAGGCCCAGATTAGCCGCTGGCCGCGTGGCTGCCTGTCGTGTGGCTACACCCCGAGCGGTGGCAGCTGCCACTGGGGGTGCGGGGACTGTCTGGTGTAATGGCTCCAGGGTCTAATGTTCCCTGCTTTAGGGACCCGGCTTTGTCTTAGGTGGTGGGGGACATCTTGGGTTCCTGCTGTGTGCCTCAGTTTCCCTTCCCTCACCTGGCCTACTTGGAATGCAGGAAGCATTTCGTAGCTCACCTAAAGGGGCCCCAGGAAAGCCGGGGAGGGACTCTGGAGCAGGGAGGGGAGCAATAGGATGAGGGGCAATGGCTTTAAACTAAAAGAGGGAAGATTTAGACTAGATCTAAGGAAGAAATTTTTCACAATGAGGGGGGTGAGCCCCTGGCCCAGGTTGCCCAGAGGAGCTGTGGCTGCCCCATCCCTGGAGGGGTTCAAGGCCAGGTTGGACGGGGCTTGGAGCTACCTGGGCTGGTGGATGGAAGGTGTGTGTCCCTGCCCAACCCAACCGATTCTATGATTTCTGGGAGCATGGGGAGGAGCCAGACTGAGCCCCAGGACAAGAAATTGCTTTGTCTGCCTAGAGCAGGTACAGTACGGACAGCAAAGCCAGGAGACAGCCATGGCAGCAATTGCTTGAATTTATTTACCTTAATCCTTTCAACCCAAAGCTTCCCTGCAGGGCAAGGAGTGCAGGACCTACCTGCCCACGAGGCTCTGAGGTCCCTCAGCTCGCTGCATGCCAGGCACTCAGCAGCTGTGAGGAAGGAAAGACCCGCTGGCCACCTCCCAGCTGGGAGTGATTTTGCCAAAATCAACCATCCAGGCCTCTCCCTGCCTAGCAGATTTGAGCCAAGTGGTCCCTGATTCCTCTCAGCCTCAAACTAGAGTGTGGGAGACCTCAAGAAAGGTTAATGAAAGCAGAGGATCCAAAAAATACCCACATGTGCGGAGCCCCAGCTGCTTCACAGGCAGGTGTGCAAACCTGTGCATGGACAGGAGAGGATACGCCGCCCCAGACAGGGAAGATTCTGCTTTTTCTTGACTCCCTAAAAGAAGCTGTAGAAAAGAGGAACTGTCAGGCCTTGGAGAGCCTGTTTAAGCTGTCTTCCCCTTCCCTGCAAGTTAGAGAGCAAGAGACAAACTGGCTGGGGATGGGGAACCAGACTGAAGACCGTACCCAGAGGAGATGCTCAGCCTTTCCCAGAACGCAGACCTTTTCTTAAAGAGCTTCAAGTTTGGTGTCTGAGACTAAAAAATCACCCCTGACTTTCAAAAATCTACACTCAATCTATACTCAGCAAAGAAGAAGAAAACAGATGTGATGGTCATGGTAAATCTCCATCACCAGGATTAACTCCTCACTCAGAGCGCCCTGGTGCATGAGGAGCCATGGTAGGTCACCCTGACCTAAGTGAAGATCAATGCTGCTGTGCTGCCCCTGCCATTCCTTTACAAACCACGGCGGGCGACAGAGAAAACGTGCTTCGTTCCCTCCTACTGAGAACTGACACCTGAGGCTCTTTCCTCCCAAAGGTCTCCAAAACGTTGCCCAAAGAGCTTACGCTGCTGGGTGCTGGGAAGACATCAAGCCAAATGCTCTGCTGGCAAAACCTGAAGGGTTTTATTTGCATGGCTCCGATCTCGCTGAAAATGTGGAGGAGAGCAGACACCCTGCAGGTTTGTCACCCACCTGTTGACATAGGTGACCAGGATTTAGGCTCACTGACCGTGTGGTTCCAGCAGCTTTGTGGGTCTTTAAGGGTTGGTTTTTTTCTTTTTCTTTACCGAGGATGGGCTGCATGACTGTCCTCAGCCTCTGAGTGCTCATCCTCTCCTGCCTCTGCTCTGTAACTCATGCCCACCTCCTCCCTCTTCTTGGCCCCAGCAGCCTCCCACAAAGGACAAAAGATCTGGCTGGTACTTTTGAAGTTTGCCTTTCACCTTCCTTCTCTCTCGTTTCACTGTTTACACACTGAATACTCTCTTATTTTGTCCTGCTGTTTACTCCTCTGCCTGCATGTCTCGGTGCGGGGGAGAGGGGGGACATCAGTTGGCAATGGCCCTTGTGAGACATGACTGCTGTCCTTCCCGTGCCCCGCGCAATCGCTGCCGCTGCGTCACCGCAGAGGAGCCCATTTCGGGCTGATGCTGAGACCTCTTACCACCGCCAAGGCAGAACAAAGCCACATTCACATGACTAAATTACGGCCCCATTCACTTTATGGTCTCGCTATACTACCAAGGCTCTGCACAGGAGGGAATCAATCCCAAGTGAGCACAAACCTGCCTTTCCTGCCCACGCTGCAGCTCTGGCTGAAGGGCAGACAGACCCTTTGGTATGCCCACATCCTTAATGGTATCCACATGTGCACCCATTCCCCAAATTACCTGTGGGAGGCTGGACCTGACCACCTGCTCTGAAATGTAGAAACGGGACACCACCATCATCCTTTTAATGCAAATAGATGTTGCTTATTCGCAGTTCTTAAGCATTTTATAACTGGTCTGTGCAGACATACGGCATTTTGTTGAAAGCGATGTACCGTCTGTGCAGCAGGGTCTCCTGTCTGTGTCATGGGTAGACAAGCGCAGGCTTAGAGCCCTGGCATTTGTCAGTTCAAGTCTTCTAAAGGACGAGCTACACCTGAAGGGTGTTTATCTGAACCAATTACACCCATCCTCTCTGCAGCCTCCGGTAGATATTCCTGGAGGCAAGATACTTGAGTCCCGGCTCTCATGAGCTCACGGTGCAGGCTCTGCATGTCTGAGAAAGGAGGGAAGGGCTGGGGAAGTCCCAGTGACCTACATGAGCAAACATCTGGAGTAAGGACTTCTGCCTCCGCCACTGTGTCACAACTGGGGGCTCAGAGGGGATCGGCTTTTTCTGCTGCAAATGAATAAGGCTGAATTCAGCCAAGATTCTTGGAAAGAGGTGGATTGCAGGGTGGTACTGGGAAGAGATGAAAGCCGATTAGAAAGGCACAGGGACGATGCATAGATAGACATTATCTGTGAGAGACATTTCCATATCTGTCCGTAACAGCCCATACACCATAGCTGTTGTCATAAGCAGAAATAAGCAATAGCTTCTGGGGCTCCAGGAATAGCTGTGGACACTGTCTGCCTCCGAGTTCTTGAAGACAAACTCCGGGGATAGAAGGAAAAAAGGACAGAGGGGGAACTGCAGTCATTATGCAAGGCCAGATGGTCAGTTTATCTCTGTCTCTGGTTAGAAAGCTGGTTGCTGCGTTTTAGTCAGCCTCTTTGTTTAAATGCTATTGAAAACATCACGGGGAATTCCTTCAGCGCTTCACAAAACTAGGGAGGAAACATATTAAATGGGTTGGAGTCCTTTCAAGAACTCCAAGAGCTAAGACCTCATCACCGTCTGCCTTTCCGGCACCTGAGTTACTCAAACTCAGATCCCAGCCTGTAATGACCCCAGCTGGAGTCGGATTAAGCAGATTGACATGGATTTGAGCCTGCTACAGTTCTGTCCTTAGCGGACACGCAAAACCAAGTTCTTTTCCATCCCGGTTACCTACGTTGCTCACGTTTACCATGGAACAAGTAGAGCTGCCCTGCTGTAGAAATGGGATGTGAGGATTAAAAACATTAAAAACAGCAATGAAAAGGAAGGCCATTCAAAACTAAAGGGGGGAGGCAGAAGACAGGCTCTGCATTCTCTTCTTTGCTCCAAGTGTCCCCTGAGTGACAGCACCTTCAGGTGAGGGGTCTGTCTGTCATGGGGCAGTGTCAAGAACCCTGGCTTCCTCCCCAGCTCAGCCACGGCCTTCGCAGCCCTGCGCAAGTCACATCTTTAATTTAAGCCTCTGTGGTATTTATCCATAGCTGCGTGCCTGTCACACCAGGGCCAACAGAGGAAGTCTTGGGGAACAGACCTGGAGAAAGTGAGATGTTGTAAAAGCTGCCAAGTGGCCGCTCGATGGCTCTCTGAAGGACAACCAGGAAGTGCTTGCGCCTCTGAAGGCCAAGCCCTAGCACTCTCCTCCTTCTTGAAACCCTTCGTGAATCCCCTGGCTGCCAAAGGTCTCTGGGGGCCTGGCCACCCAGCAGCTGCCAGAACAAAGCCCATGACCTGGGCCATCACTGGGGCCTGGATGAATTCTGCCCTAGACCCTTCCCAGGGGATGAGGCTCAGCAGTGGGGGAGAGCAGCAGACGCGTCGTGTCAGTAATCTGGGACTGGATGTGCTTCATCCACCCCCCAAATCAGCTGTCAGCACAGCCTTCAGTAATACCACCAGGTTAAAAATAGGAAGTGCTAATCTTTATCCCTCAAACTTTTGTTATGCTGTCTCCAGAAAAGCAACAAGCACTAATATGATTGCCCCTTTTAATCAGCAGATGAAAGTCCACCTCCTCCCAGCATCTCCTGCCTCCACAGGAACCTCCTCCTCGCTGACAGCATCCTCTTCTTGCTGCTGGAGTAAATCCTGTTCATTTTGGCGGTCCACAAGCATTAACACTGTGTCTGGTCACACCTGCATGTCAGCTCAGCCCAAGCCCAGTAACTTCGGGGGTGGGAGAGGCAGTCAAGTCCCGAAGGAATTCATAACAAAGCAGGAATTAACCTAGGAGACTGTGATTTTCAAGTTATCATTCTAAATATGTCCCCCTCATTCCAGAAGAGACTTGAGTCAAAACTATCACATTGAAAATCTCTGCTTCTCCCCCGCAAACCCAAGTGTAGCGCTCCCCAGCTAATAGTGCCGTTACTGCGTTTGTGCCTTAAGGTGGACGACTCTCGCACAGCGTTTCAGTGACCACAAAACCCACCAGAGGCTCCAGCCCACGTTCTGTACCTTCAGACCCCCTGTGCAGCCACCCCGCTGGCTCGGAGCAGCAGCCCTGCCACTGCCTCTCTGTCCAACATCTGCAAAGGCTGTAATTTTATTTTTCTTTTTGCAGGTAAAAGATGAAAAAAACATACAGGAAATGTTTGACCTGAGTGATTATGAGAAATGCGAAGAGCTCAGGAAGTCCAAAAGCAGAAGCAAAAAGAACCACAGCAAATTTACCCTCGCCCACTCCAGACAGCCTGGGAACACGGTATGCTTTGCTCTCACGCACACGGTCAGCCCGAGAAAGCCGTCGGCTCTTGGTGCAGGCCAGCCTGCCTCCCAGCTGCTGCTCCAGGCTTGAGGGTTTGAGACAGTAACTGGGGGGTGAAACTGGATAGCCTCAGTTGTGTAGGAGTCCTGATCGTGTCTCATGGTTTAAAATACATGAATGTGCATTTACCACGTCAGGACCGATAGCAACAGTGCGAGATGGAGAGAGAATCAGCGTTTCTGCTGGGGAAGCACTCAGGCCTCTGGTGTGCTAAGTAAATATGACCAAGCACTTACCTCTGCATCTGATCACCTGAGAGTATTCTGACTTTGGGAAAGGAAGGTATCAGAACATTTGCCAGGAGCAAGGACAAAAGCCGTTTTACTGCCGCCACTCCTGGCAGCTGTTGTTCAGCTGACTGCACTTGTTAATTCATGGGCGGAGGCAGGGATGCTGATGGTCCTTGGGTTTGCTGCCCAGATTTGGGCAGCATCAAAAGAGCTGCACGGGAATTTGTCCCAAGGGTACCTTCCACACAGAGGAAAGCTACAAAAGTGCCAGAATGGGAGCTCTGCTACCTAGGAGCAGGACTTCCCACGAGGTCTCAGTTGCCACTGCAAAAAGAGAGCCAGTCTCTAACTGCGGGCTGTCTCTGGCACAGATGCACCCACCCACAGCCACACACGTGAGCTGGATTTACACGCTTCATTCTCACTTGTTTCAGTAAACCAGGCTTGCCCGCCCCGCACTTTGAGAGGGATTGTATAACACCAGGGAATGCGAAAAGGGAAGAGAAGGGGAAAAGGAAAGCGGCTGCGCCGCCTCCGAGCACTCTGAGCAACGGACAGGACCGAACAAAATGTTGTAGAGGCTAAAACTAATTTCTACTGAGTATCTAACTTAAAAAAAAAAACAAAACTAAGCATCCTGCATCCCCTTTACACGCCATATTTTCAGAACTGCTCTGCCCTCAGTGTGCACCTGACATATCAAAGTATGGAAAATCCACCTCCTTCTGTGGGTACCTCCTGTAGCTGCTTGTCTACCAGACCCTGTCAAAGTCTGAGGTGGCAACAGATAAATCGCATGTGAGCGGCGGATGCACAGAAAGGCTGCGTCATCGTTTGATGAGGGCAAAATCGAGGCTGGTGTGTGGGAAGGCAAAGAGGGGGAAGGAGGAACTGCAGCCACGGGGGAAGTAAATATGGTACACAGCTTTTGGGTTGAAAAGCTGGGTACTGTGAGGAATCGTGGTCTGCTTTGCAAAGGGCTGCCAAGAAGCAGAGAGGCCAGGTGCAGTGTGTGGCAGAGCAGTGCCGTGTTGCAGGACTGGAGGATCAGGTCTGCTTCGTGTCTTCCCACTGAGCCAAGCCAGCTGTAAAGGCCGTGTAGCTTTTCTGTGGGCAGGGTCACTGTGAAAGCATCTCTGTGTGAGTTTAGTCACTGGCACTGACCTGAATTCCCTCTTTTGTAGGCACCAAATCTGATCTTCCTGGCTGTGAGTCCAGAAGAGAAAGAGTCCTGGATTAATGCCCTCAACTCTGCAATCACACGTGCTAAAAACCGCATCTTAGATGAGGTGAGCAGGACCCCGAGGGCTGGACCCAGGCTCTGTTGTCTCAACTTTAATCTTGGGTGAAGATTTTAGACTGCCGGAGATAGCAGCAGCCCCTCCTACCCTCTCCATTTCCTTTTTAAAAGGAGTGCAAAGTCACTGGGGTTTTATGGACTGCACTCAAGCACAGCCACCAAGACCTATCGAGTGAGCTGTTCTGGAGGTCTGGGATAGTCTGATCCCCCCAGCCTTGGGATTAATACGCAGCACTGATTGCAAAGCGATGGCAAGGGGAGCCGCCAAGGCCCTGTCCGCTCCCTGGCACACCCGGCCCCAGTGAGATGCCTTCACTTTGGAGCCCAGCACAGGGATGGTGGGACTCTGTTTCCTAGGGCTTTGGAGAGTCTTTCCTCCCATCCGCTGCTCCTGGGTGAACATGCAGCGTGCTCATGCTTGCAAAGGAGCTTTAAGTAGTGGAACTGAATTAAGGAATTAACTGAAAACCAATATAGTCACGCTATCTTCAGAGCACCCTAATAGCACGGCACCATCTGTCAACCCACCTCAGTCCATCTTCATCCCGCCTACCCCTCCCCTCTCAATCACCATCTTCAAGAGACAGGCACATTTCCACTGCTGTGGCTGAAGGAATGGGAATTACTGGGCATTTAGACTTTGCAGATCCTTTCCTACTGTTCAAGGGTCAAACCAGGAATGTTTAATCCTGCCTTCTCAGCACTGTGTGGCGTATCTGTCAAGGCAAGTCAGGGCCTCCATTTAGTGAAGAAAGAAGGGACAACCAGAGAGATGAGGCATCAGTGCACTGTGGGAGAGCAATAGGAGGGCCCTGAACACTATAGCCCTGCCTACTTGAGAACACGTCCTCACAACGCGTAACTAGCATAGCTCCTACCACTTCCAAAGTGGCGGCATTATTGCTGCACAACACTCCCAAAGTAACTACCACAATTATGCAAAGCAGCTTCTACTAGAAAAAAAGAACAAAGCAGCATCAGTTCAGCCTCCTCCTGGAGACGAAGCGTGCACTTACAACCACAGCTGAGCCGACAGAGGCCAGGTTTAGATCCGTATGAGCATTCATTCCCACATAGTTTATTCCAGAGTGAACGATAACTGCCATGAGAAGGCTATGCCCCTCGCTACCGGGGCTGCGGTTTGAAAGAGCATTTCAACGCTGTCTCACATTAATGCTTCATAACAACTATTCTTCAGTTTAGATCTGTCTCAGATCTATCTCATCCGCATTCAACTTACCGCAAGCCAGGTGGCCCACTGCTGTGATGCTCTTTGTTCTCACGGATGGTAACACAAAACCCTGTAGTGAAGGAAAACGAAGGTCAGACCATAGGAAAAGCTGTAGAGCAGAAAGTAGCATAGCAAACAATGGTATAGATTGCTTCAAGGAGAGTCTGTCACTGAAATCTTTACAAACAGATTCAACAGATAATTGCCAGGAATGATTTAAGTAGATCTGATCCCATCAAGGCACAGAGGGGAGACACCAAGGAAAAACTCTAAGACTCTTCTAAGGCTGGGTTCCCACATGCCATTCCCTGCTGGCTCTACCTGCAAATCTCCTTCTGTGCATCCTCAGTGAGTTCAGGACTCACTGTTTGCAACCCCAGCTCCTGCCCGCTGAGCAGTCCAGCCCCTGTCCCAGAGCTATGTGGGAGAGGTTCACCCCTCAGCACGCAGCCAGGTCACAAGAGAAAGGGAACCCTGGAGGAACAAATGATCTGCCACAGTGCATCTGGCTGATTACAGCTACAGGAGCTAGGAATGGCCCACATTTCCTGTGCTCCCACGTGTTCAACTAGCCTTTGCCACCACTTTAGGTTACTGTCGAAGAGGACAGCTACCTCGCCCACCCGACACGCGACAGAGCAAAAATACAGCACTCCCGACGCCCTCCAACACGGGGACATTTGATGGCTGTGGTATGTATAACAAATTCCAGACACCTGCTTAGGTAAAATTCCCTTGCAACTATTTCATTTATAAGCAAATGCAAGAAGATCTGGTGCTTGAGCTCTGGCCCGAACTGAAAATTGTTGTAAAGACCCAGGGTTGTCCTCCATTCTTGTAGACCTTGTACAAACCCTTTTGCAAAGCAGCAGCTTGCCATCACTGACACCCATTTTCCCGATGCTGAAAATGAAAAGCTCCTTCAAGCTCCTGATGGAGAATAGCCATACGGCTGGGGAACTCAGTCATGGGTTAGCGTAGATGGCTTGTCCAAGGCCATTCAGCTGATCTGCATCTCAGCTATGAACCTGGGGCTCTGTCAGTAGGTCACACTTGTAGTATTCCTGGTCCATCTTTGCATCCCA
Source organism: Sterna hirundo (assembly GCA_009819605.1). Classification (NCBI taxonomy): domain Eukaryota; kingdom Metazoa; phylum Chordata; class Aves; order Charadriiformes; family Laridae; genus Sterna; species Sterna hirundo. The sequence continues at coordinate 3,354,856 of CM020458.1, read as the reverse complement.
GTCCAGGTGATGTGTATCTCCGGTATGACAGACACTCAGCAGTAGTGTGTGGTTCCAATGATAACACAGCTCTTCTTCATCTGCTTCTTCAGGCATCTACCTCAACCTCTGATGGCATGCTGACACTCGACCTGATCCAGGAGGAAGACGCCTCTCCAGAGGATCACAGCACCTGCGAAGAGAGTTTCCGAGTGGATCTGGATAAGTCAGTGGCACATCTTACTGCTGGCCGGCGCCGCTCGGATTCAGAGAATGTCAAGTCGTCAGAGAAAGGCCGGACAGGGAGCCTCCCGAGACGGGAGGTGACCTCATGGGATAGATCTGGGCAGCGCAATGACTCCTTTGACAAAGGGACCATGTACACCCCACAGGTCCCCAAAAAGCTCTCGCATTCAGAAAAGAATAAATGTGCCTCCATGGAAGAAATCCTGTCTCGACGGGACTCTTCCACGCACCGGGCGGTGCTGAGGAGGGGGCTGGAGGCTCAGTTTGCCTCAGCAGAACCAGAGCAGCTGTCCCGGATACAAGAACTGGTTGCACTGAAACTGGAAAAAACTCAGGAACTGCTGACAGAGGTGAAGGGCTACGGGGAAGGCAAGAGAAAGACCAAGGATTCCAACACCAGCACCACCACCACCACCACCACCTCTTCTTCCTCATCATCTTCAAAGTCGGACTCTGAAAGGATCCTGCAGGAATCTGAGAGGTTGCTGGGGGAGGCTTCCTCCACCTGGAGCCAAGCAAAGAGGGTGTTGCAGGAGATCAAAGAGTTGAGGGACCTGTACAAACAGTTTGAACTGCAGCAGGCGGACTCAAAACCCAAACAGAGCTCACAGTCTCAGTACAGGAAGAGCATGATGTGAAGGCAAGCCTTGGGACTGGGAGGGAGGGACAGGGGAGGGCGGCCATTTGGTCTTTTTTTTAATTATTATTTACAGTGTTCAAAAGAGTGAAAAGGTGCCTGTTCTCACCCAAATTTGCTTCTCTAAGCTTGAACCCTTCCTTTCCTCCACCGCATCCCCTGATGAAACAACCCTGTGTTCCAATAAATTCAGTTACAGTTTATACCTCCTTTTTTAAAGAGCACCCTTTGCACCGCAGGCTCCCAACTTCTGTCATGCTTGGAGGACGGAAGAAAGCACCAGTTCCTAGAAAATGCCCCTGCATGCCTGGAGCAGCACGTGCGTAACGATGGGGACAGATGCTCTTGCGCTGTATAAGCCCTGGCTTTGCTGCTCTAATGTCTGAGCTGTATCCTGCATTACAGCTCCTTGACCAAGAATCTCATCTTGTTCCCTCACTGTCCTCTTGGAAGTAAATGACAAAAAAAAAAGGTGCCCGTCCCAGCCAATGCTTGGAAGTCCCCATTATCCGGGAACTGTCTCGAAGATACCTGGAAGTTCAGGCTGACCTGGAGTTTGATGCAAGTCACCAGAGGCATTCGCTGGACTGCGGCTAGTGGGGTTCTGTCCTGGCACAGGTCCCTTTTGTGAACTCCTGGGGTCGGCAGCTCTTACTCTTGTGGTACATATACAGCCCCCCAGAAGGAGGGCTACAGGTATGCAATCCGTGTCCAAACTGAGCCTGTCTGTCCATTGATGCTTTACAGAACCCCCTTGGCCCCGTGCAATGGGAGTTAGCAGCTAAATGTCTTCCTTTCTGTGCAAACAGAGGATCAAAGCCTTGAATCTAACAGATAGCCCATATGGGTTGTTTGAGGGGGTTGTTTTCTGGCTTTTCCACTTTCATTTCTTTTTCTTTTTTTCCTTTTCTTTGAGCTGAGGGGAAATGGAAAAATCAGGGTTGTGTACAGGCGGCAGCTGGAAACCAAGAGCCAAAAGTAGTTTTGGTGGGCTTGATTCCGTTCTCTCGTGCATGCACAGGCTGGGTTTCTACCAGCCGGACTGCAACAGGCAGCCCTTGTTGCTCCCCTAAGATCAGAATCAGGCCTACTGAAATGAAAGCTGAGCCTGTAGAGAGCTCAAATACCCTCACCTTGGTGATGCCAAGCACTTTGCTAAGTAGGTGGCTCAGTTTTCACGCCTTTAAGCAGAAAGACAAGAAAGGAGGATGTTAAGATGTCTTACAGGGCTTAAGGTACACTGATGTGGTAACATCCAACTGTTACTTTTTTTTAAAAAAGGAAACCTAATTCCCTTACCTACATTGCAAATAATCCATGAAAATATTAAAACCAACAGAGTTATTTCCTGGTCGCAGTTGGTGTTGTCTACTTTGTTTTAATGGTTGACCCCCCTTGGAAAGGAGACTGGTTACTTTCACTTGTGTCTGGTCAGCTTTACCCTTCAGGCTCGTGTTGCTGATGTATAGTTGCCAGCGCTGCAAAGAAAGCATTTCTGGTTTGTTTTAATTACTCCTTCTCCCACTCTCCTGTTAGAATTACTGGTGGAGTTATTACTGTTGGCACTATGTTCCCGAAGATCTTACTATTTACAAACTTGTGTCCCTTGCAACAGTCTTTTACTTGTTCCTGACTCCAGCACAGCTCTTTGCCCGCTCTTAAAGGACAGTTTTGAAAAGGCATCACTCATTCACCTAAGCTTTTGTCACAGAGCTGCATGAGACAACTTTCCGGGGTTGTATTCCAGCATTTTTGTTCTTTTCAATGTTTTTTCTTACCTTTTCTATCACTTGAAGGATCTGTTTGGAAGCATCAGAGGAAAACCGGAATCCCTAAAAGAGATTAAAAAAGAACGCATGTGAGCCACTCTGATATAACCCTTCCCACTCAGCAATTTGATCGAGAGAACAAGAAAAATATGCAAATATTTTCCAGATGTGACTTTCAGCATTAAAATTAGCCTTGTTTTCAAAATAAGAAAGCTAGTCTAAAAACATGGAGGTTTGAATTGCACTCGTTGGGACGGATGTGTGTTGTGACTGGCCTCCTGGACTGATGTCAAAACGTAAGCATGAAAACACGCCTGATCCTGACTGTTCAGGGGTCATTAAATGCTCTCAAGTCTTTCCCAAGCAACAAGGTAATACAAGAATTGGCCGATTAACAGGGTCCAAACAGTGCTCGAGGCAGGGATGGAACATCAAGCAGTCACCCGAAACAAGTGATGTTTTTTGTTAGCCAGGTAGCCAAGGCCATCTTTATTTCACTGCTGCGTCCACAAGATTACGGACCTGAATCCCATCTGGTATTACCCGGAGGTCTGGGCACAGCGTTGCCATCCTTAGGTCTCTGCTGTCCAGAGAAAAGGGACGCGTTACACGCTTGTCCGAGCTGAGCAGAAATGTGGGACCAGTTCTGCTCTTTGGACCAACCTCTGCAAGCCTTACTTTTTTGTACCTAGAACGAGATTTGGAGGAAATGGTGGAGCTGACTTAGGAAGTGAGGAAGAAACTGCTTCCAACCTGGGAAGAATTGCAGTTCTCATCCTGCCGAAACCCAGGAGGCAATTTCCTAGTCCGAAAACCCAAAGGGCCAAGCACAATGCAGCTCTGGGTGCAGCGTTTCTAGCCAGACGGCAAAGCGCTGCCTGGGTACCAAGCTGCGGCGCAGCAGCAGGAGCGGCCGCTTTTCTGCCCCCAGCACCATACCCTTGCCCTAAAGATGTCCAGCTCTCCCACTCCTCCTGTCTTACCCCAGGCTCTTCTCCGCCCTGCGGGGAACAGAGTGCCTCAGGCTCGCACAAGCACCACAGGGGATTCAGGACCATTTTTCAAACACAAGATCCCAGAGCTGATCCACGCGTTGGCTTCTCCCTCCCATCTCTCCACCCCAGCTCAGCATTGCTGAGTGGGATCCTGGGAAGATTTACTATTTCCAAAATTGATTGGAAACTTTCTTTCAGAATATGTTCCCTGTAGAAAGCATCATTTCTGACGGGGCCCAGAGAAAAGGAATAACTTAGGAAGAAAAAACACGTGAGTTTTCAGAGTAGAAAACATATATTTTTCACTTAGGAATATTTTTGTATTATACAAAATGTGAATTTTTCCTTAAAAATGTCTCCAAGTCAAAATAAAATGCTTTGTTTTACCAACTGCCCCCCTTCAAGAAGCCTGACACTTTTTTCCACAGGCAATTTCTACATTGTTTTCATTCAAAACAAAATTAAACTCGACTTGTGGAATTCTTCCCAAGGCAGAAATGCCAGGCTCCAACCGGGTCTGATTACCAAGTTGTGAAAACTTCAACCCTGGGCTCAGGCTCTGTGCTGCCGAGCACTGTATATTACTGGGTCACGGCCAAGTAGAGGGTTCCTTGTGTTACTGCATTATTAGATGCTTCACAAGAATATCTATAAACTCATTGCGACAACAGGAGCCTCTGACTCTACACATTGCACAAGTTGAAAGGATCGAAACCTCTCTCTCCCCTTCTCCCTTCTCCCTCTTTTTATTCTTTTTTTTTATTTATTTCAAATTTGGCAAAGTCCTCCCCTCTGTCAATCCCGCTTCTGGGATTAGAGACAAAAAGCCAATTATGAGGTAGAATGGCATGTGTATGGAAAACCTGCCAGTCACGTTAGCGCTGCTGTTTCTTCCCTTCTTGAGCACAGCTCCCGAGCGGAGAGCCCACAGGGAAGCTGTGGCTGGGTCCCCCCACGGGGACCCTTCCCGAGGGCAGGGAGAAGTGGGCTGGGCCCGTTTCCTCCCACCCAGCGGGTGCAATTCATCGACAGATCACACTTAGCGACAGTTTATTCTCTATTTAGCCATATAAACGGCTAACGAAGGCACTGAACACACAGCGATTCTCACCCTTATTTTCTCTAATTGAACCACATTCGAAAGGACTAAATAGAAATTTTGCCTTTTTTTTTTTTTTTTCCAAAAAACCCTACAAACTGCAATAATAAAAATGATTCAGCCGCAATTGCAGTGATTCTCTGTAGTCTCTTCTCAGCACGCCTACGCCGAGGAAGCCATTCACACCAGGGAGGGTGGGTGCAGTGGGAACCCCCTTGCTGTCCCAGGGGGTCCTTGCACCAGGGGATGGGGAGGAATTTATGATGCTGCCATAAAAAGGGATCTTCCTTGTGAATGGATTTGCAGTCCGTTTAACACCTGTAAGTTATCAAAGGAAGGGAATTGCCCTTGAATTGCCGCTGGAACCTCAGAAAAGGATTCCAGTGGATTTTTTTGAGATTTGTGAGGATTCAGGAGCCTGCTTGAGTTTTATCACAGAAGTCACTCAAACTGAGAACACGCCTGAACACTGAAGTGCTTCACAACAGCCGAGAACGAGAGTCTGCTGTTCTCTAAGGTCCGGCCTGGGGCTGCCTCCTCCCCAGTGCCTCAGGCATAATTCCGACCATCCCAAGGCAGCGATTCACCCTCACTTCTACCACAGCCCAGAAAACCAAGCACAGAAAATCTGAGCTTCAGTCCAGCAGGCCTACGGGAAGACTGCGCTTTGCAACCGGGGACAACCTCCTGGTCATCTCCAAGACATCAAACTCAAGAGCTGTAGCAGTAATCTCAGCTTCCGAACCCTCTGGGAGCATTGCTGTTCTTGTTAAAAAGCCCCTAAGAATTGTTCTGGGCGCTGGGCAGCAATTTTTCAGGAAGATCAGATGTTAACATGTGAATAAAACAAAGTTGAAAATGAAGAGTTTATTTATACCTGGTCCCTACATAACAGGATGAAGGGCAGAGTCCACCTGGGAGCTGACAGGTTTTGTATTTTGCTTTCGTGCCTGTCTGATGCTTAAACCTTTCCCTCCTGCCTCCTTTCCTCTTGCCGGTCCTGCCCCGGGCTCTCCGCAGAGGCAGTGTCCCCATGGATGGCCGTGGCTGTGCCGAGAATAAATCAGTGGGCACGGCAGCTCAGCAGGCACACCCCACGCGAGCGTGCGCCTGGGATGCTTCGCAGCATAGCAAGGACAAATTTGCAAGGGGAACAAGCAGTGTCAAACACGAGCAAATCATTTTTATAAAAGCAGCTGAAGAATTTGAAGAGCAAGATCCCTTTCTGCTTCATGCACCGCATGCCTGAGCCTGGGGGGAATCTCAGAGCTGAAGAAAGCCTGTCCTCCAAGGACTGCGCGTGACATGACCGCGGGAAGGGCAGGCAGATGGCCCTGGCCATGCTGAGCACAGCACGGCAGCAGCCACGGGAGCCATCAGCCCGGCTCTCAAGGGGACGAGCATCTGCAAGAGGCAGGGGGGTCGGGGCTTACCCCCCCACCCCGAGTCTATTTGCAGCACCCATGCTTGGTATCATTGAAAGGAGGGGAATGAAAAGCCTCAATTCTCTGTATATTGAAGAGCTGACACATAAATCAGAGAGAGCTGAATGCCTGAAGTAGTTGGTGCAAGAAGAGCTATAAATGTAAAATAGGAATTGGTATCATGGAAGTGCTGACTGTGGTTTGACTTCTGTGTGTGCCTGGGGGAGGCGGGGGCTGCGCTGTCTGCCTAAAACAGAAGTCAGGGACTAAGGTGTTGAGCTGTGGAGAGAACTGAAACTCCCTTTCACAAAGGAAATTTCCAGACTGCTTTTATTCCAGAAAATCGTTCCCAATTTCTCCTTCAGGGACATTTCCAAAAGCCTTTTATTTTGATTTCTGACTTTCTTCCCTTTCAGCTGTCATCTACAGTATTATGCAAACGTTTACAATGAAAAACATTAACAATGAAATGGCAAATCCACTCGGAGCCCTGAGCACTTCAGCGCTCTCTGAACTGCTCCCTTCCTCCTCCTCAGTCTTCCCCTGCGAAACCCACCAGCGGAGCAGCACATCTGGGTCTCGGGGGAAGCCTGGATTCTCGTGGAACTGGTCCCCTGAACCACCTCCCAGGGCATTCAGAGAAAAGGAAGACAGCTGCCTCTTTGCTGCTCTCCTTCATTCACACTCTCCATCATTCCTGTCTCAGTTTGCCTTTGCAGTTCAGCAGCTCCTGGTTTATGAAGTTCCTCCTGTCTCGTTCTCTGCTCAGAAGGGTGATGGGAAAGCAGGAACCGTGTGATGAACCAGGGGCTCTCACTTCGCATAACTGCAAGATGCTCCTCGAGGTCAGGTTTCGTTGAACACCCCTTACAACCCCTTCACGCACACACACACACGACCTTGCCCCGGCCTCGTCACTGAGATATCTGTCAGACAGAGCAGGGTTATGCTGTGCGGAGACATCGCCAGGTCCCGAAGGCAGGGTGACGGCACCCACTGCTCTGCAGCCCAGCACACTGCTGGGTTCAGCAGCTCCCAGGACAGTTTAGAGCCACATGGGGCTGGTTTAGAGCCACAGCTGGAACACCAGCCATGCTAGCAGAGACAGAGCCCCAGCACCCTCGCCACCTGCCAGTTCAGCCTGCGCCTCGGTGACAAAAGCCGGACAGACCATATCCCTCGCGTCAATGCTGCCGGTGTACCCAGTGTTCGAGTGCTCAGGGTCTGGGGAAAGCGTGGGGGATTTTTTAGTTGAGGAACAACTTCATCTTGGCTTTGTGCCCGAGGGTTTCACTGAGTGCAGAGCACAGCACAGTGGAAAGTGTTTCCTGACGCACCCCCGCCACATCCTTGTTTCTCGGGTGTTAAAACTTTGAGCATTATTTAAGACTTGCCAAATCCTTCTTTCTGCACAGCTGTAACATACCTGCCCTTCATCCAGCTGTGGAATATTTTTAAAGAAGCTTGTACCTGCCTACCCATTTTTTCAATAGGAAACAACTTCCCTTGATTCCATTGCAGGGGAACAGTTCACAGCTTCCCCAACCCTCCAAAAAAATGAAATGGCAAAAAGCCCCTTTAAAGAAAACTTCCTCCCAATTTAGCTTCCATAATTATCACTTTATAAGTGGCAGAGATCCACTGAAGGAGAGGGGACCACAGCCCCTCATCAGAGACTCTCAGCAGAGCTCTGCTCGCAGGGATTTGCACCCCAAGCTCCCCACTGCCGCTTACCACCGTCCAGCGCCGCGGGGAGGAGCGTACCAGCACCGGGCAGGCAGCAAACGAGGCACCAGCTTTTCTCCCCCTCTCCCTCCGTGCCCCATCTGATTGCTTCAGCCACGTACTCCAAGAAAACTTGAAGGCTGTGTATTTCTGGGAATTTCACCCCACCTCCACATCCGAGCAGAAGACATCAACCATCCACCCTGCCTGCCCCTCCTTACCCACCAAACTGGCACTGAATTTCAACTGGCACAGCTGGGAAGAAGCCTAGGGCCCCCCATCCTTCCCTCAGAATAAATAATGAATGGTTTCCAGAGGACCAGGAGCTATTTGTATCTGAGCTGCAAGAACCCACAGCAAACAAAAGGCCCTGGGAAGAACCGAATGGTGACTATGATGTAAATGAAGCAAAGCTGGGGGCAATGGGGTGGGAAAAGAGAGGGTTTAGAGACAATTATGTGAGTCTTTAAAAAACAAGCAGGCAACAGCCCAGAGGAGTGTGCTCTAGGAGACTCTGCTGAGCTTGTGCAAGGAGCGCATGTACCCGTTGAAGGAAGGGTGGGAGAGGGAAGGGAGGAACGCTGTTCCTGCCATCGTTACATCTCTTGTCTGTTAAAGAAGCTGAGCGGAATGCAGGGGGAGCAGAAGAGCCAGCTGTGCGCTGAGAGGCTGCTCCAAGCGTCCTGGGGCCCATGTATGGAATGGTTGAGTCCAGGCTTCTCCTGCTTCATGAAGCTCCCGGCTCTCACCTCCCTCTCTGATTCGTTGATCTGAGCAAGTGCTTAAGCATTTGACTGAATCCGGCTCCTCTAGCAGAGCCTGCCGGTTTGTTCTCCATGCTGCAACAGGGTGTGTGTGACACTGAAGTATCAGGGCTCTGTGTCACAGCCCAGCCCACCCAATAACCCAGGCCAATTCCTGGCCTTCTGGCAAAAGCAAAGGATCTCAGGGACTCAAGAGTTTTAGTTATTTGCTGGAAGGTTTGTCTGGGACGTGTTGATCTGCCAACACAGCCCTCATCAAAACACCAAAAGCTCCAGCCTGTAAGAAGCAGCTGGTCTGCCAGGCCAGATAATGAACAGCCACGAATGGCCCTCGGCTGCACCAGCTTCCACAGAGCTGCATTACCTTGTACCAACCATGAAACCCACAGGAACCCGTGCATGAGGACCTGATCCACACAACTGGCAAGCACCGGTGCCGGGATCGGGCAGCTGAAGGATGCTCCGACACTCACAATCCATGCTGAGAAGCTTGCGAGGCTGCAGCAGCCCTGCCTACCTGCTGGGAGATCCCTGCTGTGCACGGCGGCAGAGCTCACTGACCCCGGTGTTCCATCTCCCATTTTACTTGGAAATCCAAAGATCCTCCACATTGAGGTTTGAGTCATCACGCAGCAACGACCAGCTCCAGGAGCGACTGATCAGAACTTCAAAGCACAAGGATGCATAGATTAGAGAATGGTTCAAAATCCATTTAATCAGAATTCTGCGAGATTACCCTTTATGTCTGCTTTGCTGTGTGAGAAAGGAACATTCTCCTCTTTCCCTTTTCTGTATCCAATTATCGAAGGAATCAAATCGTTTGCAAACCAAGACAGTGACCCTGAACTACATGAACACTCATGTCTAATGAGCCACTTGGGGTTTATCCCCTGATGAGTCATGGCTCAGAGCAAAACAAGAATTTTCAAAAAAGCTAGAAGGGAATGTAAGGGCTTGGGTCGCTCCCTTCTCCGAGAACGCCTACATGGTTTAGGAACACAAATGCCACTGAAAGGTCAATCAGGAAGGCATTAATTTTGCCTACCTTTAGCCATTTAGCTTCCTTCCCCAGAAACGGTGCTTATCTTGGGATGAACAAATCACCCTCTACAGGTATTATTTCTTTCCATTAACTGTATGCAAGCCCAAACAGTTAAAATTTGGAGGAGATGATTCTTGTCCATAAGCAAAACACCATGCCATGTCCCTACCCCATTTAAACTCCTTGGAAAGCCTTGGTTTCCACATATATTGTACAAAGGGGCTTTGAAGGTGCTATTTTTTGCTGCAACTGCTCAAAAGAGTATTTACAAACATGATACTGATTTTATTGTTGCTTGATCTATCAATTCTTTTCCTCTTTGCCTTGTATTTCAGGCTCTCCTTTCCTCTTCTTAAAAAGGGGATTTGGGAGGGGGGGATGGAATGGGTTGTTGCTTTTGGAAGAAGATCTGCACTGATTTTTATGTAAATTAAACCTTCCATATACACAGACTCCGGGACATTGTTCCAGTCTGCTCCAGCTCTGTTTATTTTGATTGATTTTAAGGCTGTGATGAAAAGAATTTTTTAAATTAAAGAAAAATTAAAAAAAAAAAAAAGCCTTTCTTAATGGGTTTTACATAACTCGAATCGCGTGATGTTTCCAGGGCTAACATCAAGCACTTTTTCATACTGATGAACTGGTTGCTCCACAAAAAGTCTTTTGCAATGGAAGGGCTACACTGCCGACCCAGTGAGATGGATGGCAGTAGTACAAGCCAGCGTGTGTCACTGCTTACAGTGACAGGCAAGGGCAGCGATCAACGCTCCCGGATAATGCTGCAGCAGCTCTTGTTAATGGAAAGCTGTCCCCGCCAGCAAACTCAAACAAGTCATTGCCTTATAATTGTATTAAAGCAGTGGTTAAGATGGGAGAGGCATTTAGTTTCAATTTGAAAAGTACTGAACTGCTTGAGAACCATGTGTGACTTCTTGCAACCCGGGCAGCGCCAACAAGATGCTGGTCTCCCCAGTGACTCCCCTCCTATTTCAGAAAGCCTGTAGCAGTGCTGCTACGAGTTGAAGCCTTTAAAAAAGCCAGCACAGGCTCTGTTTCATGCTGAAAACCAGCAGAACAGCTGAAAGGTCACGAACACCAGCTGGCAATGCTGCGGTACCTGATACCCCCAAGCCACCCTGCCCAGCCCTTTAGACAGGATTCAGTAAGTCCCTCAAGTGTCTAAGAAGGATGGTGTTTTGGGGACTGGGAGAAGAGAGGCAGATGACAAGGGAGGTTACCAGAGGGCAGGGGCAGCTAACGTCTCAGCTGGGACTCGGAATATTTCCTCCCTAAACCTTTGCCATTAACTGAAAGCTGGTTTAGGCTGGAGGAAGGGAGGGAATTCCTGTCACTCCCAGGTTGCTATCAGAGCCTCCTCTAATGAGGAGTAAGGAGGGAGAGGCCTTAGCTTGGGTAAATCTCGGACTCACTGCGGTTGAGGGAAGGCCAGCCACAGAACCGGAGCTCTCTGCCATGGCGAGGTCCAGTTTCCAGCTCACCAGCTGCCTGCCCCCAGCCCTCGCTGTCTCCAAGGCAGGGAAATGTGGCTACTGCTTTATCCAGCCCCGTGGGACTGGGCACTAGCCATGTCTGCCCGCTCAGCATGCACTCCCTGCAGCCTGTTTATGTCACCTGCACTGCCAGAGAGCCAGAGATCCTACAGTACCACCAGCCTCATTTTTTACATCGCAATCTCAAGCCCTGGACATTTTCAGCTCTTAGAATTACAGTTCCCTCCTACACGTTTCCTTAAAATATGCAATAACACACCGCACCCAGCAGTATGAGAATCAAGGCAATTTTTTGTTTCTTTTACTACTATGACCTACCTCAGTGTCTGCTCTCAGCAGATCAGTGTCACAGAGGTATCTAATGCTGTCAAAAAGACCCTCTTTGAGCTCATGGCGGGTTCAGATAGCACTGGCGGTGTCCCAGCCAGGCTGGCCGGGAGTGAAGGGGAGGCAGGAGGCACCGCAAACTCATGGAGAGCAGAGCTCACGCCTGGGTGTCCCGCACCGTCCGGCTCGGAGCCGAGTGCTCTGCCTGTATTTGCCAGATATTTTCACTCAGCAATTCCTGTATCAGATGTAATAGCCTGGGCTTGAATCCGAACTTTGTGCCTTAGCATAATTCTGTGGAAGGATATTTCTCTTTACTGACGTTAATAAAATCGCTCTATCTGTTGGTAACAAAGGACAAGGTTTGTTCTCTGGGACCTCTTCAACAGTAACTGGTAATTTGCAGATAGCAAGCGAACAGGCTGGTTTTACAATAACAGTGATCCAAGTGGAGATAGGAAGAATGGATTGGAAAAACAGATTTAAAATACAGAAAAATACATTAAACTCTTCCATGGTTTCCACGATTTCCAGGCTTGCTCTTACAGCCTAAGAAATGTCCTCTTTCTTGGTTCATATTTCAACAACATCACCTGCATATGCCAAGTCTTACAGACTGGTTTCAAAAAATCACTCTTTAAAAATCAGATGGAGAATAAAAACATTCAACAGCTGTAGGAGTTGGCCTATACGATTTCCACCCCACTGACGAATTTGCAAACCCTACTCTCAATTTATAAATGTGAGCCTAGTTTTATTAACCCTGCTGCAGATTTACAGATCCTATTAGAGATTTACAAATCACACCAATCTACCCTAAAGGAAAACTCCTGATTTACAAACCCGCATGTTCTGCTTAGGCAACAAGCCCACGTCATGATAAATAACCAGCTGTACAAACTCCATCCCCCTTTTTTTTTAATCTCAGATACACTCAGTCTGAGCCCTCTGTCATGACGATGCAGAGTCTGATGAAGAAGGAGGTCTCCACAGTGGAAACCAAGATATTTCAGAAGTCTGAAAAACAAGCTGGACAGATTGTCCGGTGCTTCTTCCATTGAGATGCTCTGGAAAGACCTGAAGAACCAGCTCTCGTTTTTCAAGGCTCTGGGTCGAGTCTCATGCAGAACTTAGAAGAGCACAAGCAGTAACCTAAAAAATAACTGACAACTGTCTCTGCCAGACCAGTGAAACAATAGAAATTACAAACCCTCTGAGATGAGATCGTCTTAAAGCAAGAGCTTTACAGAATCAATACAGAATTCTTTTTGCCTGCTGATGTCTCTAGCTTTTTGGGAATCTCACTTAATTGCGTGACTCCAGGAGCCTGATGATTTAAGAAAAACACCAAAAATGAAGGTTGTTTGCAAAGTGGAATATCATTGCAAACACTTTTCTCCACTTTCTAATCCTCACTTCTGACTACTCCTTTTTTTTTTCCCTGAACCCCATTCCTCAAACCTCTGCTTTCTCCCTTCTTGTCCTGTAAATCACTTAGTTTCCCAAAGTATCTGTGGACATTTATTCTGGTCTTTACTTCCAAGATAATCTCACCATTCCAGTATGAGCCACAGCTCCCCTTCCTGTCCTCGTTCTTGCATCTGATCACCCTCTCCTTACCCCTTGCTAGTTTTTTCCACCTCTCTTTCTCTGCCCCCTCCCTGCCAGCCCCTTAGACGGTCCCCTGCCTTTGATGGCATTTCCCAAAACATTGGTATGTTGCAGTGAACCCAAATGGAGCTTCAAAGCCAAAGAGAGCACAGACATTGCTTTGTCCATCACACACCGGTTTTGTGGGTCTATCCATGCGGGAATAACGCTGCACAAAGAGGGCATGCTTGGCCAACGGAGGAGCAACAAGTCTGCCATTCCCTGAAAGGGCCAGCTGTATTGTCCAGTGCGTCAATTATGCCAGCTCTGGAGACAAAATATTGTATCATTATAAGAATAAAGAGCACCCTGGCAGAGCAGCACAGAAAAGAACAATTTTGAAACTTGTTAATGGCTAAGAAATCTTGCTTATGCACAACTCTGCACAACTGCGCCTTGAAAACACATGCAAGATGGGAAGAAGGGGGGCTGAGAAGAAGTATTTCTCATTGCACTGCAGGGAGATCAGCTCGGGCCCTGGTTTCTTAGTTAAGATGTAGGCAAAGTGTCTCCTACAGAAATAGCTGCAATTTGCTTGACAAATGCCGATGAGCATGTGAGTGTTGTTTTGCTTCAACTGTCAGCTGCTACTCAGCTTCCCTTCGCCCTCTCTGCCTGCTTCTCCTTCTCCTTCTCCTCCTTCTCCGTCCCCACAGCCAACCACAAACCTTGTCTTGCTCCAGCTCCCAGACAAATAAAGAGCTGCAGCACGAGGAACCCCGGCTGCGTGCAGGCACCCAAGCACCCACCCAGCCCAGCAGCTGAGCCAAAGAGGCTTTTTTTTAGGTTATTTCCACCTCCCCAGCTCAAAGACAGGCTCTCCCTCCCTCTTCTGCCTTTCTGAAGAAATAACGGCGAGGCACCTGGGAAATGCCTGGGGTATTACCAGTACGTAACAGGCTGGGAAATGAGGTTTGAAAAACAAACAAAAAACCCCAATATCAACAGGTGGCCAATAATCCCAATAACAACACCGGGGGGTGGGGTATGAATTGAAGATTTTCCAGAGCCACTTTTGATGAAAACAATGACAAAATGTATATTATAAATTTATTTTTCCACAGAAAAAGTTGGGCTTTTTGTCAAATGAAGCAAACCCCCAATATTTCCATTTTTAAATTCTTCTGCAGTACGTCAAGGGAGTTGTAGTTAATTTGCTTTGCATTCCCCTCTGCACCCTGGTGGGCCTTTTTTGGAGAAGGGAAGACAGCCTCATAGCTGGGGCCCACAGATCATCTTCACACTCTACTAATTTTCCTTGAGAAAAACAAAGAAAACAAACCAGCACATCTGAAATTCTTTTTCTATTTTTTCTATTCTCTTCCAGCACACACATGACCTTCTCTTTCCACTTAGCAAAACCGGAGGGACAGAAGAAATGTGGCCCCCATGGTAAGAGATCTGGACGGTTACTGTGAGAACTCCTCCGAGGGTCAAGGACGCAGGGACCCTTGCACTCCTGTACCTCTGGTCTTTAATAGTCATTTAGCTGAGGATAAGTGAACCACAAAGAATTCCGGTTGCACGCACTGCCAACTGTGTGGCACACATAACCTGGACGTCCAGCACCAGGAGCTGGAGTTGCTGTGGTTGTCATCACCCCAGGCAGATCAGGCTCCTTCTAGCCTTGCCCCAAGAATTTTAAGTGGGAGGGAAAATGAGGAATGGGACAATCTTGCTTGTGCTACAGATGCTGAGAATGTCTGGCCACCATTTTGGCAACACCTCTGTGGTGGCTGCCACTTTGTTTGACACCGATGATGGAACACTTGATCTCCATGTGTAACAGTTACTGCTGAAGCCAGTGCTGCTTGGATGGTGCTGTAACAGACTTGTACCCTCCGTGGAATTCAGTCCCATCTCTTATTTTCATAGGTCGCTAATGCCCTTCAGAATCAGAAACTCAAAGCAAACGTAACAGGCCAGATACAGAGAGCAGCTGCAAAACTGAATTACTGCAAGGCCTCTTTAAAGCAGAAGGTGACTATTAAGAGGCTTTTAGTGGCTATAAATAGAATTTATACACACTTGGAGGCAACTTTTACGCTGCTGGAGTGAGGTAAAGGACTTTGGTATAAGGAAGAAATAGGCCTGTGCTGTTTAAATAGCAGTGGTCCACATCCTGGAATTATATCTTACAAAAGCAGTTCACAATAATAAAATTACGGTGGATAAAGTCATATTTCTCCAGCAGTTTCCAGTCTTGAAGCCTTCCACTGCATTAAGGGTAAAAAAAACAAGAAAAGCCCCCAAAGCCCAGAATGGAGCATAAACAATCGTGACTCATGCCAGAGTGTTCTGTCTGGTGGGGTGGGTGGATAAATACAGTTTTCTGATATGGCTGATAGATCCTGCTGCGCAGAAGTATTTCTTGGAGTTACTGATGAAGGAAACTGCAGAAGTTTTTGCTTTTTTTTCTCCAATAAGGCAAATGCCTTAAAAAGATAAGGCAAGATCTATTTCTGCAGAAGGTGTAAAGCTATAGCCCCTCTGATACACCATGATGGTAAAATATGGTGGAAAAATATGTTTAGCATACACTTAGCATAAAATCAATGGGATTCAAATGCACTCCATTATGTTATTGGAGCTGGGTGGATTTTTTTCTGCACACCTGTATGATCAGGTGTAGATGAAAACCCCGTCATGTAGGCTGGGGAGCAGAGGGTGGCCTGAAGCTACAATGAAGCACGACTCTGTGCCTTATCCATTTTACCCCCATGGGGCAATTAGCTTGATGCGGGCAGCTGAACTTTTGAAATAAAACATTCCTCTGGAGATGCCCATCTTTCCATTGATCATAGAGGGGCTGCTGACAACCAGGTTACTAACGTCGAGATCCTATAAATTACCTGCTCAGAGAAGTGCCAGGGATTTACTGCCTGTTAAGTGCATGTAAATGGGCAGCTATCTGCCACGGAGAACAGCTCTCACCAGAAGGGAATGCACTTCCACTGAACTCACTTACCACAACATGCCATTTTTCAGTACATTTTGTGAAAATCTTAGGCTGCTTTGAGAACTGCAGTGTATTGAGAAGACAGTTTTATTTCTGCAAATTTCCTGCTTCGAGGGAAGTTGCTCTATAGGAAAGCCTACTTAAGCATATAAGGGTATATCTATCTTGAAGTGTTTCTGCTTTGTTATTGAGAGTTGTCTCTTCCTAATGGAAAGCACGGTGCTTCTATCCTTGGAGTACTGGAGTATTGAAATCCTCTTCCAAGTCCCAAGAGGGAGAGGAAAAAATAGAAAATAGTTTGACCTACATTCACAAGAATAATTATTGACTTAACAAGTTCCAACCAGACTTTCAAATTAAAGCTCAGCAAGAACAGACCCACTTCCCTAAAAAAAAGAAAAAAAGGAAAAAACTCAGTCTTATTATATGTCAGATGTACATGTGTGCAGTGATCAGATGTAAAGGTATCCCTGGAATATGCATGTATGAATATTTGTGTGCGCTTGCACCTCTTTAGGAAGGAATTCTGTTTTGTGATACGTTGTGTGGTGCCTTGCAGTGTGGGTCTCTGCCCTTCGACTGGCAATTTCTGCACACTGAGCAGGAAGATGTGTGGCAGGATACATATAGGCTACAACCCCTCCTCAGAACCTATGGGATCAGTACTGGGAACGCAACTGTGAACCATGAACAAAAACTGCCCAAAAAGGGCGCGTTTAGCACTTCCCTCTTGTGACCACATGGAAGCCAGAAATCCAGCAGCTGTGGATTCACGAGTTTCAGGATTATACCTACAAACACAGCACGGAGACACTTCTTGTCCCTGGGATCAACATCTGAGAAAGAAAGAGGAAAAGGCCTTCAAATATCAATACTTGAGACTGGAGTTAAAAAGACCTGCCGAGCCGTTACCTGCTACTAATGAACTGCAAAATAGTGCATCATCATTGTATGATTCTGGCACGTAATTATGGATTCTTTCTGAACTCCAATGAGAAGTATTTATTAAAAATTTCTGGCTTTTTCTGCATAATTATGAACAGTGTTAGTGTCCCCATCTATTATAAGTCCTGGATTGTTTCTAGGATTTCTTTTCTCTAAATACAATTTTAAATACACCTTATTTTGTCCTTAAAACTGACAGCCAGGAATTTCTGTCTTAAGTTGCCTTTTTTCCTTCTGTATTTCATGCGCTTCATAAAAATAATTCATAATAATTGCTCTCAATCCCTCCATCTCCTCATTTCTATTTGTTACATATTGCTTTTTTTGTTATAATTGCCATCTTTGCACTGAGTCTGTGCCAGATGGACTCTCTTGAAGGAGAAATTATGGCTCTTTGGCAACTTAATGCGGTCTTTTTACAGACTCATCCATGTTAATTTGTGTCTTTCCATGTGAAATCCTTTGCTGTCAGTTTTGACTCACAGTTTCCTTCATCTTTGGGAGATCAGTCCTGCAGCAGTACATCACACAGGGCTGTTACTGGCTGAGACAGTCCTCTGTTTGCCTGTTCTGAATGTCACCAGGTCACAACCGCTGAGCATCCCTGCCTGAACATCCACTGTCAGTGGCCTTGCCACCACCCTGTCACTTTGCTGATGGCTCCACGCCCTCGGGTACCCTCTCTCAGGCCTGCCAAATGAGGGGTAAACAAGCACGTATCCGTATTTCTTCCCAAATCCTCCTCAGCAAATGCTAATCTTTCCTCTCTCCCCGGCAAGCAGAGACTTCCAGCCCACGTTTCCTCCTCTATCCCCGTCCCCTCTGGCCGCCTGGGTCTGGGCTAAGGCTTTGTTGGGTTTGAACTTCCCTCCTGTGTCGCAGGAGGTGCTGGGTGGGCAGAGGGGAACCCCCAGGCACAGGCAAAGAGGCATCAGAACCGCAGGGGCAACACCACTGAGCACGGAGTCCCTCACTCCGCTAATGTCATCTTTGGCCATCTCCAGGTGCCAAAGCTCTGGGAAATACCTGTCCTGTCTGAGGAAGATGAAGCCAGCTGTGGGCATCTCCTGGGCTTTGGTTTTGACTTCTGGATGCTTGATATCCAGGGCAGATGTCAGACAGACTCCCCTGTTTCCCCACTCTTCCCTTTCTCAGTTTCCTCCTCTTCCTTTATTGCCTGGAGGGGATCTGGGAGAATCCTGGGGTTTCTGCACCTCCTTTCCAAATCTGTTTTGGAGCACAAGACAAAGTGGTTCTCCTCTGACAGTCAGGAAATGGCAGCTGGCATAAAAGACGATATTAGGGAAAGCAAACTGATGAAAAAGCAGATCTATATAACATATCTGTATACATATATTTTATATGTATACTTTATATATATATATATATGTATATATATATTCCCAAGTGATTTGGGAATAGCGAACACTCCAATGGCTAGTGGAGACTGTAGTAAGAGATGTATTGACAAGCCTGGAAGCCTGTCTCCTGCCATCAAGTGTTTGTTTTCAGGAATCAGAACACGTGGTATGAATTGTGCAGCGAGCGTTCAGCACGAAGCAGTCGGTATTTCAAAAATGCTTCCGGTCCACTGGGGTGAGACCAGGCTCCAGGAACACAGCTCGGAGCCTGCAGCTTCTCAGTTATTAATTCCTTGGCAACTTTGCCCAAGAAACTTGATCTCTGTGTCCCAGTTTCCCCTGTCTGTATGAAGATAATAATCCCTCATCCACCTATAAAAGGATGCGGAGGGATTGATTAAGCAGCAGTCAATGCACAACACGTCCATTTTCAAGGCAGAGCCTGTTAACGAGAAGAGCTGTTCATGGGAGTTACTAATAAGTCTCAGAGCATCCCTCCTCCCCAGCACTAGTATTCCTTCCCTTCGTGTGGGGTCAGAGGTGGTGTTTTGACATTTCTGCTGTTTAACATGACATCTGGCAGAGAAAAAGTTGAAAACTGTAGCTAGTTGTACTTTTTGGAAATGTTTCTATCAGTGTGGCACAACAATGGCAAATCATCTCCTCTATTTTCAGACATATCTATTTTGTTTGAGTTTATAAAATGTCCCCAAGGGACCAAAAACTATAGTGAGCCTTCCACTGCATTAATTTTTAATTTTTTAAACAACTCTTCCTCTGTTTTGAAATAACTCTTCCCTGCTCAAAGGGAAGACAACTTTAAAAAAAAATCTTTGTAACTTTTCTGAATATTTGGGAGAGGTCAGACAAGCCAGAGTTCAAAGTGCTAGAGATCAGCCCCTCATGACACCAGTGGCTTTGGAGTTATGCATATAAATGATTATTGCTTCTTCCAAAACCCTTCCCTTCAGGCTGACAGAAAGGAGACACTTCATAGCTCTGTGGTTAGAATAAAGAGTTCATACATGCATGATAGGCAGACAGAGGGCATTATTCAGAGCTGTAAGAATTAGTAGCTTACAGTCTGATACTGAACAGTATGCAAAGGACTGGCATTAACTGGAACTATCCAGCAGAGATGTGGACATAATTATTTAAAGGACTAACTCTCAACAGATGGACTTAGTCATGGCAAATGCATAGTGGAACTATCTAAAGAGGAAAAATGCAAATGCCCTAGAAGGGAATTATTATTTTGAAGGATGCATGCAGCCTTTGGCTATTAGGTGGCAGATGATTCTGTCCAGCCATGGAGAGCCTAAAGAGTAGTATCTTTAACATTTTTCTTCAAAAATCTGCTCACCTTGCCCTCACAAGCCTAAGAGAACCAGCAAAGGGTCTGGATTGACTGTAAGAACATCAGCGTGACGGTGATGATGCGTGCTGTGAATGCAAGCCGTGGGATGGTGACTTCCCTTGAGATTCCTCGTGAGGCAGCTTGTGGGGCGCTGAAATACAGTGGCACAAGGGACACGACAAGCTCACATCTGAGGCAGGTGGTGAGGCAGACACGACGGAGAACTTGGGAATTTGCATAGTGGTCCTCCTGTTCTTGATACCCATGTGATCATATGGCATCAGCCTAAAGATACTCCCCCACGCCATCAGATCAGACATCTTAGATCCAGTGGGATGGGGAAACTGCCGGGGGGGAGAGAAACAGCAGAGACAGCTAGACAATCTCAGCTAGAGGTGCTTCAGGGAAAGGCGGTACTTCACCTTTTCCCAACCAGGAGTTCCAATTCATGAGCAGATGGCTCTGCTAGATCCCTCTGCGTTCTCAGTATTCATAAACGGACTGAGGAAATCGCAATTTTAACACAAAAGCTTTTCATCAGCAGCTGAAGTCCTGTGGCTAACGACAAAATGGAAGGACAGTTTTATAACCAATAATATCTTCCTTTCTTCATTAAGCTGCTGATCCTTAAGCACATGCATAATTTTGGTTGCATCTAGTTCATATCCTATCATAACTTTTAGTTTGGATTGCTGGATCTCCTCTTTAAAATAGGATACTCTTGGATGGACATTACTCCATGCTGAAGACATGGATACCTTACTCCGTGCCTGCTGGGCTGACCATAGGCTTCAGGCTGGTCTCTGAACACATGGGATCCTGCATGTTTCAGTGTGCACAGTGAGTCTGGTCGCTCCCCGAGGGACGGATCTTCGTGTGTGAGTGGGGAAGAAGACAGAGCAGAGAGCAAGGAATCAAACAGAGTACACCAAACCTAACTCTAGCAGGGGTTCTCCTTCATCTCACCAGCACTTCTTTAGTGCCTGTTGTTGTAATACCCAAACAAGTCTCAGCAGGGAGGAAAATACTGATGATGTTGAGTTTGAGAGAGCCTGAGTGTATGAGATGGAGAAGCAGCATTGCCTAAAGGTTAGAGCCAGCAACTGGGAGACAAGCCTGGTTTCACTGCTGTTTATGCTGTAACATAAGTCACTTGATTTCTTCAGAACAGCCTCCCACTTCCTGTGAGCCAAGTGTTCTTCCTTCCAACCCACTTACTGCTATATATAATCTCAGCACTGTCTACCTTTTTTGCAGTTCAATCTGGGAGTCATGCTTCTCAGAAATCATGAGATAGCATGCAAGATCATGCAGGTTCTTGGAAGAGCATAGTTTGGATGCCTGCTCTTGGCTGCTTGCTTTCTGATCCTTTATAGGTCACAGGGTCACTTTGTAAGGTTTATGTCTGTTGGCAGGAAAGCAAAATGGTAAAGTGCTGTAAACAAGAAGCCTGGCTCACAAAAATAACATTTGGCCTCTGTATGTCAAATACATAATTGGGAAAATCAGTTTATCTGTCTCCTTGTTCAAGCAAGCTAAGCAAATTTGCCTTCTGCCATCTGCTTCCTCCCTACTTTCAGTGAAGAGTTAACCTGCCAAATAGTCAACATGAGGCAAAATCACAGATAAATCTGACTGTACGCTATTGGGAAAAGAACAGTTTGTAGCAGCAGCCTCCTCATCTGTTATGTAATAGTAAAGTTAATTTCTCCAGAAGTTTAGTCTAGAACAGAGATCTGTCATCAGGTATAAACTCTGCTTATTGATCACTGCAGGGATTGCAGCCACTTCTGGAATGGAACCAGGCAGCTCTTCAACACCACACACCAGTGAAGGACAGCCGCTCCCTCTCCTTAGCAAACTGATGGGTGACTGGCACTCAGGGAACCAGAGCAGCTAGCTGATTTGTCATATTTCCTGGAACACCAATCCTTTGCTTCCCAGGACAGGAACTAAAGACATAATCAGCTGGAACAGGAAGAGGACGTGAGGTGAACCAGACACAGCAGCTTGCTCCACGACACAATGCTTCTGTGTGCACCTTGGAATCACAATGACTTTTGTGGACACCCAGATTAATTACAAACAGCCTCTGATTTGCTCTCAACTATTGCTGGTGTATCTTTCCCATGAAAGATATCTCTAGCGTTACTCCTACCTGCATCTACCGACCTGTCCATCTTTTTCTGTTGGCCTCCGTTACACTGTATCTGACCCTTTGCACTTTTTGTGGGGAAACTGAACTTTAGAGCTGGGGAACGTCTTACTCAGAATCATCAGCAAAGCTAAGGCAGAAGGAGCACCACAGGTGTCCATTCATAAATACAGTCACAAGCTCCCACTGAAAGGATTAGACTTGAACTCTTTTAAAGAACCAAATGAACTCTAGCGCACCACAGGTGGACCCAAACAGACTGGAGAGCAAGCGCCAGAGTCTCCCACACATCAGCAAATGGGAGCATCTGCTGCATGGAAGAGTTGATAATGCCTTCTTATACAAAATGCGGGTGATAGCTCAAATGGATGCATTTAAAAATATAAAAAAATACATGTATCATCTCTCAATGGTTTTCCTCTGACAATCCAGTCTCCCTTATAGTGACTCAAAATTTTTTGCTGCTGCAGCTTTCCTCAGACACTCAGACAGCTTGTGACCTTGTTTATTCTTTAGTGTTAGAAACATCACTGTATTTTAAGATGCCTTAAAAACAACTTCCCCTTTTACACTGCCTTCTATACAGTTTTCCGTCCTTTTCTTACTGCTTAGCAGTTTAGAAATGTTTCCATTACAAAGAAAAACCACCTGCCTTAAATCACAATATTCATGAATTCAGAGGCAAAAAAGAAGATATTTGGTCACATGAAGCTCTCATCATACAGAAATTCTTGTCATTTCAGCTGAACCTTAATAAATATCTGCCTCCTAAAGTTTCCGTTCAACGGAGTGTGTGAATAGCACAGGAACAGCTTTGTGCTCATGTAGTCGGCATGCGGCGTCAAGGCCAGCTCTAGGAAATGCAGCACCTTGTGCAGGGCAGTACGAGGTGCAAGGCAGCAGGCCCCTGCATTTCACGGCTACCAGTTCTGCTTCCTCGGAAGCCCACCCTGAACTGGTTTCCAGGGGTAAGCTTGGCTCCAGCCTCCCGAGCTGCAGGGTAGGTGTAACAGCGGTGCCACTCCGCTGGTTTCAACCCCTTCTGGCTCAGCTGGTGAAGGTGGCTGTTGTGACCTACAGTCCACCAGTGGGCTCGCTCCTGATCCAGCTTTCACAGGGCTACCTGGAGTCTTGGGTCCCCTTCAGGGGCAGAGGTAGCACGCACCAAAAGTCTGAGCTGTTGCCTTGAAACATTCTGCGATGCAATGGGATGACAACTGCAGAAAGTGATACGAGCACCAGCTGACCTGTCAAGATGGTGAGTTTGGCTCCTTTCGATAATACAGGGATAATGCAGGCCTCTCTCAGATGTCTTCTATCCCCGTGTAAGAAACCCCCAATATCCACTGGCCATCTGTCACAAAGCTACAGGATGGAAGCGAAGCACCAGTGCAGGGCTATAAAGCAGAAGTGATCCAGGTCAGGCTGCGTGGGAAGTGTGAATGGGACATCTCATGGGCTTAGGCCCCAAGACTGGGGCAGTCCTGAGCTATGAAATAACAGGATCAGAGTTACCTTCCAATACAAAAGTGCAATTCAGTGATGAGGAGGAGCAGAGACAGGGAAGATAGGGACCGTTTAAGCCAGAACTGTTGTTCAAATGCTGACTCTGCCAGTTCCTGAGTGCATGACTTGGGATGAATCACCTCACTCTGTGCCATTTAGCCCTACGCAAAGGGCAGGCATGAGATCTCTGCTCTCAAAATAGGAAGCTGCTGCTCCGCCCTTGTGATTCACTGCAGGTGATCTGTATCTTCATATGCTCAATGACAGTCATTCCCGCATAAAGGAAGTTGATGCTTATACACTGGAACAGCTACAGGACAGGAGGGGGCACATTATTAATTAACCGATGGTAAAAGTGATTGTGAGGAAGTATCACCCGGCACAAAACAGTCCCAAAGAACTTTCCTTTTCATTTAAAGGGAAAATAAAAACTAGAGGTGCCAATTTAGATCAAGAGAGTAGAAGGGAGACTCTTCAAATTGGAACAGACCAGGTGCTTGCTACAGGGTAGAGCAATGAGGGTGCCAGAGAGAAGGGAACTGGATAAGAAGGATTGTGAACATATTTACAGCCATCTGGCACCCTCTAATTATCCAAATGACGAGGCTGCCTGAGTGCTCACCAAAATGCGGAGAGTGAGGGAAGGAAGGAGTTTGTTTGGGCAGAGGATCTTGAGTGCTTCATGCTTTCAACGTATGTTTTTTGGAAATGTTTTATATCACTTACAAGATTATTTATATTACTGGAGATGTAGGAAAATGATACCAGAAGGAAATGGAAGGGCTACTCCTTCTGGAGTTTTCCTTCCAGGTTCCTAAAAATCAAGTCATAGGAAAGAAAAGACACGGTTTCTTGGGAGGCAACATCAGGGATCAGGAATGCATGAGGAAAGCTGGATTCCTTCTCATCTATGCCACTGATACGTTGTCAGTATTATCTGAAATCTTGCAGTTTTTAGTGCGAAATCTGGGATCATGTTATTTAGGAAAAAAATCCCAGGTTCTAGAACTACAGAGTAAACATTTTAAAACAAGGTCATGGTGCTTACTCAAAAAATAAGAAGGAAAGTTAAAGTTAATGTTTTTAAACACCAGTATTATGCTTTTATTGGCCTTATTTATGATTTTTTAATGTCTCGATTCATCAGCATTACAGTTGTGTTATCTTTAAATTACTTTGCTTTGTTGTGCATTCTTTCTTGAATCAGGAGTTTTGACTTGTTTTCTTGGTTTTATCACTGTCCAGCTGTAAGGACATGAATAAGAGCTTTCAGCTCCTTCTTTAGAATGACACTAACCTTTCTTTCCTACCTGTGGAGAGTTTTAATTTTAGTGCTCTGCAGAAACGCAAGCAGCAGTACAATTCTTGTATTGCAATTGCAGTAAATGTATATCCCTTCACTTGACAGGACTGAATAATAAAAAACAATCGTTTAATATGAAATCTTGGGTATGTTTTTCTCTCCTTTTTGATCTGGGAGATATCATAGAGTCAAATACTGTGGTGTGATATTTTTAAAGGTTGGATAATTTTATGACCACTAATAACATCTGCCGTTATGCCTTTTAAGAGAAGGGTAATCAAATTTCATGCTTCAGGGTATCAACTGATCACAGCAAGTGTCAAAATTGGCTCTGTATTTTATTCTTCTGTCAGGAGCTAGATAGTACGGGGCTGACTGATCTCATTCAATTGAGAACTAGGCTTTAGTGAAAAATTATTTGTCTTAACATGGTAAAAAGCAAGGTGCGGGATTTAAAATTTTATATTTGCCATTGCTCATGTATCATGAAACTTTCCATGGTACCTAGCGTAAGAACTGACATAAAAACACCGTGTTCTGTCAGATTCAGACCACTGATTCCTTGCATTTTCTATCTTTAATTTCTTCCTATACTTAACAAAAAAGCTTTTCACTTTTCTGCCAATATGCTTTTAATATTACTAGTGAGCCATAACTTCTATAGAGCATTTGCAGTGCACAGTATACTCCTTGTCTTTATATCCGTTTGTGCTGGATTTCTCATTTTAAAATCCATTTGCATAGTTTTAATAAGTTCTTGGGTGTTCCTCCCTTTCTGTTACAGTTCCTTTCTTGCCTTCTGGCAAGTTTGCCTTCTCTTTTTTTTGGTCATTTATGGGATGCTGTCAGAAATGCGGAGCCAGAGCACTTCCATTTCCTCAATTTTGACTTGTTCTTTTTGACTCATTTTTAAAAAATAAAAATCCTTTTCATTTTTCATTTGATTTGATTAATTCTTTGTTCATTCAGTCTTTGTGTCCGAGCAGTAGGTTTTGGTATCACCTTTCAAACTTCTTTCGATGAAGTGAGCGAGTGCAGAGTAACGTTGCTGTGGTCCAACTGCCTGTTAGAGTGCGGCAGGCAAAGTTATTTCGGGCTAAAATCTTGCTCAGTCTGAAGCCCATCCTTTGCCTTCTGGGGAAGTTGTATGCATGTAATTTAGCATGGAAAACTGCCACCAACCTGACTTCACTCTGCCCTCCCTGCATGAAGTTTACTGGAAGGTGAATGAAAAGTTGTCTTGCTCTGCCCTCTTATGATGGTATCATACTTCCAGCTGTTTCTTATTAGGTATGTCCTGTCTGCATCTCCGAGACAGGCTTTTAAGTTAAAATATATGATAGTTATACAGTTCCTAAGACCTAAGTGACTATACTTAACAGTATCGATTTTAAGTATTGAGATACGCATTTTTGTATTGCTCAGGGTTTTTTTTCTCTAGACAGGATGTCCAGACGAACCTTAAAACTGTCCAATTCTGGGGAATCCACCACTTCCCTGGGGAGATTATTCCAGTGGCTGGTTGTTCTCACTGTGAAAAAATTTCCTCTTGTGCCCAATCGGAATCTCCCCAGGAGTAACTTGTACCTGTTACCCCTCTCTTTTCCATGTGACTCCTTGTAAAAAGCGAGTCTCTATCTTCTTTGTAGCCACCCTTTAAATACTGGAACGTGCTGATAAGTTCTCACTGCAGCCTTCTATTCTCACAGCTGAATAAACCCGGTTCTGTCAGCCCTTCCTCCTACGGCAGCTTCCCTGGCCTTGGATCATCTTGGTGGCCCTTCTCTGGACCCCCTCCAACCCGTCCACATTTTTTTTGTGTAGTGGGGACCAAAACTGAACACCATATTCCAGAGTGGGATAATGACTTCTTTATGTCTGCGGGTGATGCCCTTGTTGATGCAACCCAGCATCAACTGAATGTCATGTCCAGTACATACATTCCTCAGTTCCAAAAGCTGGTGTAAAAAGGGGTGGTCCCTGATGTTATTTAGAGTTCATATACTCATCAGAGAGATTGCAGGAGACAGTGATGATATTGTAGCCCTGTGCTAACATCCCAAGGTGGTCCATTTTTCATTGTCTTTTCACAGAAAACCAGAATACATGCAGTCAATCCATTGTGTAAAAACATCGGGGGCCAAAGGAAATGGTCGCAGCATGACTCCAGGCCTGGAATCTTATTATGAAAATGCCTAACTATATTAACTGAAATGGAAAGCCTATTCACATGGGACACCAAAGGGTGTACATGAACGCGTGTGGCAACCCTTGTGTTGCAATTGCCGCTTCCAATCACTGTTTTTAACCTATAATTTTCCCGTTTATCTCAACTTAGCAGTCAGTAAATATCTGAACCTCACTCCAGCATTTCCACGTTTTCTAGGGCTCCCCTATCAGATATGCTGAAATACTGAGGGGATGCTGGGTGCCAGTGTCCATTTAAAATGCCTGCAGTATGCTTGTTGGTCTGCACTGAACCCTTTATCTGTTATTCCCAAACATACCATCAAAAAACACGCTTACAGAGTTAGAAGAGTTTTCCTCATCAGCCTACGCTTTCCTCTCCCCTTCTTGTTTTTCGATCTGTCTTTTGCACTTCCTAGGCCCAGCTCAGTGACAGCCTCTCTTGTTGGTATAGGGAACCTTGATTTTGTGAATATCCTAATAATGATGGTGGAAATACACAAAAAGAACAATCCCAGGCCTGTGAACAGGTGATTTTTCTATTTTTCATTAAGCATGCTTTCTTTAAAACATTTGCTTTTAATGTAAGTTTGAAAGTCACCTGTTCACAGGTGTGAACATACTTTGCGTCTTGTGTGGGGTCAAAACACAGCTGCTTCCTGAGGCTGGGCCAAAGTGAGCAGCAGCCACCTCAAACTGCATTTCCTCAAACTGCCCAGAAGCAGGGAGAACAGGAAAGTGCTTTTACAAAAGAGATTATACTCTCCTGAGCTCCTCCGTCCAGGAACAATCTTTCTTAACTGGCTGGAAAGCATTCAGCAAATGTCACATTCCGAAATAATATCAAATTGACGGCAGTGCCTCAAAATCCAGAACCAGTTTTACTGAGTGATAAATGCTGCAACGTGCCAAGCTTTGCTTCTGCTGTTGAACCCACAGGAAAGACACTTGGATATAATGAAGATATGCAGCAGAGTGAAATAGCAGCGTCGGGGGGTAAGTGAGAAGCAGGGATGTCATTGATGGTGTAGCAGTTCTCAGTTACGTTTGTTTCATCCTTGACACTGTCCAGGGTAATATACCTGTTCACATTTGTCCAGTGCTATTGTGCACTTCAAAGGCCTTGTGTAATTAAAAACACTTATTACATCTATCTAATAACTTTAATTATCAAAACTATTCCATAGAAAGTAAGCCCAAACATACTAAGACTTTAGGATTTCAAATTTCTAGCAGTGTAGCCATCCTTAAATGAGGATGGTTCCAACAAAACTATGCAGAAGCCTGTATGGTTCTGTCAGAATGCCTTTTGCCTCTTGTGCATTTAAAAATGCCCTGGAATCATCCTTTCCTTTAAAGCTTAAAGGGGTTTGATGGACATGTTTCTGAAATGGTAGTGAAAATCATCCTACATTCACATGACTCCAGGTTCTGCGATTTTAAGATGTATTTGTACAATATTCGTAACACAACCGTGAAAGCTGGCAACTCTCATTTTGATATGCCACTTTCCCAAAAGCCCACAGAAAACAGATGGACTTTGCAACATGCCTGGAAAATTAATTAAATCTGGACGCTGGTGGACAAAGGAGAAAGGAAGAGACAGATTCAAGGACATCTCCTGAAAAATGTTTCTTCCTGTACACAACGGACGCAGGGCTGAACATCTCCAGAGTGTGTTTGCTGCTCTTAAAGCGAATGAAAATGTGTTTGTTTACGGTCACGGACTGTGGAGACAACTGTTGGCACTGCTGGATTCGTGCTAAATACAGTCTTGAACTTGAAGGAACTGGCATATTTGTGAGCCTCAACTTTAGATTAACTGAAGTTTTGCAGCTGTTGACTACAACTGCAGCCATCGATGATTGTTTACACACACGTGTTTTTGCATCCCCAGGAAACATGAAAGCCATGAGAGAGGAGGGGAGGAGAGGGGTGACAGAGGGTTTGAGAGATGGAGCCAGATTCTACAAGTAGTCACCACATCCCCTGAACTGAACCCTTTTTGACCCAGTTGTTGGGATTCTGTTTGCACACTCCTTCGTTGGACTAACACTTTGTTATTCTTGTACAAATGACACTGTCTTGGGGTCAGGACTGTGTGAGAAAGCAAGTCAATTCAATGACAACGCAGGAGAAAAGAGAACAAACTAGCTATGGCCTGCAGCCATACAACCCCAAACTGGGATTTCATTAGCTTATGAAATAACCATCGTAAATCCTGACTGGGAGGACAATAAGAAGCTGCCAAGAAACTCCCAGGTATGACAGGAAATAGTGTTGACGCTCAAAACCCCCAGCTACCTAGAAAGACAGATTGATAACTCAGCATGTGGCACTTCTCAACAGAGGCCAATAATTAACCTTATCATTTTAGTTGTGTTAGAGATCAGTACATACAACTCCAGTGAGAACACGATCAATTTACCTTTCCATAAAGAGAAAAATTCTCATTATTGCATTCAGTTACTGTTCAGCATCTAGTCCAGCATCCTGCTTCCAGAATCAGTTATTGCTTAATGCTCCAAAGTAACACACAGCTTACTAGATGCATTATTTTTTGTAATGCTGTTCACAGATGCAGGAGAGGAGAAATACCTCCCCAGAAACCAGCAGTCCCTAAGCATGAGATTTGATTATCTTATTTTAGCATGCGCATTATGGCCCAGATTTTGAGCTGCAGCTGTGTTGTGCCATGGGGACTGGTTCCTGTCTAATTTAGAGCAATGGCAGATTAGGAATTGCTGCAATTACTATGGTACAATGTTGCTCCAGCCACAGCTCCATTTTCCCAGTAATTAGCCCCTGCACCAGAAAGCATAGAAGGAAGAAGATAGGAAAGTGGCTGTACATCTCCTGGGGAGACTCCATGGCAGGCAGAAATACACCAGTGATGGAATCTGTTGAGAGTACAGCTACTTTATGTAATTAGAGAAACATAAAGCAGTTAGCTATAAGACTAGGTCCTCCATTGCAACCTACAGAGGTTACTCTGGCCCAAAGGATGTAATTAATTACTATTATTGCTTGTATATTTAGGAAATCATCCTCTATATTTAGTAAATGTAAGAAGAGGGTTGGCCAGAAAACACGGTAAGGACAATTGTCCTTCATGGATGATGGTAAGATACATCATGATAAACAAACTTTAAACAAACTGTGGTAAGCCCAGAATATTTTGGTTTGGAAAAGGAAAACAACCCCCCAAACACAAGAATCTTGGGTACTAGACCAATGCCCACAAGACCAGGTCTATTCTTCTCTGGGTATGTAAGACCAGGAAACACAGCAGGGCTGGGGGCAAAGGAAATGAAAACAAGCAAAAGCCTTGGAAACAAAAGTACCACTACAAAGCTTTTGGACTAGTGAAAGAAAATTCTATTTGTAGAAGATTTACTACGAACTTGAAAGATACCTGTGGAAAAAAGTATTCCATTTTGCTGCATTTACTATCGCTTCAGTGACAGAGTGTGTGCTCAGTAGGTGGGTTACCGAAGAGTTTATAGGCAGGACAACCCCAGCCTTGTACTAATCCAAAAGGGGGTTTTTATCATCAAGTGCATCTGGGAATTTTATGGGGTCCCCTTTAATACAGAAGGACTGTGCTACAGATAAAGCATCCCTAAACCATTAGCACAGGAGTAATGACCTGCATTATGCCAAGAAGATTTTTTACCCTTTCAAGGGTGAGTCAAATTAAAAAATAGTGCAATGATTACAGTGTTTTGTAGGGTTGTAGGTTTTTTTTCTTCTTAGGCTATGAAGTACAGAGGTTAAATGATACATAATATGGTCACCTTAAATGTTTTATGAGAACAGAAAGAGCAATATTGTTTCCTTCTCCCTCTCAGGGAAGCTGAATTTTCTCTGTCTAAGAGGCAAATTCTGATGTAGCATTATATTTTTACTAGACTATCAAGAATATACTCCCCAAAATGTTGTGCCAGTGGCCTCAATAGTGTGCAAGTCCTCAACATGACAGACCAGCAACTTAATCTTTTGGACAGTTCATTTAGAAGAGCGAATGTAGAAGAGAAGGCAAACTTACTTTTTTTTCCCAAGAAATTTGGAGTACTGATTTCACAAAGCGAATGCATACCAGACAATGTAGTACAAGCTCCTCCAGGCTGTTAGATGAATAAGGTCTTTCAGGCACTGCACACTGCCTCGCTTGTTCCCTAAAGTACCGCTTTCTGGTAGCTAACCTCTCAGCTGGCAAGAGCAGAGGACACTGGACCAAGTGCCATTTGTCTGCCAGCTTAAAAAAAAGTAGAACCCCCCCTTACAGCTGTTCCCTCTGCACCTCCTATTACACACTTTTATGGCATCTGACACTATAGATGAAGACACATGATAGTCTTTAAAATTAAGAATTCCAAGTTTGATGAGCTCAGCTGTCAGAATCCTGATGAAAGTCTACTCTGACCAGCTCAGAGTTCTCAGACTCTATCACACCTCAATTGCACACTCTGAAAATTCTAACGTGCTAAATCAGTCCATAACTTCTCATCCCGAACAAATGCTCCTGAAGTGAATCAGGAAGCAATAAATATTTTTAGAATGCAGCCTTCTGTCATAGTTCCCTAATGAAGGGGAAGATAATTACCTACTATTTATAACTCCTGAATGTTGTAAAGGCAGGGGTTATAGATGAAGCATTGTGGAAACTATGTATATTTTACCATGTGAAACCAAATAATTTTTTGTATCACCTTCAGCTCCTCATTACAGACAGAAGCACATGCTACTTATTTTGCTGCATTTTCATCCTTACAATTCCAAGTTTTATGAAATGAATGCAGCTGATGAGTCCAGAACCTTCCAAAATATGGCATTTTAAAGAGTTACTTTGACTCCTTCACAGTTAGAAGATAGTTCAAAGATAACTGGTCTCTGATTCTCGCCCCTAGTGACCACAAAGCTCGTTACTGGTCGGACTGTCGTGCAGACGGTGCCCTCTAGTGCTCGTTCTTCCTAAAGCAGGGGGCAGATCCCGCCTATGCTGCCCGGAGCCATTCAAGTCTACAGGCAGAATCAGGAATACATGGTTAAAGAATAACCAACGGGAGATTTGCATGGAACTGCAATTGTTTTTCTAAAAAATTTTCCCTTCCTTTTTCCTCCATCTCCCTCCATATTCCCTGAGTGCCAAAGGAGATAATAATACTGGTATTGCAATAGCAGGTAGGTGCCCTGTGGCCTGTACAGCACTGTGCATGCACGCATGAACAACAAAAAAATAATATTTAAGAACAGCAAACCCACAAAATGACAGGAGGATCAAAGTCAGCAGCCTAAGTGGTGCCAGGCCCGGCAGCCCACCACCATTCCAAGCAGCTGCCAGATGAGGTCACTCCACAACAAGAGAAAGGAGATTCTCCCATCATGCCTTCCCTTGCACTGTCACAGAATAAAAGAGACGTTTCCCGATATAGTTTCAAGTGTCTCATGACAAAACCAAAATTTTAGTTCTGCCCTTGCAAAGCACTGCACCGCTATGTATTTTTTGACAGACGTTATTTCCCCCAGAGCATGATGCAGTATATTCATAAGTCACACCTACGAGGCATCAGTACTGGGTATGACTGCATCTGAGTTGGGAATTTACAATGTACAACTCTTCGTCTTGTTTCTAGCGATTCTAACTTTGTCGGGTTTATTGCTGCTTTCTATCACTGGAACCATGCAAGACAACTGGAGCTGCTGTTGGTCTTTGCAAGTCCACACAAGCTTTGCATTTACTTACTCCAGCCAGAACAGAACTGCCTGGCTCTGGGCACAGCTGCCCTTGCACTCGCTGATTTGCCAGTGGTTTTTGCGGAGAGGCTAATAGTCATCACAAAGAGCTGGGGAAACAAAGCAAAAATTCTGTAGCTGAGTGATTGTACCTTGTGTGCTAAGTTCCTTTTTTTTCCTTTGTAATTACGCCATATTGGAAACATCTAAGAGACAGCAGGTTTTGCATACATTTTAAACTGTCTTCTAAATAATAAATCCAGATACATATAATTGCCTGTAAAGGCAAATTGAGTTTAAATTACTGTATCTGCTTTCACTTTCTTAATTATGTCACTTTCCTTAATTATGCTTAGCTGTTTCTGAATTATTGTGATTAATTCAGATTATCCGTGAGTAATTCCATTGCCTCAACTTTAAGCGTGTGGCCAACACTTATAGAGATCAAAGATAAATAATGAAGAGTACCATTGGTCCAAATACTACCAACTGCTGGGTAATTTCCAACATTTAGGAGCAGATTCAGCAAACGACTTAAGCGGGTTCTTAGTACTTCAGAACAGAGTACTAAGTCCATTCCTATTCGATGAGTATTAACTATACATTTAAGCACATGCCTGTGGCACAGTGACTTCCCGGTGCAGCTTCTTCCTCGCAGCACATAAAGAGAACTTGTCTTGCTCTCTTATTCTCCCTCATCTCTTCCCTCCTTCTACACAGCAAACAATATTTGCGCTAATCTTGCATACAGAACTGATGGTTGATTCCTACTGAAAGTACATTTTCTATACCATTAGAAATTCAGGCATACTAGAGAACGGAAAAAGACTTATTTGGGGAATTTGCAAAAGTTCCAACTGAAGCACTTAAAAAAGACTTGCAGTAAAAGACACACAGCAAGCATTTCCAAATTTAAACGTTCTCAGTGGGCGTTTCATATTACTATCTTCTTCATGATTCCTCACTTTGTTCTAGGAAATATTTTTGCTTTTCAATAGTATGGTGTTCCTGGAATCTTCTTTGTAGTGAAAATGCTTAACCTTAATGTAGGAATTATGCAGAAATTTAAGCCTACAGCTATTCAGAAATTCAGAGCAGAGATACATTACTATTCTTCCTCCTTCCATCCCTCCTCATTCTTACAAAGGTACAACTTGTCTGTTCAGACCTGTGATTTGAATGAGGAGTAACTCTAGATGTCTCTGTAAAAAAAAAGAGGCTCTCCCAGGGAAAGCATCTCTTATTAATTTGTGTAACATGTTAATGTAAGAGATTTCACTAACAACCAACCTTACTACCCCTGGCAATATACATCAATTGAGATGGAAATACCCCTCATTATATCATAAGATAAAACATTTTAATTTCAAGAAGTCTGCTTCAAAGAAAGCAAGCCCCAAACACATGCATTTATCTTTAACACCAAAAGCTTCAGGTATTTCAAGAGGTACAATCTAAGCGTTCAGAGCTATATTAACTTCAGCAGGAGTACTGGATGAACGGACACAGGAGGTGTGATTACACCCAATATTTGGCATGAAAAAGTCATAGCTTGATTACATATGGAAAAGAGTTACAGACATGGACCATCCTGGGTGGGCCAGCCCACAAAACAGACCCCGTTCTTACACTGGTGAGGAAATTTCACCCTTTTGTTCTCATTACTGGCGTGTGTTTATTTTCCAGCCAGAAAGCCATATAAAAGTTACAGAGCTATAAAGGAGATCAAAGGTATGTCTGTTAAAGAATGAAACGGAGCCACACGACCCAGGACCTTTTTAAGAACATAGTCTTACAACAACTCTAAATGGGTTTTTGTTCAGTTTAGGCAAATAACTTCAACTATTATAAAATTTATTGTTAATAAGTCCGTAATGATGAATGCAGAGAAGGATGAAAATATATATACACATGTGAAAATTAACTGTAAAAGTCAGTAAACAAAACTGTGTTTCAGTAATACTTAAAGTACATTAAACACTAAGAAAGCTCAAATATTTGACTTTAATGGCGTGTAACTTGATGTCACTTGGATGAACAACATTAGCTGGCTGCATACTGATTCTTAATTAACAAACTAATGATTAAGTTTCCTGGCAATTAAACAGTAAGCTTCCTTTTCTTCTCTGACAGAGGCTGAAATGGAGATGAAGGTATCTTTCTAAAGCCTAACTTTTTTCCCTGCAAGTTTGAAGAATGAGAATTTCTTTCAACGTAATGTTTTTAGATTATTGTAATTCATGTGTAATAAAAAATTTAAATTCTTAAGTTTTAAAATACATCCAGTGTATTTTTTAACTTACTCAATCCTCGTGTTCTCACCCTGATACTTTTTAATGAGTTGATAGCTAATAAGTATGCTACGTATGACTTGATATGTAATGAGTATGCTACCTATTGAGCGTGTGTGTATGTGCAGACATGTATTTTTATTAAACAGAAGGCAATTTTTTTTCTTTTTAGAAGCAAAAGGTTTAGCTGCTTCTGTGGCATTTTTAAATACCACATTGTTCTTACAACTTCTTGCACAAAATAAGGCATGAATTACTTGAATTTCCAAGTCTGATCCTACTATCTGTGTAGATCCTCTAACAGTGATACCGATGGATTGAAGAAAATATTCTTGTTAGTTTTGAGAAACACAAAATTATCAGTGTCATTCGTTTCAGTACTAATAATAGTTTTTTGCTGTAATATGGGATCTTATTAGTAACAAATGGCAGTATAGAAGAAATACCCCAGTGTAGTTTTAAGCAGAAAAACAGCTATGAGTCATCACTGTGGTGAAGCTGGGAGAACAAACTGGGATTCTAAAATGTACTAGGAAAGACACTTGCTGCAAAGACATGTTAATATCAATATGATTTTAGCCAGAAGCTCCCTTCCAATCTTAGGTGCCTAACTAAACATTATTTCTGTATGTCCCCAATATTCCCATGAAAGACAGATTCCCAAGGGTGAAGGATATGAAAAAAAATTATTCCATTTTCTTTGTATCCCCCATGTCCTTAACTACTCTTTCCCTCAAGATTTGCTCTAAAGCCCTTACATGAGTGTATCAGAGGAAACATACATCACACAAGTTTATCATAAAGTTACTACGCAGCTTTAAACAAATATACAGATATAATTAAATTTATCAACCGATACTGGCATAACCAACAGAATCTTTCATCCTTGGAAAAAAAAACCCAAACAGAGATTTTCAGTTTATCTTAAAGAAGTTCCCAAAAGGCATGAGCTCACACACATTTTTGACACTCCTCTACCAGAAGAGACCAAGAGGTCTGACCCTCTTGGGTGGGAACGCTTCCAGTTATGAGTGACCTTCCTAAGCCTACTGCACGCCACAGAGCCTTCTCGCCGTTTCACAGGCTTATTACCTCAATTTATGTCTGAGCCCACGCTAGTTTTCCCAGCTCACCTTTGCAGGGGAAATGCAGGCCAGAATTTCATCCCCTGGGCTTGTTCCACACTGCAGAACGACTGCTCTTCGTTTTGCGTTTGGTAACTGCATTTAACTGTGTATTATCTTACCTTCAGAGGTGACTGTCTTCTGCACATTACAGTGCTGCTTTGAGCTCTCTAAGGGTCTCAGACATCATCACGCTAAGTTCTTTACTGCTCTGGAGGTTACATGATGCCACAGTTCCCCTGCCAAAATAAGTTACTATTAAAACAACACTGTCATGAGGCTATACTTAAAATGTAAAAAAAAATTAAAAACCCAAACAAAAAAAACAACAAACCCTCAATTAATATTTTGAGATAAGTTCTTTTTTTGTCAATTATTTGGTAGAACCATTTTGTAAAAAGCATATGAATATTTATTTTATGTTTTCCTGTAGTCTGTGCTCCTTATCATGCTTTAATAAAAAACACAGTATCAAGCAAACATAGAAATACTAGCACAACAGAATTTTACTTTGAAATACCATGGTGAAAATCAACAATAAAAATATCTTAATATACAAAGTAGCCACTTGTGAAGACTACCAAGCGAGGACAGTCTCTCCAGACTGCCTTTATAGCTGATGGAAAGAGAGAGGCTCTCCCAGGAAGCGGCTGGCGGCAGCTACATGAAGCGCTGCTGTCTGGGGGAGCTGCTCACACTCCACTGACAACGCAGAGGTGTCATTTATGTTTAAACCGGGACCCTTTTCTTTCTTGCTTTCATTTTCCCTTATCTCGCACAATCGGAGACATATGATGCCTGTTACATGCCTGTTGTTACATGTCCCCTGCTCTCCTGAGGGTCTCCTGGGGACAGCTGTGACATGGCACTGCAGTTTCTAGGCGTAAAAAGGGGCATGTAGGAACTGCCCAGTGAGGCAGAACTGGAACTGGCTAATTACACCCTGCTGAGCAGGGCAGGGTAAAACCACCCCCTCTACCTTTATCAAAGAACCTATCCAGGGACCACACTAAAGGCTGTTTGTACAGCTCCGTTTTAATGGACAGACACTACTAATGCTTCAGCTAGGAGGAGCTGAGGAACTTTCATTTGCTGCTCGTCAATGTGATTATTTTATCTGAATTAACTACTGTAGAAGGAAATGCACATCAAACATACCATTTTAACATGCTATATTAATATAGAAAAAATATCTCTTTTTTTCTAACATAAAACCAAATATGAAGTCTGTGGTCATTTTTTTTCCTAGAACAGAATCCTTTTCCTCCGTGCCAAAAGTTCCCAGCCTTTATGCATGCTGTGGTTTTCTTTTGGTTTGTTGTTGTGGCTGTACATTTATTTTTGGATTCTCCCTCATTTTTGGCAGTTAAATTAGAAGCATCAGGAAAGGGTTCCCTCAATTTTTGTTTTTTTTTTTTTTTTTTTAATGAGACACAGTAAAAGCAGAAACTGAACCATATGAACTGTAAAGTTTAAAAACCAGATGAGTGTTCCCCAGAAGATAAAGCTGTAACTCCCGTGAAAAATCTCCCAACAGGAGCAGCACTAGAAATTTCACTGCCCCAGGCCGTGCTCTGCAGAAACCAATTTTCTGCCATCCTGCACAAAGCAGCTGCCGTCACTGACTTTTTCTGTTCCCATCCTATGCATTTTGCTACCCTAGGGCAGCTGTTTGCCCTGCCTCTCTGTTTGTGCCAGTCCTGCTCATCGATGAACAACAAATGGAGAGCCTGAGCATGTACTTACAATATGATGTAATCTTACTTGGGCTGCAACCCCAAGCACAACTAAGAGACTCAGAAGAGAAGTAAAAATAATGTAAGAATTATTTGTGTCTCCTAACTTCTAAACTGATCTCATTCTCTGCCTCAGTCATTTGTAACGTGCATGATCAGTGAAACTGGCGTTTATTTTTTTAGTATACAGCAACAACTCTTGCTGCCAAAATCAACAGTGCTCTGTTTACTGTTGCATGTGGCAGTTTTCATTCTGACAATTCTCATTACTTCATCAAAAGCTCACAGCACTTTACACTTTTCTTCAAGCCTGAATTAATGGGATTCCATGAGAACGTCAGCTTCCCCTTTATCACATAGAAATACAGATGAAGAAACTTGAAAGCATATGCCCTGAAGGCCAGACATTGTAGACCCTCGTGGTTTTATATCCTCAACAGCATGATTTTTTTAAAACTAATTATATTTGGAGGGGAGGGGGAGTAAAGGGACAAAAAGGCGAA
This sequence comes from Sterna hirundo, assembly GCA_009819605.1. Lineage (NCBI taxonomy): Eukaryota > Metazoa > Chordata > Aves > Charadriiformes > Laridae > Sterna > Sterna hirundo. The sequence goes on along the minus strand of CM020458.1, from coordinate 3,316,525 downwards.
CTCATCATCTTGGAATGTGTGGGAATGGCAAGGGATAGTTCTGTTAGTCCTTGGCTATGTCACAGATGAAAGAAAACCCTTTTGTACAAGTCTTACCTGCACTAGGGTAAAAATAGCTGCTAACAGAAAAGAATGCCTGTCCTAGGCAGGTCTAAGGACAGCGCACAAGCGTGACCAGGACAGGCGTGCCATCTGCTACTAAGACACGTGTAACGCCAGAGCAATTTCTTCACCTGATGGGACCTACAGAGGCAACAACAGCGCAAGAGTTTCCTGAGAAACACAACTCGCATAACCGGATTTCAAATCATTCAAATCTGTGCGCTGCTGTGTAACGAAGGGCAAGTTTATTACCCATTCCCTCCACGGGAGCACCAAAACCATCGCTCCCCTCCACCCAGGCACCCACTTGCACAAGGTCCCCTAAATCATTTTTGGGACTGTTACCAGATTTAGCTGTAATTTTGTGATAGCTACTGTGGGGATGAAGGTGTGAAACGGGCAGATTTGGCTGGTAACTGTGCCACGTTTCCTTGGCAGAGCTAGCCAAATCTGGGGCACGTAAGAACTACATTGCAGCACGAGCTGTCTGAAAACACATGCTTTTAAGAGTTCTCTAACTACCGGGTTTTAATTAGGGAAGAATTTCTTCACATTTTCACGCTAAGCATTTGTTCCAAAGTCCAGCTAAACTTACCCCTTCTCACGCAGGACGTTGTGAAAAACCTTTGGGATTAGGGTTTATACTCTTTTTTCTCTGTTTGGACTCGGAACCACATTCTGCTTTTTACACACACCCTGCAGCGACACAAAGCTCACCCCAACTGACAGGAAAAGCCTCTCCTGAGGGGCGGGCGGACGGGCGGGCAGGCAGGCAGAGGCTGGTTTGGGATGAAAATTAAGCCCTTCACGGGAGCTTCCCTCCCCTCACCTCTGGGGCGCTCCTCCCCGCCAGCACTCAAGGCCTGCCCGCCATGAAGGAGCGAATCCGCGGCCGGGGGAAGCGAGAGAAGCTGTCAGGAACCGTTGGGGAACGACCGTTGAAGACCGACCGTTAACGGGGGTGTGAGGGGGACGCTACTGGGCGGGAAGGCGGGGCCCGGCGGGGGGGGGCGGAACTGCGGCAAATCTCAGCCAATCAGCGGCGGGTTCGGCCCCTGCTGCCCGGGGTCGGGGAACCCCGTGGTGACGGTTTCCCGCTCTCGGGGGCCCCGCGCGTCCCCTCAGGCGGGGCGCGGGGGGAGCGTTAAGATGGAGGCGCGCCTTCGGCACTCACCCGCCTCGTGAGGCGTCCCTGCGGAAGGAAGGGGAGGGGAAGCTGCGCAACTGGAAGGGGGAGATAAGGGCCGAGAGGGGCGGGAAAGAGAAAGAAGGGGCAACAAAAGACGAAAGCTCCGAGAGGAGGAGGAAGGAGGAAGCCGCGCGGCCGCCCGCCAGCGGGGCTTCCCCTCACTGCGACAAAATGGAGGACAACAGAGCCCATGGGTTTCCGCTGGAGGCAGCAGTCTGGGGCGCTTTTAGCCTTTGGAGAGCGGCAGGCTTCCCTCCCATCCCTGCCCTGCAAGCCCCTCTTCCAGCCGTGTCGAGCATCTCGCTTCCAGGAGCCGGACAGATGACTTCTGCAGCAGCAGAGGTGTGTTTTAAAGCCAAGAGAAACTGCCAGGCTGTGGCGGGGAGAAGGGTAGTTTATGGCAGGTCACAACAAGCTGTTGGCCTCCAACAGAACGAGCTGAGGAGCCCACACCTCAAGTTTTTCCTGATTTTCGAAGACATGTCTACACAACACTGAATTTTTCATTTCATTTGCCATCCATATACCAGAATGAAGAGCCTGGTTTTACTTAAACATAGCCCACCTGTATCCCCAAAAGGTAGACTAGACTTCTGTTAAAAAAACCCCTAAATCTCAGGTTCCCCATTTCGTCTCACTCCAGTGGGCAAACGGGTGCATAGGGAGCGAGCAGACAATATGCAGGTTTACATGGAAAGGCAATTTCTCCCCACACTTAAAAAAAAAAAAAGAAAATAATCCCAGAAAACCACCACCCCTTTCTTGGCTAATCACTCATCTAATAGAAAAAAAGCCTGCTTAGTTACTAGCTTTCTCAAGTGCATCCAGGGGATTTTTGCCAAGAATGCTGGACTAATCCCAAAATAAAAACAATGCTATGTCTCACTGTATAGGAGAATCAGCTTTTTTTAAAACATTGTTCTTGGATGAGGAGCAATCAACACTGACCAAGGCAGCTACTTGAAAAGGACAGCATTAGACTTGCAGCTCGGGCTGTCGGGCACTTATGTCAGCATTTATATGAAAAGCAAAATATAACCAGGCTCTTCATTTTCATTTTTGTTTCTAAACACTCAGACTTGCCTAGCAAATGGTATTGATTTCCAAAAGCCCTGTCAGCTCCAACGCTTTCTACATTGAACTCATCTGGAAATCCAGCCATTCCTTTAGGTTTTCCATAGCATCCTTCCTCAACAGTGACAATGTGACCAAGAACTAGAGGACCATAAAATCCCAGTTCTAGCTTCAGAAAAGATGCACAGGTTTCCCCCGTAACAAAATGTAACAGGGCAGAACAATTATCTGTTACTCCATTCCTGAAGAAATAGCACATTCTCCACAGCTGCACACACTAAAAGAAGTAATCCAATACAATAGTCTCAATTTATTTGAAATAATTCGGTTTGAAAACTTTTTAATTTAAAATTTACAGCACATGTGGGGAGGAAACATGTTTTGTTACAACTAAAAATTATCAGAAGAGTGCTGCAGGGTTGTTTTCTTTAATTTAACACTGTCATGGCTTTATTCAAAACACAGTTGCACAAAATCAGTTACTCCAAAGTTTAAGGAAAGAGTTTGATAAGGAACCAAAACACACTATATACATACTGCCATACAAAGAGCATTAAAATAGGACAAAACCTCTACAAAATATAAAACCCACCCTTACATATTTGCATGAAAAGACCACCCACCAAGCAAAAAAGTTTCAAAAGTTATCTGGAGGCTCTGTATTACTTATTTTAAAAAAATGCTATGCTGTTTAATTGCATGCCAAGCTGACAAATACGAAACTATACTTAGATGGTGACACTGACGAAAAGACAAAGTTACTTAGAAGTTTTGTGTGAGACTCAGATTTTTAGATGTAGCAGCTGATGCACAACCCTGCAAGTTGTTGTTGGAAGTGTTAAATCTGCCTATCCTAGGGCAGGTCTGCTAACCCCTTCTGAGTTTATCCTCTTCTGTCCAATTAGCTCACCCAATGCTAAAACTGGACTCGCTTACTAAAACAAGACCGGTACTCAAATAATTTTAATCCATTAAAATAGAATTTTTCCATTTATAACTAATTTTATATGCATCAGTAAGAGACAGTTAAGGAAAACCCTGACAACGAGGTACTTTAAAGTACACGCTTATAAATAAGAGGTTTCAATCATTCACTGAGACTAAAAAAAAAAAAAGGGCAAAAAGATGGGAAAACACACTTTTCTATCTCAAAGCTGAGCATGAAGCAACTGCCTTGAACACAGAGCCTCCACGACAAGATAGGATGTGCACTTACCTAAGGTTTCTAGTCATTCAGTATTCATACACAAACACAGGAGCTTAGATTGTGGTTGCAAATGTAGTTTTACCACTACTTTTCTAGTGTCTTTACAGATATTCATTAAAAAAAAATGCAAAACCCATTTAGTCAGTTCATTTCCAAGTATATTGCCGTCTGCCTGACTCGTCTCGTTCAGATGCCTTTAATGGCTGGCTATGCTTTACAGCTACATGAGAAACTATGATTTAAGGCTCTATTTGGGGGGGGAGAAAAACCACACACACAAGAAATTGGGCTTTGCAGAATTTCAACCCTGCAGTATCTGAGATTTAAGAGCTGGAAGTCACATTTAAAGTCTGCTAGTGTGTGAAATACCTATTAAATATTCACAGGTAACCGATCTATGGGTGACTGACTCTTCCTTAGGTCCAGGAATCTCCCTCTTCCCCACCCTCGGTGTCTCCCCCAGTTTAATGGCAGCTATTGTCAGCCAAGACAGATATAAAAATAAGTCTCTTGAATAAAGCTGTGTGTGATATTTGGTTCAGTACCTACGTGAAACAATGTAAATTAGTTTCATATCATGACTACTGTTTTAAGTCCAAATCATGGCTGAAAGAGGAATGCAGTCTGAACTTGTTTCGCAGTGGCTCAAATAGAAAACATGAAGCCAGTGGGGCAGAGTTATCAAAGACCTGTTGGTCACAATCAGGCTGCTAGAAAACAGCTTGTCTGCATGTCTCCTGTACTTGCCACCCACTGTACGCAATGGAACAAGTTTCTGCAGCCATTCAATATAAAAAACCCTAAACTATTAACTAGTATTATACACGAACTTGAATGTTTTGCCTACGACCAGATTTTAAAAGTTTAAAAGGTGACCTGGGAAGAAAGACTAACTTCTGCTCATCTTTCCCCCTTCCAATGATTCTATAAAAGGGGGGTGAGGGTGTTTGAAAAAAAAAAAAAAATGTGCTTGAAGGAGTTACCCGTTAACTTCTGCATTAGAAATGCATGTATTTTATAGCCAAACACCATGATTGTTGCAGAATTCCCAAAATGACAATGCAAGAGCAAAGCGAGTGAAAGTTTAACACAGACTTCTAGCGAAATGCTTTACAACTACAGATTATTTGCTTTTGTTAATACCTGCAATGACTATGTGTTTTGGAGAAAATTTACAGGTTACAACCTTTCAGTTTGCCAAGATACTTTCTTGAAGGTATCTAGTGAATACTCCAGCAAACACTGAACATCTGAACAAGCAGGAAAAGAAAAAGATCTTCTGAAACCCACTTAGGCTTTACAATGTAACACACAAAATGGATAGAAGACATAAAAAAAATATTACAGGAGTCACCTTTTAAAAAGCTGAAATAAAGGTGTAATCTAGCTGTCAATTTCAAATAGAATCCCTGGTAAACTCAGGCTCCAGTCAACATCTCATTGAAGAGAGACTAGAATTTGCCATATAGCATTTTTGAGTTCAGCTTTTTAAGTATAAAAACTTAAAAATCTTGAAGGAAATTCACAATATTAAACCCATGTGAAAAGGGTATTTTGACTCTGGGCTAATGATGACCGACACAGCAAGCTTGTATGAAATTAGAGAGCTCCAAATAAAAGTCTAGGGGGAAAAACTTTACAATGGCTTCAGTAATTATAGGGCTGAAAATTGTTTCCTACATATAGGTTCACTAACAGGCTATTATATCTTATTTGGAATGATAAAAAGGGCAAGAATAGTAAAACCACACTTCTCCTATAAAAAGTTAACATATTATCTTCTGTAGGGACATCTATGGTACATGGAGACATACAGATCTGCATAATCACTATTGCGTATTCTGTAACTTAAGAGTCTGGTCCTACTTGCGTCTATAACAAATTAATCATCCTCTTCCTCGCCTTCGTCTTCAGGGTCTCGTTTCCTCTTCTCCCCTCGAATGCCCTCTGCTAAGGAAGAGAGGTATGCAGACAGCTCATTAGGTTCTGCTCAGACATCATAAACGTCATGTTAGACTTGCAGAAAAGGTAATGGAAATAGATTACCGTTTGTTTGTAGTTAATGCATTCACTGCTATAACATCTCTGTGTTGCTTATGGCTCTCAAAAAAAGATCGGTTTACGTTCCGCTGCATAATTCACACAGGCCACATTAAACTAAGTTCAAGCTAAGCATGTGAAGTTCCATACAGCAATTACTGATATGAAGTAGATTTATAAAAAAAGTTTTTCTGTTAACCTGTATTTGAGAACTAAAGCGGAAATGCTTTTGTTCCATCTCCCTAACTTTAGTTGTTAGAAGTTGCACACACCCTGCCCAAAACCCAGCAGTTTCTGCAGATACCAAGTGAAACGTGCTCCGCTCTCTCCCCAATGACAAACTGATACAAGCATCTCGCATAAACACCTTTGAGCTTATTCTTAGAAATATGCTTAATTCAGTCAGTGGACTCTGCGCTCTTGTGGTGAAATCCTGAAATGCAATTTTGTTAAATCTAATAGATTTATTTTCCAGCAGTCATTTCCTGGCTAATTAGCCATCCTGACCGCCTGCTTTGTTGTCTTAATAGATTCAAAGACTGCATTTTTAAGGAGCAAAGAATTAGCATTACTCCTTCATAATTTCAGTTTTTTCAAGCGCTAGATACATCTCCAAGAACTGCTGCATTAAGCCGAGCGTGCAGATGAGATGGGGACTAGTCTGGTGAGAAATTCTACGATTTGCCTGCAGTTTACACAGACTTCAGGACTAATACAGAACTTAGCTGCCAGGGATAGTTTAAAGATGAGGACACAGTTCCCAACCATTAGAAAAGTGAAGTTCTGGGAGAGCCTCATAGCAAGAAGCACACAGAGGGAAAGCCAGCTAATTGTAAGATTAAGCTTGAGAATTCTTTAAAGGGCCTTTAGCAGCTGCTGACTGGTAGTAACAGGGGACTCCTATGCGGTGTCTCCATCTTACCACTGGGGTCACACAGACGCATACAACTAAGCCACCCGCAAACCAGAGTGCCCCAATTTCTGCACAAGACCCAAGAATAAACCTTCTGCTGAGAGCACAACTTCTGTTCCAGCAGCCCGGAACAGAGAAGGAGCATCAAACATAACGCTGGTCCCTACCCTGAACGCCTGGAAAACTCAAACAAGGTGCAAAAAAGAATTGAGTGATTTGTTTGTCCTGTTTAACTTCTTGCAGATCCTTTTTAAAATATCAAAAAAAGATAAAATAAGTTATTTTATGAAAAAATACCAAAGGAACAGCATCAGCCTGCAAAAAGGCCGCTTCTTCCCTATCAGTTCTAGACACTCGATACGCTGTGCCGTCTTAAAGCAGGATGAACCACACACACCGGCTTTTTTTATTTTGCAAGCTTTTGAACTGTTAAGCACGTGTCTGACATTAAAACACTAATTTACAAAATGAAGAAGTTCCAGCCATTGATAAAAAGAGTAGATAGAAAAAATCCGATTAGGCTCACTGGCTAAGCCGTTAGACAGGATACTGGGTCAAGTTTGCCTCTGAAGAAAGTTTTACTGGAGAAGCCACTTTCAGCTTGATAAAGGGGAAAGATACAGCAGCTCCTGCTGCTGCCAGGGCTTTGCCACTGGAGCCGCTGGTGCATGAAATAAGGTATTTTAAACACATGTAAATAACATTTGCAAGGTATAAGGAAGAGTCCCTCTCCTCTCCATGTTGGAACAGTAAAATTTGTAACTGTGTAGGAGATGCAGTATCTTTCATTTTAGAAAACCACTTCAACAAGAGACTTTGAAAACTCTAATTTCTTCTTTATTTCACAAGTGGGCAGACAAAAAAAAAAATCACCAAATACTGCACAGCTATTTTACTACCTGCTCGAGCTCTTGCTTAAACCGATCCTAAAATACCTCACATACCTTCAGAAACAGACCAGCCAAATAGTGATTTATACCATTAAAGCGCACATCCCGAACTTGAAAAGTTAGAGAATTATAAAAAAAAAAATCTGTTGTTTTAGTCACAATTTTAGTAACTTGAGAACTTACCTTCTTCCTCCTCATCACCTCCTTCTTCAACATAGTCATCGTCATCATCTTCATCCTTTACAAAAATTGTGAAATACTTTTAAAATTGCCATTTATTTAAGTTTTGCCTACTTGCTGATCCCGAGCAGAACTTTCAGAAAATCCCACTCACTCTGTTCAGAGGTCACATTCCACATTTACTTTTTGCTACAGGACATCTGTGCAAGGTCAGGCAGCCAAACGGACCGCGGAACGTTTAATCACCCCAGCCAGTGCATTATCTGGCCCGGTAATTCTCGTTTCTTTGTTTTTCCCACTTATCACTACCTTATGCCGGTTCAAGAGTAGTTATTGCAAAATTAACCGAAGAGGCCATGAGAGCAAAGAGAAATGACAAACAGCTTCAGTTTTCCTCTTAACCCGCTGTCATGAAAGGACAAGGAAGCAGAACAGTTAGTATCTTCACAAAATCATTGTTTCTATGGCAAATGAATTAAGTTGTTGGGATTTTTTCTCCTTGGTTTTTTTTTTTAAAGCTGATAGCTGAAAAATGTAAACCAATTAACAATCAGCAGCCCCAGAAAATTAAACAGTGGTGCAAGATCTCTACCCTACTGGCACCATGTCAAGCCTTGAAGACAAATTGAAGTCTCATTTTTATATCCATCTGCTGTATCGAATTTTACACATAGGGCAATGTAACAAGTGAAAATGTGAAAGCTTAAATGAATGCAAAATACAAACTCAGCATCTGGTTTTGTTGCGCCACGGTTCTGAACTCCTCTAATATTGTCACAGCTGTGTGTGTCAATTCCTAGCCACCTAACGAGCAGAGCATATACATAAACTAACGACCACACATGATTAATTCCTAATATTCTTCCTAGTCACATATTGTTCATTTTCCAAAGAACTCTCTGAGGCCTTGGCTTCAAAACAGATTTAGTTAGTTTTAGCTTCATTAATTGTGTTACAGCCATCAACTGTAAGGGTATTAAGGCAGGAACAATGTTACATTTCTAAGTAAATCATATGAGCGCTAGTTACAAGACCAAAATGAAGAACACCAAAGAGTTTAGCTCAAGGTTTTCTGCACACCCTGTGAAATGCAGCTGATGGGATGTAAACTCTTATCAAAAGTAAAAGCAGTGGAAGCGATGTCAGCAGGGTTTGTTTGATCTGAAACATGGGAGCTGCTCACACAGCCTTGTGCACAAAATCCACGCCAGACACCTTCTCCCTCTGAAACCCTAAAAAGAGCACCAAGTTAAGACTCCTGGGTTTTACTTCTGTCCAAGAAGCATTTAGCCATGACCAGTTTATAGCTACAAGAATCTATTCATAACCTTGTAAAACGTGCCTATTTTCTTAATACTCCTCCTATTTGCTTTTTCACTACCTGAAAGATCCTGTAGGCTATTTTCCACAGCTCTTCACACCACCACTAAGAACATTATCAACTGAGTGCATGGTAAAAAACCCTAGGATTTATTACAGCAAAACACGGACTTTTCCTTTGTTTCGTTTTTTCTTGAAGTACCAGTAACTTGTTGCTACTTCATTCTCTTCTTTCACAAAGCCAGGGTATTTTCTTTGGTTTTCCAAAAGAAATTAATTTAGTCTACTTAATATGTATTTCTATTCTGACAATTTAATTGGTAGTAGCGCAGTTTCAAAACGCTGGGGAGAACGGCTTCTTTAACAGAGAATAAAGAGGCTTTACCATCGTGCAACGTTCAGGGGTGGGATAAAAGTGAACCAAGCCTTGGAAGTCAGCCAGGAGCATCCTCCCAGCTGACAGCCACCGCTCACGTTCCAGTCAACACTTCGTATTTCAGCGACGGCAGCGTTTTCTCTGAAATGTCTCACTGCATTTGTATGCTCTGTGTCTGCATGGTTCTATTAACACAGAGGTCTGTAGGCATCTTAATCTCTTGGATTTGGCAGAATTTACGAACTTTACCTGAATCTCTTCTTTCATCAGGTATGAAAGACCAACTTCCTCCTCCTCTTCACCTTCCCCCAAATCTGAACCTCCGTCATCTTCATCATCTTCCTCTTCATATTCTCCTGGAGGACCAGCTTCATCCTCATCTTCATCATCATCATCTTCATCTCCTTCTGAAATGAAGGACGCACTTACACAGATATCCTAAAATTAAGTTTTGTTAACTCCTCCTTATGCAAGTTTGTATATGTCAGGTCAAGCTAGTTGTAACTTTTTTTTCCAAAAGGGTTTGGGGGTTTTTAATTTTTATTTTTTTTTTTTTTAAATGCAGGCAGCGCTTGGGAAACAAGTGATTTAATGAAGTTAGTCTTTATCATTTTTTTCCCTGAAGAAAGCCTACCAATGCTTTCATGTCCCAAGTCTCAGGCAAAATTCTCAATGCCTGAAGCAGCTATGAATGCAGACTCCTGCAAAGGAGCTGCAAGTTAGTGGAAGGGGACGAGAGGCTTCTCTATAGGCTCAAACCCTGAAATATTTAAAGGCAAAACCATCTTAACATATTACCTGTATCTGTTATTTAATCACTTCCTAGTGACTATGAAACAGCTACGCTTACAAAGAGATGCTCTCTCATTTCATTTCTCTGTCTGGAGCATATAATCACTTTCACAGTTTCCGTTAAGCAAATTACAAGAAATGAGAAGGTGATTTAACACTTAAATTCATTTTCAAGTTAATAATCTATTAATCTGTTTCTAAATACTGGGTTTATATTCACATTCTAAGTACCGACTATTTGGCCTTCATTCAGTTCCTTTAAACACAAGCTTCCAAACTCCGATGTGTCCAAGTGCTCATCAGCAGCCCCTTGAGAGCCACGACCCAGCACCCAGCGGTGGCAGCTCCCAGCTCCTCATTTAAGTCATAAAGAAAACACTGAGAAACCTCTGTCATAAACAGCTACAGCCCGAATCTTGCTGGTTATTTGGGTGGATATTTAGAACACAGACAAGCATAAGCCGCTGCACCACAAAACAGCCCATCATATTTGCTAACGTATTTTGGGTGGGTTTTTTTTTTTCCTTAACAGCTTTGAGTGTGTCAGTCATCTGTTCAGCCGAGTACATTTAAGACAAGCAAGCGTACTGTTCCTGCAACCACATCAGCCCAAACTTTGTAGCCCCACACTGACAGACCTACATCTACGGGCTTCGTTTTCAATCGGGTAACAACAGAAAAAGACGTAGGAATAGCCTCATTAATGACTAAAACAGAGGTCAAGTCAGAAGGAACTATATACATTTTTTGAACAAAAAATTATATCATACTTGAGCACGGGACTGAAGCCATTACAGAAAAACAGTTAAATTATAGTTTTTCATGCAAAATAATGTGTTTGTCCCCTCCCTTTGCATCATTCAATAGTGCCAAAGTGCTTTACTACTGGCAACAACTTATTTTGAGAATATTTGTATCTTTGTACCATTATCTTTAGTCAAATTTCCTTAAACTTAGAAGGCTCCAGCAAGAAGACTCAAAACCTGTGACAGGAGTTTTCCTTCTCTATCAGTATGTTAATACCAACCCAGTTCTAGAAGTCTGCACTTTAAAAATAAGAGCCCAGAAGTAGTCCCCGTACCCGCCACTGCATTCACATCTTTATTACAGCACGCTAGTTATGCTTATTCCAGGAAGTTACCTTCATCATCATCATCTTCCGAGTCCGGTGCCTCATTATCCTCCTGATCAAATCCATCTAGGTACGTGATTTGCTGAAGCAGCTCAAAAATGCTGTCTCTGTAATCCTCGAGGTTTGTAATCTCACAGTTGAACAGGTCAAGGCTCTTCAAGTTTTTGAGATTTTGCTGAAAATAAATGAAAAGGGTGTTGGTTTTCCCCCCCCCCAATTTCTTGACCTGGTACTTCAAGTTACAGTGCAGTCACGACTGAAATACAGGTAACCATATAGCCAGCTACAGAGCGTATTTTGTCCCTGTACCTTCTTCTCTATTCAGTATTTTGCTCCCCATTAAATGCAAACTTCAGTCAAAAAGGTCTTCAGGTCAAAAAGTAGCGAGAACTCCTAGTGGAAGCGCTTTTGCAGACCAACTCCCCAGCATGCTTGCTGCACGCCCCACACATCCTCCAAGCACCAGGCCACTGTGCACCGACCACAAAACACACATTTGGCTTTGCTTTTTGTTCACATAGTCAATTTGTGTTCCATCCCGGGCAAAAACTTAACAACGCCAGCAGCCTTTTGGTAAACAGTCTGACTAATTTAGTCACAGGCATATCTTGCGAGGAGCAAGCAAGAGGCACTTGGTAGGATTTAGAACCCCACTACAGAATTTGCCTTCTGAACAATAAAGACGAGAAAGCCGATGGTGATTTTTCTCACCTTTCAAACCTTACACACTACAGAACGAGCCACCTGCGTGACTTGGCAAGCACCTAGTATCCAAATAAAAGCATTTCTCCTATAGAGCGCTGTAACAGCTTTACTTGCTCTACTAACTGCTGGGTCACAGCACCATTAAAGTAGGTGAAGAATCTTTACGAGCAGTTTAAAAAAAACTATGCAGTCGATATCAAAGTCCTAAAAAAAATTATCAGCTAGAAAACTGGGTGCACAGATGAGGTGGCGAGAGGCGCTGGCAGCTTCCTCCCGCATTTACATGACCTGCTCCTGGTGCTTTCCAGGTTTGCTCCCAACTGGGTGCCTCGAACACCCCCCCAATCACCGCACAGTTTAACGAAAGCTTAAGGCAGTTGCTTATTAGACAAACTGTGCCTTAACAAATGAACACAAGAGGATTAGCAAGACATAACTTGGCTACTTTTCTTTCAAAGACAAAACAGAAGCTCAAAAATCTCTTATTCAGTCCATCCCGCTACCAACACAGAAGGGCTTTTGCAGCAGTACATTTACAAGCGCTGCCTCTAATAACCGTGACATTGAGTTAATCAAGTCGGGGCCAAGTGGAATTACTGACAAACCTAAAACACCACAGTATCCAATATATGAGAACTATATAGAACATAAGACAGGTAAATTTCATTTCTCATGCCTTTCAGCTCAAAGGGAATATAGGCAGCTAGAACATATAACGCTGTATCCTTGTACTTGATTTCTTACATCATACCAGTTCAAACCCCCCATTTGTGCTTGGAAAATCTGCTCCAACACAGCCCTTACAGCTACGTTTGTACCATTCCATTGCAAAAAAACGCATTTGTTCTTGATTAAAAAAAAAAGAGTATTTATTAGATTTAAATTTTCCATTAGCCCCTCTCACTTCGTACTTACAAGAGCTTCCACAGTGCCAAGATCTTTGATTTTGTTGCCACTTAGATTTAGATATGTGAGATTTGGACACCTTTCTGCAAGGACCTCCAGGCCTCCTGAAATGATGTTGTCGCTCAACTCCAACTATTATAGAGAAAACAAATTAAGTATTTGAATGGTTGGCGCCTTACCATTAGATCCAGACCCACACAGTTTTTAATGGTTCTCCCTTTAACTGGCCAGCTTAATCACAAAGCTGAAAGCTTTTCAAGAGCACCCCAAGTTAACAAGCAGTAGTTGTGTTATCGCTTTGGCTGTCAAAAAGGTCCTTCGGGTTTACTTTAAGAATTATAAATACTCCTTAAAGTCTCATGGATTTGAATACCTAAATTTTAAGTTAGTAGAATACACAATACTGGGATTCACTGCAAGCCTTTACTCTGCCAGCAATGAGCAACTTAGAATCACAGAATCATTCAGGTTGGAAGAGACCTTTAAGATGGTCTAGGCTGCAGGAGACCTTTAAGATAGCCGAGTCCCACCATTAAGCCAGCATGGCCAAGTTACCCATAAACCAGTCCCTCAATGTCACTGGTTGGGGACAACCCAACAGCCTGCTATCCACCATCGGCGCTCCACAGGAGACATCCAACCTTCACAACCAAGCATTTCCTGCCCTCAGAGTCATTGGCCAAGCCCAATTTGGCCATAACTGGAGATACCCCAAAAAATTTCAAATCTTAAGAAATAAAGAGGTGGCTGGGCTGTGGCATGGCTTCCCAGCCTGCCATCTCCCAACGCACCATCAGCCCCACGCCAGGTCAACCCAAAGGCACAACCACAGGTCATCACCCATGACTTGTGACTTCTCCAAGCGCCGGCGGGCAAGAGGGACGTACCTTTCGGAGCTTACTCAATGTGGGAAGCTTGGCCAGCGACGTCAGCTCTACGTTGGCCATGCTAAGGAACTCGAGTTCTTTGAACGAATCGTTCAGCCCTTCGATTTCGCCGTTGCTGGATCGGCAGTTGTCGAGCACCAACTCTGTCACCTTTGAAGAGGACAGCAAGCCACTCATCAGCTTAACGAGCACCAAGAAAACCACATACTTCATCTAAACCACAACTTGTGACTGTTAAATATCCGTTGGTGGTTGGTTTAAATTTAGACTAGGCTTGTGGTCCAAAATCACTGACACCCGCCTATTTAAAAAAATAAAAGTATGTGACAGCTTCCCTTCCTCTCAGCATGCTTCAAATTCTGCAAAACCCGCCATCTAACCCCAAACTTTACTGACGGACACTTTTATAGCTTCCGATGGTGCCACCACAGCCAGGGCACAAGTGAACCGCTAACTTGTTTCTACAGTCTGATAATTTCATTCTACATATTCAAACCTATAAAAAACATCCAATTTCTTCCTGAACCCTAAACCTTCTGGCTCCAGATTATTTTAGCAGGGAGTCCTGCAGGTTAATTAAGACCAATTAAATAATTTCCTCATGCCAAAGCCACTAAAACGACTCGATAATCGATACAGGTTGCATACTTTGAGAAGCGGTAACAAGGAGCAGCCAATTAATTTTAAATTATTTTATCTACAGCGGAACATCCCACTCATCAGAAAGGACATTAATAAGGCAACTCTTCCTTTCCCCTGTACACTTTTAAATAATAACATTTTAAGAAACCCCCAAGCAGCGTAATTTTACTTTTTAGTTAAGTCTCCTCTAACTAACTGCGCTCCCTGAAAAATATGATGTAATTTCAGAGTAAAAGAGAATTAACAGAAAAGTTAAAATTACTGAAAAAAAAAAAAAAATTGGTTTTCTTCTACCTCAAACCAGGACAGCCAGCGTCACGTAAAGCCTCACTATTGTTTTATTTTTTTTCCTACCAGAAAAGATGCCTCCAAAGCAGCAGAAAGTTTTGGAGTCGAGAAGGGACCGTCACGCCTTGGCCGGGGGGAGCCGCGGGGGGGGCCCGCGCAGGTACCTGCCACCCAGAAACTCGCGGAAATTGGGTTCAACCAACACTTTTAGGCACTTTTTGCCCCAAATCCCCCGCGGGCCGGGTCAGTATCGACGCAGCCGGACTTTACTCCCGGGGCGAGCGAGAGGTTTTGCTCCGGGGAAGGGGGCGGCCCCCACCCCCAGGGTGGGGGGGCACGGGAAGGGACCGGCCACGCCAGACCCCAAATTTCCAGCTTTTTCCTTTTTTTTTTTGCGGTTTTCTCGAGAAACGGGGAAGTTGGCGGCGGGAGGACACCGCTCTCCTTAACCGGGTGGGCATGACCTCCCCCCCCCGCCCACTGGGAAAAGAACAAGCTTAATTTAAAAAATAAAAAAGATACATATACATATAAAAATTAATTAAATAAAAGCGGGAGGCGGGGAAGGGTCGGGGCCGGACCCGCCGCCACCGTGACCTGTTTACTCCCGCCGCGCTCGCAAGTTGGAGGCAGCCGGCAGCAGGGAGGGGATTACCGGCGGGGGGACCGGGGGGGCCGCCCGCGCCCCGCCGCCGGCCGCGGGGGGGGCGGAGGGAGGGACGGGGGACGAAGGGGGGCCGCCGGTCCCGCCGCCCCCCGCCCCGGGGCCCGGAAGCGCCGCCCGCACCCCGCGGGGCTCCTGCGCCACCGGCTGACCCAGATTCGCGGCGGCCCCGCTCGGGCCGAGGCGGCGGCCCGGTGCGGAGGCGGGAGCGCGGCCCGCCGCCCCTCACCTTCTCGGGGGCCCGGTTCCTCAACTCCAGAGTGATGCGCTTCTTCATCTCCATCGCCGCCCCCCTCCCGCGGCTCCGCAGTGGCGAGGGAGGGCGGCCGAGCCGCCGCGGGGGTCGCTGCCGGTGCCGGGGCGGCCGCCGCCGCCGGGAGGGAAGCGGGAGGGAAGCGGGAGCGGCGAAGAGAACGCCGCGGGCAGCCGCGCAGCTCCGGCCCCGTCAATGGCCGCCCGCACACTGAGCCTCCATGACATGGCGCATGGCGCCCCCTCCCGCCGCCACGGCCCCGCCCCGGGGCGGGGCTTCCTCCGCGGTGCCGCGCCGCTCATTGGCCCCGCCGCGCCGCGGGGGGGGGCGGGCGATTGGCTGTCCGAGCTGCCCGTCCTGGCGGCACTACCTTATAAGGGCGGGGAAAGGGGGCGGGGCTTTTCTTTGTGCGCGCGGGCGGGAGCGGCGCGGCGGGAGCGCGCGCGCCCCGCCGGTGCACGTGGCGACGGGGCGGTCTCGCGTGGGGGTTCCCACGGCGGGGGGCGGATTTTGCACGGGGGGCGGTTTACAGGGCGGGGGGCGATGCTGTAAGCGGCGTCTTGCACGTGGCGCCTTGCACGGGTGCTTGCGTGGGGTGGGGGCTGCGTGACCGGTGACCCGGGGGAGGGGCCTGCGTGCCCTGCTGCGCCCCCTTGTACGCCCCTGAGGGAGCTTCGGGGAGGCGGGGGTGGTTCGCAGGCCCCGTTGCACTGGGGTGAGCTGCTTGGGGGGGTTTGCACCCTCCACGGGGGGTGGGGGGGGCTGCTTGGGGGGTTTGCAGGCCACAATGGTCCTGGGGTGGGCTGCTCATGAGGGTTTGCACCCCCTGGTTCCTCCCCCGGGGCACTGCAACGGGGGGTTTGCGTGCCCCATTGCACTAGGGTGGGCTGCTCGTGGGAGTTTGCACCCCCCATGGGGAACAGGGGGGCTCCTCATGGGGGTTTGCAGTCCTTGGCTTCCCCCTACAGAGGATGCGGGGGCTGCAGGTGGTAGTTTGTATGTCCAGTTGCACTGGGGTGGGCTGCTCGTTGGGGTTTGCACCCCCTGCTTCCCCCGACAGGGGACAGGAGGGCTATAGGTGGGGGGTTGCGTGCCCCATTGCCCCGGAGTGGGCTGGGGGTGGGCGTTTGCTCCCCCATTTCCCCCCCATGGGGCCTGTAGGTGGGGGATTGCGTGCCCCATTGCACTGGGGTGGGCTGCTTGGGGGGTTTGCACCCCTGTTTTTGCCCGGTGATGAGGCTCCTGGCGCCGCATTGCGGGGGGGCTTGCAAGCCTTGTTGCAGGGGAAAGGTGCAGGTGGGACCTTGGGGTCCCGCATGGCGGGCTGCGCACGGCGGCAGCGTGCACCCAGTTTTTCTGCGTCTCGTTGCACGGGGAACTGCAGACAAGTTTTTGCATGTGGGATTTTGCATGCCTGGTTGCGTTGGGGGGAGGAATTGCACCGCGTCTGGGGTGCTGCATGAGCGGTTGTGCAGGGGTTTGCCTGCCCGGTTGTGCCGAGGTGATAAAATCACAAAAAAAGCCACAAGTAGAGGATGTAAACACTCCTCGAATAGGGAAATGTGCAGGGGACAATGTGACACCAAAGCAAAACTGCGTGTGAAACCCACTGGGTCTTACCGGGTCTGGCCAAACCTCGGTCCGGG
Organism: Sterna hirundo; assembly: GCA_009819605.1. Taxonomy (NCBI): domain Eukaryota; kingdom Metazoa; phylum Chordata; class Aves; order Charadriiformes; family Laridae; genus Sterna; species Sterna hirundo. The sequence goes on along the minus strand of CM020458.1, from coordinate 3,299,319 downwards.
CTTCCTGCAGCCCCCTGTGACTGAGAAAAAGCTGCCGTTATTGCTGCTAATTTGCATTATTTTGTGTTAACACACATGAAAAAAGCTCTGCAAACGTACAGGATGTATAGGGGAGGTAGATGCGCAAGCAAACAGCTATGTACTAGCGTAATCCTTTAGTTTTGAGGCACCTCTGGGTGCGTATATATGGTTTATATACATCTGGAAGCGTGGAAGACCTTTTTGCGATTTAAAATTAAATAATATTTCTATATTTAAAGCTTTGGTCCTGGAAGACGCTGATCTCCAGCCACGCCGCAGCCGCTGAATCATGCCCATAAGCCACTAACATCCTTAATTCTAAGTGCAGGCAGGAGTGCTTTGCCAGGCTGGGAGTGTTAGTCCCTCCTAGACAAGCTATTCCAAATATTTATATGTTGATTCTTTTAACTTTGAGACACAAATAGCTGGAGACATTTTGGCAACTCGGTGGCAGAACAAAAAAGAAAAAAAAAAAAAAAAACAAAAAAAGCCATCATGGGAATCTCTGCCGGTCTATTCTGCTTTGTATAAACTGAGCAGAGAAAATATTTCCTGTTTGAGGTTCAGATAGAGAGAGTTCAGCCAGCCTGCTTCTCCGGTTATTTCAGAAGGGGTTAAAAATGGGGTCAAAAAGACTGAATCTTGCCAATTTGGTGCTATATTTGGCCTGGAAGGTATTTTATTTTAGGGGAGTCTCGAATACAAAAAGTCACCCGCTGATGTAGGAAAAATAAGGGGTGGTTTTGCTGGAGGGGAGAACCCGCCGCAACGCTGCCTGTGGTACTGGGGGCAGGGCGTCGCTTTCCTGGCATTGGAATAGCTGGCACTGAAGTGCTTTCTCCAAAAGATGCTCGGGTGCTCTTCGTAGGGAAACGGCGGTCTGGGAGCCGGGCCGTAAATGGGAGAGATGAGGCATAAAAGGGGAATTATGCTTTTTTATTTCAGATCCTGTTGCTCCACGTGGTGCCGATGGAAGTGGTCTGTGTTCTCGGTGACACCGCTCTTGTCGGGGCCGTAAGATCTGACGCCAGGTTGGTATTGATGGCCACACCAGGACACCCAGGGAAGACATTAACTTACAAATACTAAATGCAGGAGACCAGTCCCAGCCCTCATCGGTAATTGTATAAATCTGCACAAATTCACCTTAACAGGTCTTTAAAAAAGGGGTTACAAACCCCAGGACCTGTTACCTCCTCAGTGGCCCCATGGCTTTGAGCTGCTCTTCCCTCCTTGTGTGCATTTTCCTGTGCATTGCTGGCAATTTTGGGGGTGAAACCAGGTCCCTGTTAACACCCACCCCACCACCCCCACCACCCCCCTTACAAAAGCAGGATCACCAACACCTCGAGTGAGAAACAAGCCCTAAAGCAGGCGCAAAAGTTTGATTCTCGAAGAGTTCGATAAGGTGCTGCTAGAAAACGAGCAGAGAGACCTTGAGAGACCTTCGTACTTCTTGTCCGACGATAACTGGGGAAGGTTTTCAAAACCGGAGGGAAATCCTCTTTGTGTTAAAGCGGCTTATCCCGTGGAGGTTTGCTGGGAAAACTGTGCGTCCATTTGCAGAGCCCAGGGTCGGGCAGGCATCGCACAAGCGGTGAGAAAAAAAAGGGGGAAATTTGGGAAAGCAACTCGTGGAAGCATCCGGACGAGGATGGCTTCACCCCCGGCTTCGGGTGCAGACCAAGGAAAAGGTTTACCATCAGGAAGGACTCTCGGTGAGATCTTGTTTTTCCTATTTGAAATGCAAGTGTGTGTTTCCAAAGAAAAGAGTTAAAATTTCAAGTCTTAATAGTTTCACTGATACAAATGTCCTGACTCTTAGAATCACGAGCGAGAACTGCAGGTCCCGTAACGGAAAACCTGGGATTTTCCCCCGGTCAGAGCTCCCCGGGTTGGACCGATGCTTGTGGGAAGGTGCATTTAGTGTTGCAAGAAAAAAGAGCATTTATAAACTAAAGAGATTTTGGTGAATAATACCAGCTTCGGGAAAGCAGTGAGGTCGTTTCCAGCTATACATCGTTAGTTGTAATTAGGTCAGGACGTACCTTCTCCCAGACACTGCCATAACTTGAATATAGTTTTTGGCCCTTTCTTCTGGGCTTGAAGTGAGCGATAAAACTAAGCTGGGTTTCTAAAATAAACTGGGTTTATTGTACAGTCTTCTCATATTTAACTTCTCTTTGTGGTTTTGCTTGTCTCGCGCTTTTGGAAGGGGCTTGTGGTTTTCTGTCCCTCAGCGTCAGGAACACCACCGTTGAGTATTGATGCCACGAATAATTTAGTAATTTTTTTTTATTAATAAACTTAGCATGTTATGAGCTTCATGCACGTATTTTATTTTCCCTTAATTTTTTTTTTTTTCCCCCTCATTGCAGGGTTGAAAATCTCAGTGCCGTGTATTCAGAAGTTATTTTCCGGAGCTCTCCTAGGCAAAGCCCAGCGTTTTTTGTCAACTTCCATAGCGGCGAGGAGCCAGGAGGTGGCACTGGCTGGCAGCGCATTGGGGTCTCGCTCCTTCAGCAGCTCCTGGCCCTGCTTCAGAGCCTCTGGCCTTCCCTGGAAAATAAAATCATTCTACTTTTCAAGGTTGGGAGCCCGGATAACGCCGCAAGCCAGGGTGGGGGATGGCAGGAGTGGCTGGTGGCGGCACCATCCGTGGCACCGCTGCCACGTGGGTGCGGAGGAGATGGGTGGGTTTGGGTTGTGCCTGCTCTGGCAGGTGGGGAATTTCAGCCTGAGGTTTTGAGGGTGAGCGCGGGGGAGTTTGAAGCTCCGCACACCTGGGGACCGTGCGGACAGGACCGCCGTGAGCTCTGCCCGTTGGGTTGACTCAACCTCCGTTGACTCGCGGGAGCTCCAGGGCCACGCAGGAGCCCCTGGGTCAGGTTTGCTGTCCCTCCTTCCCCGTAACTCCTCCAAAGAAAAGCAGCGTAGACACACGGAGTGTGGCATTGCATTTTTTTTCCCACCAGCTGGGCCAAGAGGAGCCTTATAAACTCAGATTTCTTGACCAAAAAAAGCCATTTCTGGCACTTTGTTCTCCCTGGGGAGCTGGTGGGGACTGTATTGGTTGGAGGGGCTTTTTTTTTTTGTCCTGCTTCTCATTGCACTGCAGATACTGCTGGTGTTTCTAGAAAATAAGTAGTATTAAGAGCAAATCTGGAAAAACCTAAGTGTAAAACTTCTGCCTGCTCTTTCTGGCCAGCCTGTTAGCTTAGAGCTTATGGGTTTAGATGCTTAAAAAGGTCCTTTTGATGGGACAAGCACTGTGCAAGTTCCTTGCTTTTGTTGTTCCTGTTCTGCTGGTGTTTACTGATTATTTACCAAGAGACGGCAAATGAAACCACACTGTCGGCCACCGCAAACCTCATGGCGGATGGTTGCTGGTGTGGAGGATTTGTCCTAAACCAGCCCCATTTAACGTGGTGGCCCGGCAGAAGGGGATGTGGCAAAATCTGCGGCTGGTCCCCAAAGTGCTGAGGTTTTCCTGGAGAAATGGGGTGGGAATCGGAGCAGGTTGGCCCAGTTCGGGGTGGGGTGGAGCTGGCATCTCTCGTGCTTTCCCGGACGGTGTTGGTGGCTTCACGCTAGAGACTGAACGCTGATTGTTAGTGATTTTATTGGCAGGAGTTCATATTTACAACAGAATAATAGGAAATAGGAAAGAACCTAGTCATTACAAAGCTCTTCAGTGTTTGCACAAGTTTTATGGCTCGGGACGGCATCGTCCATCTATTGAAAACTTTGTACATAAAGTCACAACTGCACTAAAAACAGAGGTGACCGCTTCGTTTAGAGGATGTAATTTCCAACGCAGTGACGATGTTCTTTTCTTCATCAAAGCCATCATCGTGTCTGAAACAAGGGGAAAAGGTGAGGAAGTGGTTGCCACGTCCTCCTATTGTGTTTCAAGCCACGCTTGTGGCGGGACAGGGATTTCGTCTGCACCTGGGATGCCAGTGAGCTTCGGCCTCTGGAAAAAAGGGGAATTTGGGTGGTTGAGCAGCGGAAGCGGCTGGGGCTGAGGCCTGGCTTGGGCCAGGGTACCCAGAGGGTGTTCGCACCATTGAAGCTCCCGCTGAGGGCTCTCTGCAAAGAGGTCACTTGGGTGCTTTGGGAAAATACCCTAAAATGCCTTTTCAGGCCGCTAGTAGGAACGAAAGCTTCTCTGGTTGTCCCCAGCGTTGCAGCTGGGTGCCTGAAAGGCTGAATTATTTTTTGTTTTGAAAAGTTGCTGCAAAGCGCTGCTTGTTGCTGCTTTAGAAAGATTTGAATTTTGCTGGCTTTACGACAAGCTTTAGGCGAGCGCTCAAATCCTACGGGGCTTTAGTACCTTGTGAGGAGGAGCACGGGGGGGTCATAGCAGGAGACCCAGGAGGCTGAGGAGGATGACGAGGGGGAGGTGGCACCAGAGGGGCGATCCCACCGACTCCTGAGACTCCTGGGAAGTCTAGGAAAAGAAATCAATCAAAAATCAATTGTTTTCACGTGCTAAAGGCCAGAGTTCGTCCCTCGATGAGCTCCTCTGCCTTCCTCAGTGTCCCCGGGGGTTGCTCCAGGGGGCAGAAATGGCACCGTGTCCCTGGAGCATCCGTATCTGTCGCTGAGCGAAGGGGGGGTGTCATGGAAGCCTCGGGGGTGGCCTCCTCTTTGGGAAATGCCTTCCCCAGAGCCCCGATGGCGCGCGGGTGGATGTATAGGAATAACTTCTATCCAGCGGGATCCCTCACTGGGACAGGATTGGTAGTATTTAATTAGGAAAACGGGGAATTTCCCCTTTTCTGAACAGATACATCATGGCAAAGTAAGACCACGGCAAACTAACCACAGCTATTGCATGTGACTGTGCTGTGCGTATTATGCTGCACGTTCTTTGCCCAAACTCATTTGAGTTGTTCAGTGATTTAAAATCAACACTTTTAATCCATTTCTTTCTTCCCGCAACAGTGGTTTCGCCAAGGAAATTTCCCTTTTCTTGGAAATACAGAGAGAAAGTCCAACTCACCTCATACAAATACATGGTGGGTATTAACGTGGTGTTCTCAGAGTAATATTCTCCAGTTGCATATAAGTAATCACCTGGAACGAAAGCATTGTCCTGGTAAGTCCGTGTTAATATTTTAATATCTTACCCACGCAGGCCAGTGTAATAATAACACCAAATCACAGTGAGCATCAATTCTGTAGGTTGGAAACTGAATTTTAGAGGCTGCCTGGGCTGAGTTTGCTTGTGAGCAGCGATGGCAGCGTGCCGGGGGGGGGGGGCGGGCAGGACTCTGCTAATGCTGCAGAAATCAAAGCAAATCTCTCTGCTCGGGAGCAGCTCCCGGGGTTATCTCTGCTCCTAGTGCATCTCAGTAACCTTTTTAGCTCAGCAGGGCGTGATTTCAGATGGTAACGAGAACCACTGGGGGCAGAACAGCTCCAGAAAAACATCTTTTAACTCTACTTTTAATGTTGTTTTGTGTTTTACACCGCCCTTGTCCAAGCAGCCCTTGATTGATGGTGGTCAGACCCATTTGGTGTGAGGGAGTGTATTTCCTACGGGTTACTCAGGTTTCTGTCGGAGGTTCCTGATGTGGTTCAGACATAAATGTTTGCCATCTGCGGGGGTCTCCAGAGGCTCCACTTAAAGTCAGTGATATTGGGCACCAGTTTCTCTCCATTGACACTAACGGGGGTCCGGGGGCTCAGTGTCCCCCGGGGTTTATTTGTACTTGCAGAGGACTCGATTCAGTGGCTTCTCGGTGCCTTCGCATTTGTTTATATGGGCAAAGCCCCATCTCCCTGCCCAGCGGAGACCCCCCAGCATCCTTTCCAACCCCGCTTGGTCCAACTTGCTTAAAACAATCCAAAAAAAGCAAGAATTTCTCACCGAAACGAGATGCGTAGTCATATAAAAACTCTGTTATCTCCTCATCTTCTATCTCAGCATTCCCTAAAAAGAAACAAAGAAGGAGCGGTTCATCGTCCGGCACCGTAAGCAGAGGCTCGCGTCGAGCCCGCGGGATACGGTTTCACATGAATAGTTTCATGGATTTATTGGCGCTTTGTGCAAAATCTGTTCCCCGGTGGGAGTAATGGATTCGCAATCTGGCCCGTAATTAGATCAGAGAGTTCACAACAAAAAGCTGTCGTGTTGCAGACCGGACCCGAGCTCGTCCCAGGTGGGTTTTTTCCCTTTATTTTGGGTGCAGATGTGCCGGGAGAGGGAGATGCAGCAATGGGGCCGCAGCCCCCCCATCACGTTCCTGCACCCCCTACCCCAAATTTATTTAGGGGTGGATCTCAAACCTCCGTTCCGTGTGTTTTGAGCCGCTCCTCAGCCACCGGCCCGGCTGCTTTATTTCTCATGCGCCTTTTGCTGTGAAATTGCTGAAGGCTCGGAAAGGAAACTTGCATTTCATTAGGGCTGAATCACTATAAATAGATTTCTGAATCGTGTGACCTTGTCAAAGCCTTACCAGGTCTCTCATTTCCCTTTTCCAAATACAAGGTTCAATGTGTTTTCTTTTTTTCGGGGTCTTACAAAGCAGACTAATTGGGAATATTAATATTATAGTACTCGCGTACTCATAGAACAGTATAACCAGATACTCATCGAATAAGATAATATTATAATGTTAATAATTTAATACTCATATATGGACATATAATAAGATAATATTAATTATAATATTGTAAGTTATACCATTAATAACTTGGATGATGCTGTTGGTCATGCCCGGGGCCAGCCGTAGCTCCGGGTACCCCTCTCTAAAACTTTCCACCTTTTCCTAACATGGCCCTGAATTCCTCGGCACTGGCTGAGCAAGAAGCCCAGATCCAAAAACTCTCAGAATTAGGAAGTAAACTGGAAACAGTGACCCAGCCTAAAGATTTCTGTGCAGGCATCAAAGCCCCGGGGTCGGAGTCCGGGTTCTGTGGGTGGTGACGCAGCGCATCCATCGCTCCGGCTCTGGGAAACCCACCCCGTCCCCATCCCAGCTTTCGGGGAAATCCGCACCGAAACGGGGAGCTGCGTGGTGTAGTCTCTCCACCCCCACAGCTTCCCACGCTCGCCCTTCAAAAATACTCTGTCCCTTTTGGCTCCAACAGCGTCAACTCCAATTCTCCGGGCACGTTATCCCAGGCACAAGCTTTCTGAGAAAGTTATTCCAAGTTGGCTCTGGTATTTACACTGGAGCCGGGCTAAGAATAATAGAGGAGTTGGATTTGCCGCAAAGACCTTCCATCTGGAAATCCCCCCGCTACTCCGCGGCTGATTTTAACCCCTTGCGTGATGTTTCATGCTTGGCGTTGTTCCTCCGGCGCGGTGGAGGAGGAGCAGGAGGAGGAGGAGGAGGGGGAGGAAGGCTGTTTGGGGCCGGCAGAGCCGCAGGCAGCTGCCAGGTCCCGGTTATCAGCCCCTCGCCCGGGGCTGCTCGCTGTCTCACGTCCCCAGAAGCGTTACCTCATTACGCGTGAGTTCGTCCCCGATCAGCGTTGGGTCCTCGCCACTCGTCCCTCCCAGGCACTGCCAGTGCCATCATCTTCCTCCCTCAGTTGCCCCTGACTTCGGTCTCCCCACGTCTCCTAAGTGCCCACCTAATACTTCAGGAAATCCTGGGTTTTGGTTGTTTTTTTTTTCCCCCTGTGCCTATATCTGTCTCTCTTAATAGCTCCCGGCTGTATACTGCAAATTACTTTGAATGCAATGTGGAAAACATTAATTATCAGGCTCTCTTCTCCCGGCACACGCTATGTTCTGCGAGCACAGGCTATATTCTCCAAGCACGCGCTTTGCTGCAACTTTTACTAATTGCGTTGTGTTTTCCTGTGGGGCTTTTTTTGCCACTGACCCCCCGTCACCAAGCGAACACCCCAAGACCCCCTCAGCCCCTGAGCCCCCAACCCCGGCTGACGCGCAGCATCCCCACGGCGCAGAAATAACTCCAGCCCAGCCCTCAGCAGCGCGGTAAAATTAAATTGTAAGCCGGGGGGGGGAAAAAAAAAACCCAAAACAAACAAAACCACAAAGAACAGAGGAACGTATTTACCCGGTAAAAAATGAAGAACCAGGAGTGCTGCAATTAAAAAGTTCGTCATCCTATGTTTCGGTGTCGTCCGCCGGTGCGGCCAGGCGCTGCTGCTCGGGAATTTCTTGAGACGTCCCAGCGGAGGCAGGAAATGACTCTTGCAAGGGTTGGACCGAGCAGCCTCCGCGCTCCGTGGGGAAAAAACGAGCTTTTCTGCAATTTGCCAAGGGGTGCGGCGTCAGGCTGGGCTCAAGGTTGCCCTGTGCGGGCCGGGAGATGCGCGGTGCCCGTCACGCCGCTCCGGCGGTGGGAGGTTTTTTTTCCCTTCACGAAGACTTTTCCGATGGCTGAGTAGCAAATCTTGGGAAGCTACTCCCCAGGGAGGGTTAGTGCCGCTGGATGCACTCGCAAATACCGGGAGGATGGTTTTGATTATGTTATAGCAGAGCATAACGGAAGTTATTAATAGCAAACCCGTCTTGTCTAGAGGAGGCGGCAGTTGGGAGGCAAAGGCAGAACCGACGACTGGGAGCCAGATTCAGTTCCTGACTTCCCTTAAGGTCTTGGGGGATTTTTTTCTTGGCTTCATTTCACCTTCCCAGGCCTCAGTTTCTCCATCAGTAAGAAGAAACGCAAATGGTCACAGGCTTATTTTATATCGTGGCGGAGAGATAGAAACAGCCGGGTTGGGATGCTTTAGGAGCCCCCGTGTTCACGGTCAGTTCCCGTTCCTGCATCCGCAGGGTGTGGTGCCTTGGTACCTACTGATGTCAGCTGCTTGTTTCCCTCTCTTCTCTAAAAATGGAAGAGAAATGGGTAGGAAAAAAAAAAAAGGCTCTTCTGCTTTGTGGGGAAGAGCCAATACTGGTGCAGAAGGCTTTCCCTGAGGAGGTGATGCGATGCTGGTGGAAACTGGTGTTAACTGGGGTGTGAAGCGATGGGGAAATAGAAGGAGCGGGAGGCAAATTAGGTATAAAATCAGTTCCCGGGCAGCATGTGGTGAGGGCTGCTCGACACCGCGGGTTTCCTGCCGGGGAGTGCCGAGATCGCGGCGACTTTATTGCTTACGCAGCGATAAAAATCACTTCACCCAAGACGGTTTCGTCTCCCAACTGGTCTCTTGAGGGCAATGGGTGACGGTGTGTCCTGGGGGCTCTGGGGTGTGGTGCGGGAGATGGGTGTTGGCAAACTGAGAACGAGCAAGGAAAGTCTTCACGAGTCGGAGAGGAGCTTTATTTTGAGATAGGACGAGAAGAAATTCGTAACGAGGAAGATTTGGAGAACCCTTCCCAGGAGGGTGGTTGAACACGGGACCACCTTGGGAGGAGGCGCAGACCCTGCTCTCGCCTTGTCTTCACCCACCACCCCCGAGGCGCTTCCTCCCAGTCCGAAAAATCTTTTCCCAGCCCTGTGTTTCCATTTTCTCCAGCAAAATGGCCTGGAGGAAAATGCTCCCCCACCACAGACCCCCGACCCCCCCCTCGCGGGGTGCCTGCCTCCGCGGGATGCAGCCTCGGGAGTTTCCTCTCCTTCGCAGATGAGAAAACGGAAGCGAGTTTTTCGGCGGGGCGAGGGAGTTTAATGGCAAACAGCTGCGCTGAGACGAGACCCGGGGGGGGGGAAGGGGGGGCACGGGCTGCAGCCGGGGGTGGGAAACCACCGGCTGCAGTGGGACGGGTGCGGGCACCCGCGGGGCAACCGGCCAAGGAGAGCGGCGGCAGGGAACGCGCTCCTCACCCCTGTGCCGTCGGTTTTAAGCCGAGGATTCACGCTGATTTTAACACAAGGATTCCCATCGATTTTAAGCCAAGCGTTGCTAACAATTTTAAACCAAGGACTCCTCTCAATTTTAAGCCAAGGATTGCTGTCAATTCTAAGCCGAGGATTCCTATAGATTTTAAGGCAAGGATTCACATTGATGTTAAGCCAAGCATTCCTATTGATTTTAAGGCAAGGATTCCTATTGAATTGAAGGCAAGTATTGCCATCTGTATTAAGATGAGGATTCCTACCAAGTTTAAGCCAAGCATTGCTATAAATTTCAAGCCAAGGATTCCTATAGATTTTAAGGTAAGGACTGCCATTGATTTTAAGCCAAAGATTCCCATCGATTTTAAGGCCAGGATTTCCAAAAGCAGATTTTATTTTTTTTTCTGACTAAGAGGGGACCCAACTGAAGACCTTTTCAAGCACATCCCCAAAGGGTTTGCAGCCTCCGGGGGCTGGACGTGCTTTGCCGAAGGGGCTTTTCCCACCCGTGGGGAGATGCTTGGCAAAGGGTTGAGCACAGAGGAATGCCGAGCGACCCAGCAGGCAGGAAGCGAATCTCTCCAAACCCTCCTCTCGACCCACAGAAATAACATCAGAACTCAAAATCTGAACCCAAGCAGAAATCTGATCTCGGGGGGATGAATCCCACCGGGGCTGGAGCTGCCAGCTCGGCCGGGAGGCGCGTGGGGAGATGTTGAGCTGTGAAAGAGTTAAAATACTCTGGTTTTGAAGTGACGGGGAGGGAAGGGGCAAGGAAGGTTTACGAGGACGGTGGTGGCTTTTTATGAGGTGAGCGGATGGGGCTGCACAGACAAACTGCGTGGCTTGCAAGCCTGGAGTCTGAATTCAACGGGATTTGCTGGCTTGGGGCTGAGAACAGCTCCTCGTGGCCGGATGCCAAGACGTAAAACTTGACAAAACTTGGGAAAAATAATACCCGATACCTGCAGCGTGGAGGTGCCGCTGAGGGAGCTGGGTAAAACGCGCTCCAAGGTGATACAAGGGGGCGAACAAACCCTGTGCTCCAATCTCTGCCGAGCACCGCGGTGTCCAGCCTGAGCATCCCCGGCAGCGTCCTGCATCCCTGCGGGATGGCCCTCGGGTGCTGGCGACCACTGGGGAAACGCGGGCGCGGGTTCTGAGTTGCATTTCTGGCCGGAAAAAGAAAAAGCTCTGTTGTTTTGGTTTGCTTTTCCTTTTACGTTTGTTCTTACTCACTTTTCGTGCCTTGCAACACAAAAGCATCGCCCGAGGAGCAGCCAAGAAAAGCAGCCAAACCAACGTCTTTCCCGTCTCTGATGCCATGCTCCTTTCCCAAAACCTAATTCCTATTTTGCACAATCTCTTTACTTTTATGTCGTCTTTTTTTTTTTTTTTTTAAATTATTAAAGTTTACGTGCTGCAATCAAACCGTAAAAGGTCCCACAGCGAGGGAGCAGCTTGGGAGCGCGATGCCGAGGGAAAATGCAGCATGCGAGCCAAAAAATAATGGCTTTTCCAGAAAGGGGGACGGCAAAAGCGGCTCTTGCTCCTGGCGCTGTGTCCCGGGGATGCTCGGAGCATCTCGAAGCCCCGCCAGGCTGCGAGTCGGGGTCTCGCACCGCGGCCGGGGGTTTTGCGCTTGAGGACGAGGGTGCGAGTGAGCTCAGCGCCGTCCCCAGCTCTCGGATGCATCGCGTCATTTCCCAGCTTTAATCGGCGGAAGTGAAACCTGAAGGGAAATTAAAGAAACGCGGGCGGTAAATAAGACCCTTCCCTTAACAATAACTCGCGCCCGAGCAGATGATGTTAGCAGGATTCCTGCGGAAGTCGCCGGAGGGGACATTGTTTAGTGTTTTCCCTGCAGGAGACGAGGAGATGGATGAAGGAAACCTAAAAAATCCATTCCCCGGATTCCCGGGTGGCACCGGCTGCCGTGGGGCTCCCACCGCCCCCCAGGTGCCGGGAGGTGGGTGGGACGAGCCACCCGTCCCGCGGGACACCCTGGAGGAACGGAGGGGCCCTTCTCCCCACCCAGCGGGCTCTTCCCGCTGCCCCACGGGGTTTTCTGCTGGAGATACTGAAATAAAGGTTTCCTGCCCTCCCCTGCCCTGTGCTAAACAGGCGGCTGCTCCGTCCTGGCTGCTGCCGGCCGGGGCGTGCGGCTCTGCCGGGGCTGGGGCATCACCATGGGATGCTTCGAGATGAAGAAGAAAAGGCACTTTTAAACAGTAAATCTTCAAAAAGTAAAATACATTTAAGTAAAATAAAATAAAGCTAAATAAAATAAAGTAAAATAAAATAAAATAAAATAAAATAAAATAAAATAAAATAATAAAATAAAATAATAAAATAAAACAAAAGTAAAACAAAATAAACCAAGGCACAGTGCAATACAATACGGTTCCCGGTCTCGCCGGGGGTTGCCGGGGGCAGCAGCTCGCCCTTCCTCGGGGCATCGTCCCCCCTCGCAGCGCCCGGGGCGCTCAGTGTGGGTGACGCAGGAGGGATTTATAACCCCACGTTGTCCCACCCCCAGTTTTCGGCCGAGACCGGGGGCCCTTTCTGTCCCCAGCCGTGGGGAGCCGCAGGAGGTGATGCTGCGTTAACATTTTATAACGTTAAAATACCTTTTTTTCTCTGTTTAACAGCAATTTCTGAGGGCTGCTGTGCAGGGTACCGCAAGGCGTAACCTGATATAAATCCAAGACCTCGGTTGCTTACCCAGGAATTAGGAATTTTATTGTTTTTACGCCATCTCCCATTGCTATCGAGCATCCCCTCCCTCCCCCCCGTGCTTACGGCCTTCGGAGAAACCCGGCAGGAAGCAAAGCACGGGTTCGTTCCCCCGCGCTGCTGCCCGGGAAGGGGAAAAAGGGGATGGTGGAGCTCCTGGAGATGCTCCAGCCACCCGAACGGGGCACAGGACTGCAGCGCGGTGGCACTGGGTGGCGGTGACACGGCGGTGGCTGCTCCTGTTCGCTGGTAAACCACCAAAAATCAGCTTTCCGGGCAGTTTGTGCGTGACACCAGCTACGAGCAGCCGTGAAATTCGCTTTCGAGATTACAAAAGAATAAAATAAAATAAAATAAAAAAAAAAAATTCGGCTTAAAAACTCTCCCCCCAGGAGGCTATGAAATATCCGGAGGGAGTTTTCCCAGGGCTGGCGCTCAAATCCTATCGGAAAAGATTAGGCTGAAAAAAAGAGACGCTCCTGGCTTTTGCGAAGCTCCGGCAAGTTTGCAAACTATTCCTGGGGCGAATTCACAAGTTATTGGTGGAGGTTTGAGAGCGGCGGCCGACGGGGGGCCGTGCCCACCCGGCTCCCATCCCGCGGCTCTCGCGATTTTCCCTTTTCTCTTGGTTTTTAACTCATTTTGCAGGTGAAGGGGTTTGGCAGAGCGACGTTTCAGCGCCGCGCCGTCGTGGATCCGTCTGCAAGAGGAGGAGAGCGCTGATGTTGTTCACCCTCATTTCGCACTGGAGGAGGTGTGGAGCATTAAAAAAAAAGAGGTTTGGGTTTTTTTAGCTGTCTTGGGTGACACCGGGCGGGTGGCGCTGGGGACAGGGGGTGGCAAAAGGCGGTCCCTCTGTCTCAGAAAATGACATATCTTGTGCCTAACCCAGCCTTGCGCCCAATTTCGATGCTTTTCAAAGCGTTGTTTGCAGCACCAGCGCCGGCCAAAAGTGGTTTTTCTCAGCAGTGTGGTGGAGAGCTTTCCACCCCCCCGCCCCCCCCGTAAAACTGCGGAGGAAATTTTCAATCCGAGGGGTGTTGGGTTTTGACCAGAGCAGCGTTACCACGCTATAAACAAATGAATTTATTTTGCACCGGGGGTGGAGGAAGCGGTTTCTAGCACCCGGGCGAGCTGTGGGCGGCTGGGGGAGGCGGGAAGAGAGTGGGGGCGAAGGGGCTGCGAGGGGGGACCGGGGGGTGTCACCTCTGTCCAGGCGCCGTCGGCAGAGCAGGATGGTCAGATGGAGCAGGGAAAGGAGGGAGACGCAGGACAGCCCCAGCGCCAGCGGCCAGGAAGGGCATCCTTCTGCCGGGGGGGGAAGGAGAGTTAATAGAGGGGCGAGAATGTGGGTTTAGTCACGCTGGAGAGACGAGCGTCCCCCGAAATGGGGGGTCAGGGGTGAGCATCCCTCAAAATGGGGGGTCAGGGGTGGTTCTGGGGGGGTGACGTGCAGGTTTAAAGCTTTTCAGTGCGGGGGGAACCCCAGCGAGAGGATGGAAGGATCGAGGGATTTCCCGAATGTGTCTCGATGAGGGAGAACAGGGATGTTGGGATTCCCTAGACAAGGAAAGGCTGGAAGAATTGGGATGCAGGGGGTGGTTGGAGGCCAGGATCTGGGGGGGACACGACACGACTAATTACCCTCCCCAGCTCCTTTATGGATGCTGACGTTGTGGGTCCTGCCCGTGTCCCTCTGCAGGGCCGTGCATGCCGCAGCCCCGTCCCACCGCTCGGCCGGGACCCAGGTGATGCTCCAGGCGCTGAGGACACCGTCCTCGTCCATGGCCGCCGCCGTCACCGGTGTCACCTCCCCGCCGGGCTGCCAGAGCACGGTGTCCCAGCCCGGAGGGAGGTCGCGGAGGTGGCAGAGCAGGGGGATGCTGGCCGGGACCTCCCTGGGTTCTTCCACATCGACGGGCACCAGGATGGAGAGCTCGGGCTCGGTGGCATCTAAAGAGGGAAAATGAGTGGGGGGGGGGGACACAAACCTCCCTGGGGATGTCCCCAGCCACTGGGTGACCTGGTGGGCGCTCACTGGTGACGACGAGTCTGGTCCCATTCCCAAAGGAGAAGTAGAAGGTGGAGGAAATGGAGGAGCTGCAGTAATAAACCCCGGAGTCCTCCCTCTCCGCAGGGCTGATGGCGAGGGAAAAATCCCGCTGGCTTTTCCTCTTCCCCAAGTATCTTCCCTTTGGATGGGAGTCATTAGGGCTCTGGTAAATCCAGTGCAAACTGCCGTCCGGCTTCTCCTTGTACCAGTCGACACGGGTGCTGATGTCCACGACGTGACAGCTCAGCTCCGCCGTCCCCCCGGGGGGCACCCAGAGCTGCCCCGGGCTCTGCAGGAGCCGTCCCCTCTCTGCCGAGGCACCTCCTGCGTGGGGGGGGAAGCCTTGAGTCAGATTTTCTGCACTTCAGGTTCTCCAATATATTAATTAAATAAGTTTTGGTGCAAAAAAAACCCCAAACAACCAACCCACATCGGCAAATCCTGTCCAAGTTGGGGTATTTTTGGAGCGGGCACATACCTGGCAGGAGGAGCAGGAGGGTCCCCAGGAGCCCGTAGGACATGGTGGCCAAAGAACCGCTTGCCGGGGAGATTTTCTGTCGGTCCGGGGCGATTTTCTCTCCCTCCCAGACTGGTGGGCTGGGGATGCTCAGAGGAGGCACCCCAAGCTCTGGCCCTGCCCCAGCTGGGACGGGGGGGTCAGTCCCCAACATGTGTGTCCCCCCCCATGGGACTTTCCATCCTCAGGTGACGGAAATCGGGTGGAAACGGTGGCTTTGCCACCCGTCCCCGCCAACGGGACCCTTTTGGGCTGGGTTTAGTGCAGGGTGATGCCGGGGGGGGGGTGAAGGGTCCCGGGGACCAGCGAATCCTCCAGCCTGGGGGGTTATTTGGGGTTTGAGGGTCTGGCGGGGGCAGGAGAGGGGGAGTTTGGGGAGGAAACAGTGGAAGAGGTTTGGGGAGGGACCACGCGCCCTGGTCTCGCTCGCAAAATCCCATTTTAATTCAAGCCCCACGTTGCAGCGGGGGCTTTCCTCCCCCTGCCCGTCTCTCCCGCGAGCCCCGGGCTTCGTCATTCCCTGGTTTTTCTGCTCTTCCAGGCAAACGCTTTGCTCGCTCTTGGTCTTTGGGTGGGATTTCCCCAAGCTCCCGCGTGGGAGCCGCTGGGAATTGCCTCCGGAGCACGGCATCCACCTGCAGCAGGAGTCGATGACGTTAATTCAATATATATTCTGCATTCTGCTGCCCTTCTGCAGCAGGCGGGGGCTTTGCTCGAGCTGGAGACGGCCGCGGTCGGCCTCGCCGCTGTATTTTCTCACTTGGATGGAGTTTATTGACGACAAACACCTTCACCATCCCCCCCCCACCCCCCCCCCCCCGCCAGCAGTGGGGGTTTGTGATGTTTTTCGGCGCCGCTTTGGCCGAGGGCCCCGTGTGCCGAACCGCAGCAGGAAAGGCGGCAGCAGGGCTGGGGGGTGGGAAAAAAACAGCTTTGCAGTTTTTAGTCCCTTTGAGGGATATTTTTGAGGGGTCTGGGGGTGGCAGGGGGGGACGCTTTTAATCCAATGCTTCCAGGAATTGCCCCAAACCCGGCAGCAGCGATGGGATTGCTGTGGTTTCCAGGTGTTTGGGACGGAGCTGGGGTCAGCAGGGTGGACCCAGCGCTCGTCCGCTCCTGGCCAAGGCCATCTCCATCTCCCAGCATCCCCAAAATGCTTAACCCCCCCCAAGCCTGGTCCCAGGCAGCGCTGGGCTCGGGACCTGCAGCGTTTTGCCTCCGCAGATGATTTTCTCTCCATCTCGGAGGTTTGGGAGGGGGGTTCAGCATCCCTTCGGCTCAGAGCATCACCCGGGCGGGTTTATTCCCCCACGATGCTCAAAAAGAGCCCCCACGTTTTGCTCAGAGGCTTCAAAACAGGGGAGGGGGCAAAGGGGGGGCCCAGTGGCATCCCACCCCCGGCACCCTCTGCCAGGGATGCTCCGGCATGTGGCATGTCCCCGCCACGTCCCCGGTGACGAAGCCAGCAGGGTGGGGGGGTGTCACTGCCCGGGGGCTCTGTGGTTTTGGCAGCGGTGGCAGCTCTGCAGAAGGACTCGGCCCCAGGGAGGAGGTGGCCTCCCCATCGCAGTGCCGGCCACCCATGGCAGCCGGGGGCTCGCTGGCCACCACGGGGCTGCTGTGGCTCTGCCTGGGTGAGTCTCAGGGGCTGGGGAAGAGCAGCCAGGCCCTGCTTTGGGGAGGTTTCTGGGCTTTTTGGAGCAACTGGCTGCTGGTAGAGGGGGGGATGTTACGGTGGGGCTGGAGGGGAATGAGCCCCCGTTGGCCCCCACAGCCCCGGCAGCGCTGCTGAGGCTGCGCCAGCCCCAGCCCGTCCTGGTCGTGGAGCCCGAGAAGCTGGTGGAGATCATCTGTGAGGCCGACGAGAACATGGAGAGCAAAGCCAAGGTGTCCTGGTACCGGCACGGCAAGGACGGGCCCCGCCTGGTCGTGGGTTGCGAGGACGAGATGAGCGGGGGGTTCTTCTGCAAGTTTGGGGGGCACAAAGTCACCCTGCGCATCCCCCGCACCCGCCCCAACGACACCGGCCTCTACCTGTGTGCCTACCACAGACTCCGCAGCCTGGAATTCGGCAGCGGCACCGCGCTGCTGGTGGGAGGTAGGGCCCCCATGGTCCCCCCATGGTCCCCCCGTGGTCCCCATCTCCTGTTATCCCTCATGGTCCTGTCCTGACCCCCTCCAGCATCCTCCACCTGCTTCCACCACCTCTCTGTCCCCCTCCATCCCCATCCATCACCCCTCAGTCCATCTCCATCCCCTCCATCCCCCCTGTCCCCTCTGTCCCCCTCCACCCCTCTGTCCCCCTCCATCCCCTCCACCCCCTCCATCCCTCTCCATCCCTCTCCATCCCCTCTGTCCCCCTCCATCCCTCTCCATCCCCCTCCATCCCTCTCCATCCCTCTCCATCCCTCTCCATCCCCTCCATCCCTCTCCATCCCCCTCCATCCCTCTCCATCCCTCTCCATCCCTCTCCATCCCCTCCATCCCTCCCCATCCCTCTCCATCCCTCCCCATCCCCTCCATCCCTCCCCATCCCTCTCCATCCCCTCCATCCCCCTCCATCCCTCTCCATCCCTCCCCATCCCGTTCCATCCCCTCTGTCCCCCTCCATCCCCTCCATCCCACTCCATCCCCTCCATCCCTCCCCATCCCTCTCCATCCCTCCCCATCCCTCTCCATCCCTCCCCATCCCGTTCCATCCCCTCTGTCCCCCTCCATCCCCTCCATCCCACTCCATCCCCTCCATCCCTCCCCATCCCTCTCCATCCCTCTCCATCCCCTCCATCCCCCCCCCCCCCCAGACCCCGCTGCAGCCCCTCTCCTTGTTGCAGACAGCTGGAGGGAGCAGAGCTGGGTGCGGGTGCTGGCACCCCGTGGGGACCCCCGGGCCCCCCCCAGCCTGGTCTGTGCCGTGGGTGACACCCCCAGCCCCGTGCTCGTCTCCTGGCCGGGGGAGGCCGGGCGGGTGCTGGGGCTGAGGGGGGACGTGGGGCCCCTCATCAGCCCGGTGGGCATGACCCGGGGGGGCGGGGGGCTCTGCGAGGTGCGCTTCAATGCCTCAGGGCCCCTCGTCCGCAGGAGCGCGGAGCTGCGCAAGGCTGGGGGTGAGTTCGGGGGGGACCCCAGGGGACACCCAGCTGCGTCACCCGGGGGGAAACTGAGGCACTGGGGACGGATGGCTTGGTCCCAGGGCAGGGGATGGTGGGGGGATGTTGGGGGGGTCTGTGGGGGGATGGTGGGGGATGGTGGAGGGTGCTGGGGGTCTGGGGGGGTCTGGGAGGGATTGTGGAGAGTGTTAGAGGTCTGGGGGGTTCTGGGGGAGATGTTGGGGCCTTGGGGGGGATTGTGGAGGATGTTGGTGGTCTGTGGGTGTCTGTGGGGGGACGGTGGAGGATGGTGGGGGTCTGGAGGGGGATGCTGGGGGTCTGTGGGGGGACAGTGGGACAATCCAGCCCCTCTCCCCCAGGCAGCTGCGTGACCCCCAGCTCCTGGGCCCTGGCCGTGGCGCTGCTGGTGCTCAACCTCTGCCTCAGCATCCGCTGCCTCCGCCGTCCCACGGAGCGTGGTATGGGCAGGGGACTGTGCCACCACGTCCCCCGCTGTCCCCCACTGTCCTGTCCATCTCCCTCTGACCCCTCCATCCCCAGTCCCTCTCCTTCCCTCATCCCCCTCCATCCCCTCTGTCCCCCCCCATCCCCTCTGATCCCCTCTGTCCCCCCCAACCCCATGCTGGGGACACATGTCCCTGCTCTGTGTCCCCCCCCAGGTGACCAGCCTGAGACCCCGATGCCACCTGCGTCACAGGAGAATGAGGTGAGGCTGTGGGGTCCCTGGGTGCCCCCCGGCTGGGCTGGGGGGCTGGCAGGGAGGCAGCAGCAGGGGACAGTGGCAGATGGGAGGTTGGGGGTGCGAGGGTGGCTCTGACGCCATTGTCACCCACAGGGACAGCTGACGTTCACCCAGCTCACCTTCGCCACCCCGGCACAGCCCACACCGTGACCCACAGCCCGACGCGGTGACAGCCCCAACCCTGGAGCTTGTCCCTCTGTGTTCCCAGCCCCTGGGCATCACCCTGCGAACCCCCCGGCGGGTGCTGAGGCTGCTCCACCCGCTTTGCTCAAGAGGATGAAATAAAGAGCTTTGGACTTTGGCAGCATCCCAGGGTCACGGCACCGCGTGTCCCCAGCCCAGGGACTGTCCCTCAGGGGTCTGTACTGGGACCATCAGTGACATGGACAGTGGGATGGAGGCACAGGTGACACCAAGCTGTATGGTGCGGTGACACTCCCGAGGGATGGGGTGGCATCCAGAGGGACCTGGGCAGGCTGGAGAAGTGTCTCCGTGTGACCCTCATGGGGCTCAACCAGGGCAAGTGCAGGGTCCTGCCCTGGGGTGGGGGGAGCCCCCGGTGCCAGTCCAGGCTGGGGATGGAGGGATGGAGAGATGGAGAGATGGAGGGATGGAGGGATGGGGAGCAGCCCTGAGAGAAGGGCTTGGGGGTGCTGGGGGGGGAAATGCTGGCCATGGGCTGGCAACGTGCACTGGCAGCACAGAACCCCCCCCACAGCCTGGGCTGCATCCCCAGCAGCGTGGGCAGGGGGGCGAGGAGTGGGGGGGATTCTGCCCCTCTGCTGCGCTCTGGGAGACCCCCCTGCAGTGCTGCCTCCAGCTCCGGGGCCTCGGCACAGGAGAGACACGGAGCTGTCGGAGCGGGGCCGGAGGAGGCCCCGGAGATGCTGGGAGGGCTGGAGCCCCTCTGCTGTGGGGACAGGCTGAGAGAGCTGGGGGGGCTCAGCCTGGAGAAGAGAAGGCTCCGCGGAGACCCGCCGGCGCCGGGCCGGGGGGTTGTGGGGGCGGAGGGGCTCCCCCGGAGCATCCTCGCGGGACCGGTCCTACCCGCCACCCGCCGCCGCGCGGCCTCCCGCCCTGCAGGGGGCGCTGTGCCCTCTGCCCCGCCCCGCCCCGGCCCCGCCCCGCCGCCATGGGGGCCGCCGTCTTCTTCGGCTGCGCCGGTATCGCCTTCGGGCCGGCGCTCGCCCTCGTCCTGCTCACGGTGGCGGCGGAACCGCTGCGGGTCATCGTGCTGGTGGCGGGGTGAGCCCGGGGGGCGATGGGGAGCGTCGAGGGGGCAGTTGGGGTCAGGGAGCGCTGCGGGGGGCTGAGGGGGCGGCTCTGGGGCAGTTTTGGGGATCAGGGAGCGTCGAGGGGGGGCCGTTCTGGGGCCTGTCGGTGTCAGGGGGCACTGGGGAGGGTGAGGGGGGCAGCTGGGGGGGGCAGAGAGCATTGGGGGGGTCCGAAGGGGCGGTTGGGGGGGGTCGGGGAGCATCGAGGGGGGCCAGTTCTGAGGCAGATGGGGGGCAGAGAGCATCGAGGGGGTCCGAGGGGGCAGTCGGGGGGTCTAGGGCAGGGTGGGCAGCAGTGGGGGGGGCTGAGGGGGCAGTTGAGGGGAGTGATGGGGCAGCCAGGGTGGAGGTGGTCAAGGGGGCAGCTGGAGAAGTGTGTGGGGGGGTGTAATTTGGGGGTAGTTGAGGGGGCTGGGGGAGGGTTGGCATCTCAGAGAGGGTCTTTAGGGGGGGGCAGCGGACCCCGGGCAGGCCACGGGGGCATGTGGGGGGGACGAAGGGGGGATCTTGGGGCAAGTTGAGGAGGTCTGGGGCGGGCGACAGTGCCCCGGGGGGACAGCTGTGGGGGGTGTCTGGGGGCGGGCTGTGCCTGGGGGGTGCCCGGTCCGTCCCTGGGGTCCCAGCTCCTGCCCTGGCTGCCGACCTGGGGGATTCACTGCTTTAGAAGGAGCAAGATGTCGGCTCCGAGTGGCTGCGTCCCACCGCGCTCGGCTTCCCGAGGGCTCAGCCTTCCCCTCTTCCCTCCGAGCTGGCCACCGGAAAAAAAAAAAAAAGAGGATTTTGGCTTCTGAATCTGTTCTTCTTTTCAGCCACGTGCTGTCCTGCCGTGCCCTCCTCGTGTGGCAATGACCAGGAACGCCTGACCTGGAGCCTGGGCAACCCGAGCAAGCGGCTTGGCCCGTGTTTGCCGGGCGGTTGCGAGCCCCGCGGCCTGAGCTCGGTGTCCCTCTCTCCCCCAGGGCCTTCTTCTGGCTGGTCTCGCTGCTCCTGGCCTCTCTGATCTGGTTCGTGTCGGTCCATCTCAGCGACCGGGAGGACGCCAAGCTGCAGTACGGCCTCCTCGTCTTCGGGGCGGCCGTCTCCGTCCTGCTGCAGGAGGCGTTCCGATTCGCCTACTTCAAGCTGCTGAAGTAAGAGCCCGTGCCAGGGCGGCTCCGTGGGGCCGGTGGCGCGTTCTGGGAGCTGTGCTCGGGGGCCGACCTCTGCTTTTCGTCCGGAGAACCCCGCAAAGCGCCTTCCCTTGAAGGGAGCCATTGCTCCTCGCCCCCGGGCTTGTTTATAACCATCCCTCCCCCTCCCCGGCGTGAGGGGGTCCCCGTCCCTCGCCAGCCGCTCACGCTGCCTCTCCCGCCCGCGCAGGAAAGCGGATGAAGGCCTGGCGACCATCAGCGAGGACGGCCGGTCCCCCATCTCCCTCCGGCAGATGGCTTACGGTGAGCACGGGCCCGGGCAGGGCTCTCCCGGGGCTGTCCGGCAGCGGGATGCTCGGCTATCGCAGCCCGGCGGTGGCATCAATTAGCCCACCGGGCTACCGCAGCCTTCCCGGTTCTCTCTCCCGCTCTCCTGCCTTTCCCTGGACCCGCGTGCCGAGCCTGGGGCTGGCGGTGGAGGTGGCACGGCCGGGGTCGCTCAGGGCTGACTCTGCTCCCCCTCCGCAGTCTCGGGCCTGTCCTTCGGCATCATCAGCGGCGTCTTTTCCATCATTAACATCCTGGCGGACTCCATCGGGCCGGGCATCGTCGGGATCCACGGGGACTCGCCGTACTACTTCATCACCTCCGGTGAGGTCAGGGGCCGGCGCGGGACGTGGGAGGGGGGCTTGTGCGTGGCCCTTCAGCGTGGCGAGGAGGAGGAAGGTGGTGGCGAGGTCTGAGAGGGTTCCGTGTCGCTCTCTCTCCCCCCGCCAGCGTTCCTCACCATGGCCCTCGTCTTGCTCCACACCTTCTGGGGGGTGATCTTCTTCGACGCCTGCGAAAAGCGCCGCTACTGGTGCCTGGGGCTGGTGGTGGCCAGTCACCTCCTCACCTCGGGGCTGGTGAGTTTGAGCCAGGGCCGCCCGCGCCGGAAGCCGTCCCCAAAGCCGAGCTGTCACCAGACACCCCTCTGGGCACGGGGAGGGGGACGCCGGGACACCCCCTGCTGCTTCAGACCCCCCCGGCCCCCTGCCCCTGAGCTGTGGGGTGATCACAGCCCCCCGGGCAGCCTGTTGGGGAGCGCTGGGGGGAAGGAGAGTCGAGGAAGGGCCGGGGGTGGGATGGAGGATTATCCGCTGATCTCCTGGGGGGAAGTCGCCCGGCAGGGGTTTAAACCAGGCTTCCCGGAGCTCTGCTCCGCTCGGAGGCTCCCCGTTCCCCCCGCAGCTGTTTGGGGGGGGGGGGGCGGCTGGCAGGCGGTGACGTTCCTAAGGTGGCTTTTTCCGTCCCCCCCCCAGACATTCCTGAACCCCTGGTACGAGGCCAGCCTGGTCCCCATCTTCATCATCACCCTCTGCACGGGCCTCTGGGCCTTCGTCACCGCCGGGGGCTCCTTCCACAACGTCCTCAAGTGCCTCTCCTGTAAGGCAGGGCCGGGCATGGGGGGGCGGTGTGATGCGGGGCGGGGGGGGCACCACTGCAATGGGGGGGCTTTTCTTGGGGGGGGTCTCTGCCCCCTTTTAGGTGTTGGGAGAGGTTGGAAATGGGTGTTCGGAGCTCCTGGGAGGGGGGAAGAGGGGTCTCGCCTGTAACCGTCTCCCTTTTGTTGAACGGGGGCGGCGTCTCCTGGGTCCTGTGACCCCACAAACCGACCCCCCACACACACACCCCAAAACCAACCCTGCTCACCCCCTCCCTGCTTTCTGTCCCCCCCAGGCAAGCAGGAGGATGACAGCAGGGTGATGATGTACTCAGCACTGCAGGTGCCTTTCGAGGACTGAGCGGCAGCCGCGGCCCTGCCCGTGCCACCGCCGTGCCCAAGTGCCCTCCGCTCGGCGCCGGAAGGTGACGGCGACACCGTCTCCTCCGCGGTCTGTCCCTCCGGTGCTGCCGCCCGGCCCCTCGCCCTGGCAGAGGGGGCTCCGTGCCCCGTCCCGCTCCAGAGGGGACTGTGGGGCCCTCGTGGGCACCCCGATAGCCTCGTTAGCAGCTTCGTTAGACTTTTTTCCTTACACGGTATGGCTGGGGGGGGGGCAGGAGGGGGGGCCGGGTGCCCTGCGGTGTGGCCAGGCTTGCGGGGCTCAGGGCAGGACCCCCCCCATCCCTTGCATTTTCCCCCCGCCCTGCCCCAGCCGTCTCTGTTCCCCCTCGGCCTCCCCAGAGGCGGGGTGATGCTCTCGGAGTGGGGGGAGCCGGGATGGGGGTACTCTGCCCCACTCACCCCCTTTCTGCTCCCCCCAGGACCTGGCTGGGGGCCCTTGTTACCCGGCCGTGCACCAAGGCGGGATGGGGGGGGCGTGTAAATTATTTTTTTGATTCAGAGTAAAACCCTTTTAATAGATCAATGGGTACCACGGCGCTGAGGCGACTCCTGTGATGGGGACAGGGGGGAGGGGGGTCGCTCTCCCCCATCCTGCTCCGCTCCCCCCCATCCTGCTCCGCTCCCAGCCCCTGTCTGAGCTGCAGGGGGGGGCGGGAGGGGGGGCACCTGGGTATCCTGGTTTCTCGGAGGCTCACAGGATCCGGCCCTGTTCCCTCCCCAGCAAAGAGCAACCAGCGCCATGGGGTGGGGAGGGGGCTTTATTATCAGTGGGGCTGGGGCAGGAGCCGCCGCTGCCGTGGGGCTGAGCCCCAGCCGGCTCCTCTGGCGCGTGGGTGGGGGGCAGCGGGGGTCCCTCACAGCCACAGCCAGGTCCGGGGCAGGGGGGGTTCAAGGTCGGGGGCCGGCGTCCGAGGGGCCACGGCGGGAGGAGGCTTTGAACACGACGTCGTGGTCCTGCGCCCGCCTGGCTCTGCCGCGCGGGGGGAGAGGGGCTGTGGTGAGCGCGACCCTCACCGTGGGGGTCCGGGCCCTCAGACCCGGGGGGTTCCAGGCCCCCCTCTGTGTGTGTGTGGGGGGGTCCCTCCTTGGGGCGGGGGTTTCTCACCGCGTCCTCTTGGCCACGAAGTGGATGGCGAGGAAGAGGCCGAGGCAGCCGGCGACGGTGCCGAAGATGATGGCGACAATTTCACCTGCGTGACGCCACAGAGGGCTCAGGGGGGACCGGGGCGGGGGGGTGACACCCACACACACACCCCCCCTCCATCCCAGACCCCCCCCCAGCCAGGCCCTACCTGTCGAATACCCCTCGGTCCCTGCAAGAGAAGAGCCGGGGCTCAGCGCCGGAGCCTCGCAGCCAGACGGGGCTCTGGGAGCCATTTTGAGGGGGGGGGCACAGGGGGGGCCCTTCCCACTCACCCGTGGGGAAGGACGACAGCACCAGCCGCTGGTTGAGCTCCTGCGGCACCCGAAAATTATCCACCAGGGGCTGGGGCTCGGGCTCGTCCGCCTCCGTGGCGTAAAGGGTTCCCTGGAGCTGCTCCAGCTGAAATGGGGGGGGGGGGGAGGAGTGCTGGGGCTGCCCCCTCCCCGAAACCAGGGGGTTTTGCCCCGAAGTGGGTCCTACCTGGGCCAGGCTGATGCGGACGGGCTGCTGGAAGAGGGTCCAGAGGACGCCCTGGAAGCAGGGGGGGGTGGTGAGGGACCCGTTGTAGCGGTAGAAGAGGTCCAGGCGCGGGGGCAGCAGCTCCCGCACGCTGAAGGAGGGGATGGCCGTCGTCTGCCCTGCGGGGAGGGGGGCAGTTGGGGGGGCGCAGAGGGGGATTTTGGGGGTGTGTGTGTCCCCCCCCGCCCTCGCCACTGCGTGTTTCCCCTGCTGCCTCCCCGCTCACCGGCGTAGCGGATGCTCCCGAGGTGGCTCAGGATGTTGTCGTAGGCAGGGTGGGGGTCAGCACCCACCTGGGGGAGCGAAGGAGGGGGGTGTCAGGGCTGGGGAAGGGGGGGGGGGGGGGTTTGGTGGTGGTGGGGGGGGTTGTTTTGGGGTCCGCGTACCTCCAGCAGGACGCCGAGCACGGCCAGCCCTCCGGCGTGGTGCTGCGCCTGGCTGGCGTTGGCGTAACGCGCCGCGTCGAAGTGCACCACGTGCATCTGGGGCAGAGCAGGCCCACGGGGGGCAGCACAGGGACCCCCCCGCCCGACACCCCCAGCTGGTGTCCCCCCCCTCGCCCCCTTTCCCATGGCCCCATCCCAGCGCCTTCCCCGCTGTCTGGAGCCGCTGCCTGCACCCCCTCCCTGCTCCTCTCACCCGCTCCTGTCCTGGCTCCCACCCCCAGCCCTGTTCCCGCACCCGCTTTCCACCCGTTTCCCCTTCCTGCACCCATTTCCCACCCCCAGACCCATTTCCCACCCCATTCCCATGCTGTTTCCCACTCCCAGCTCCATTTCCCACGACATTTCCTGCACCCAGACCCATTTTCCACGCCGTTCCTGCACCATTCTCCACCCCCAGTGCCATTTCCCACCCCATTCCCATGCTGTTTCCCGCACCCAGCCCCGTTTCCCACCCCATTCCCGTGCTGTTTCCCACTCCCAGCCCCGTTTCCCACCCCCTTCCCGTGCTGTTTCCCACCCCCAGCCCCATTTCCCACCCCCTTCCCGTGCTGTTTCCCGCACCCAGACCCCTTCCCACACCCATTTCCCGCACCCAGCCCCATTTCCCACGCCAGTCCCGTGCTGTTTCCCACTCCCAGCCCCATTTCCCACCCCATTCCGGTGCCATTTCCCACCCCCAGCCCCATTTCCCACCCCATTCCCATGCTGTTTCCCGCACCCAGACCCCTTCCCACACCCATTTCCCACCCCCAGCCCCATTTCCCACGCCAGTCCCGTGCTGTTTCCCGCTCCCAGCCCTGTTTCCCACCCCATTCCAGTGCCATTTCCCACCCCCAGCCCCATTTCCCACCCCCTTCCCGCGCTGTTTCCCGCACCCAGACCCCTTCCCACACCCATTTCCCGCACCCAGCCCCATTTCCCACCCCCTTCCCGTGCTGTTTCCCGCACCCAGACCCCTTCCCACACCCATTTCCCGCACCCAGCCCCATTTCCCACGCCAGTCCCGTGCTGTTTCCCGCTCCCAGCTCCGTTCCCACCCCAATCCCACTCCATTTCCCACTCCCATCCCCTTTCCCAGGCCGGAGCCCCTTTGGGGCCCCGCGCTGGGGGTGGCCCCGTACCTCGGCGGGGGCGCGGTGCCCGTCCAGGAGGTGCTCGGCGCCGCCGGTGTGGCCGGGCCGGCCCCAGTGGAAATGGAGCTGGGCGGCGGCGAAGCCCCCGGGCAAGCCCTGGAGCCGCAGGGAGGGCGGCAGCACCAGCACCGCTGCGGGGGGGACGCTGAGCGGGGCCGTGCGTGTTGCACCCCCCCCCCCCCCCAAGGACCCCCCGGCTCCCGCTCACCGGTGTGGCCGTTGTTGGCGAGGGTGAAGGCCGGTGTCCCGGGGCGCTGGTAGCCCACGGGGTGGATGGGCGGCAGCGAAGGGTCCGGCTGCACCCACTGCCTCTGGATATCGATGGGCGACTGGGCCCGGCCCCCGCACGCCGGGTGGCCCTCGGGCCAGTGCTGCTGCCCATGGGGACCTGGGGGGACCCAGGCAGCCAGGTGGGCCCCCCCCCCCCCAACCTTGGGGACCCAGCGTGGCTCCGTGACCTGAAACGGCCTCCTTTCCCCCCAAACGAGGACACGGGTGACATTCCCAACCCAAAGCTCGTTAATCTTCTAGGGACATTTTTTCCGGCCGGGGGAGCGGGGACAAAGCTGACCCTGTGGAGGGGGGGGTGGGGGGCCCCGCGGGGTCCCCGTGGGCCGGCGGGATGGGGTTTAGCCGGGATTTGGCCGGGGCCAGATCCTAATTGGATTTGGCAACCAGAGCCTTATGTAAAGGGCACAATGGGAGCATTGGAGCGAGGGGGACCCAGGCGTCGGGGGGGGGCGGGGGGGCACGGGGGGCTGCACCCATCCGCCTCCCCCCATCTCAGGGGACGCAGGCATCCGGGGTGGGGGCACGGGGGGTGTCACCCACCCACCTCCTTCCTATTTAGGGGACCCGGGTGTCCAGGAGTGGGGTGGGGGGCTGTCACCCATCTGTCTCCCCCCATCTTGGGGGGCCCAGGCACCCGGGAGCAGGGTGGGGGGGTCCTGGGAGCCTGTCACCATCCAACCCCCTCCCATCTTAGGGGGCCCAAGGGTCCGGGGCAGGGGCCGTGGGGGGCTGCACCCATCTGGGGGGACCCAGGTGCCTGGGGGGGGGGGGGGGGGCTGCACCCACCGCCCCCCTCCCTTCTGGGGAGACCCAGGTGATGCCCCATCGGGGCGTGGGGTGGTGGATTTGGGGTGTGGGGGCAAGCGTGGGGTTCCCGGGGAGGGGGGGGGCACTCACCCTCATACGCCCAGTGGGGACCTGTGGGGGAGAACAGAGGTGTTGGGGGGGTCCCAGGGGGCCGGAGCTCAGGTGGGACCCCCCCCCCAGCCTCTCCCTGGTGGGGTCCCCGTGGGTGCTGGTGGCTGCACCCAAAGCGGGTCCCGCTGCCGGGGGCCGGGAATGGGGGTGAGCGGCTGCAGGAGGATGAGGGCACTCACCGGCGGGCAGGGCGGGGGCCAGGCCCCCCAGCAGCAGCAGGGCACGCAGCATGGCAGGGGGCAGGGGGGGCCGGGTGCCGCCAGCCGGGCCTTAAATACCCACCCGGGACGGGCCCCCCCGGGGAGGGATGGAGGGACCATCCCTGGGGCGTTGGGGCGTGGGGACGGGGGGCGCTGTGGGGCTGGGAGCTTGGGGTTTGTGGGGCTGGGGGGGGCCTTGGGGGGGGGGGGGGGCTGTGGGTGCTGTGGCGTGGGGGGCTTGGGGGGTCTGGGGACCTTCTGGGGTGCAGAGGGGGCTTGGGGGGGGGCTGGGGCCTTGTGGGGCGCTGGGGGGGTGTGGGGCTGGGGGGGTGTGGGGCTGGGAACTCTGGGGTTGTGGGGCTGGGGGCTCGGGGGGGGGGGCTGGGGGTGCTGGGGGGGGTTGGGGACCCTTTGGGGGGCCGGGGGGACCCGTGGGGCGGGGCCGGCCCCTGCACGAGCTCCCCGGCCCCGCCCCCTTCTGCAGCCCCGCCCCTTTCCCCACCCACTCCTCCGGCCCCGCCCCTCGTCACCACTCCCGCCCGCGCGCTGACGTCACCCCACGTGGGAGCCCACGCGCCCGCCCTCCGCTATTATGTAACGGCGCGCGGGCGAGGCCACGCCCCTGCCGCCCCCTCCCATTGGCCGCGCCCGCCGTGACGCGCGGCTGCGCCCGCCGCCCATTGGCGGCTCGCGGCGGGGCGGGGCGGGGCCAGCCGGGAGGGGGGGGCTCCTCGTGCCCCGGGGGCGCGGCGGGGGCGTGGCCCCGGCCCCCCTTTCCCCCAGCGCGCGGAGCCGCGTGACCCGCGGCCCCCGGCGCCCCCGCCGCCCGCCAGAGGGCGCTGCCCCGCGCCGCCACATGGAGGGGGCGTGGCCGCGGCCCCACCCTCCCGGCCAATCAGCGCGGGGTGGTCTCCGCATTGGGCAGCGCCGGCGGCGGCGCGGGCCAACCGGGGCGTGGGGGCGGGGCGGGGCGCGGAGGCTCCGCCCAGCTGCCGGGGGGCGACGGCCAATGGGCGCGCGGGGGGGCGGGGCCCAGCGGGAGGCACGTGCGGCCGCGCACGTGTCCGCGTGGGGCCGCCGCAGCCGGGGCGGAACCGGCGCCGGGAGCGGGACGGGGACCCCGGGACATCGCGACAGCGGGACCGGGACCCAGAGAGCGACACCGCCGCCGGAACAACGATACCGATACCGGGACCGGGACAGCGATACCGGCACCAGGACCGCGGTACTGGCACCGGAACGGGGACACCGGCACAGCCGCAGCTGCAGCCGGGAGCAGGTGGGAACGGGGGTGGCCGGGTTCCCGGTACCGGGAGGGGGAGGGTCCCCGGAAGGGTTTCGGGGGGTCCCAGTGTTAGGAGGGGGGGTGGGGGACGCGGGACCAGATAGGGGGGCCCGGTACTGGGTATGGGGGTCCCGGTGCTGGAGGGTCCCGGTGCTGGATGGGGGGGCTACCGGGGCTGGGGGCGAGGGGTCCCCACCCGGGGTGGGGGGTCCGGAGGGTGCTGGGGCCGGGTGGGGGTTGGTCGTGGGAGTCCCGGGGCTGGGGGTGGAGGGGTCCCGGTGCTGGGGAGTCCTGGGACTGGGTGGGGGGGTCCCCACCTTGGGTGGGGGGGTCCTGGTGCTGGGTGTATTCCTGCACCCCCCACCCCATACTGGGAGGTGCCACCGTGGGGGGGAGGGGGTGTGGACACCTCTGGGGGGGACACACAGCAGTTTCTCTATTTTCCATTTTTCCCCAATTTCCCCACTTTTTCCCTCTGTGTGTGTTTTTTTGTTTTTTTTTTTCCCCCCTCCCTCCCCCCAGGCGGCCTCGGCCAGGCAGCACCACAGGAGCTGAACCTGGGGAGAGACTCTTCCGGGGGGGCCCCCCCTGCCATGGAGCTCCCCCCAGCCCACACCTGCTCCTGTGGCTCCCCCACGTCCGGCCCGGGGGTTCCCCCCACTGGGACCCCCGCAAAATCTGAGCGGAGCCGCAAGCGGCCAGGGGGGCCGGAGAGATCACCCTCCGAATCGCCCCCGTCACCCCGTGGGGGGAAACGGCCCCGGAAAGGGGAAGGGGGGGACACGTCCCCCAGCGACGGCGATCGCCTCTTCGCCCAAAAAGTGAGTTTTTCAGCAGCAAAACGGAGGAGCATGCCCAAATTTGACTCACCCCAAATGCATCTCTGCCAGGCTCTGCCTCAGTTTTCCCACCTGAAACAGAAGGGAGGGGGGTGAGGAGGGGGATAAGCTGGGGGGGGAGCGTACATGACACCCCCTCCGTGGTCTGGATGCGGCCACCATCCTCCTCCTCCTCTTCCTCGCAGTGCCAGGAGCTGCGGGGCTTCATCCGGCCGCTGGCGGAGCTGCTGGAGGGGCTGAAGCAGGGGCGATACGACAAAGGTGGGTGCCCCCCCCCCCCCCCCCCCAAAAAAAGCCCTTCCCCCACCCCCCCAAAAACCCCCCTCCAAGGAGGATTCCCAAATTTTGGGGGTTTCCCAGGGCTGAGCAGCTTCCAGCAGAGCGTGGCCATGGACAGGATCCAGCGGATCATTGGGGTCCTGCAGAAACCCCAAATGGGGTGAGTTTCCCCCAAAAAATCCCTGGGGGGGGGGGTACACAAAGGGACACCCTCCCATGGGGTGTCCCCCCCCCACCGGAGTGACAGGTGCTCTCTGTCCCTGCAGTGCCCGGTACCTGGGGACGCTGCTGCAGGTCGAGGGGATGCTGCGGGTCTGGTTCCCCCACGTCGCCCCCAAACCCCCCCAGGATCCATCCCCCCCACCCTCCACTGCCCCCCTCCGCCGCCGCCCCCCTGCCGGTCCAGCCGGGGCTCCCCGCTGCCGCCGCCGCCGCCCTGGGGACAGCCCCCGCTCCACGGGGACGTCACATCGGGGGTGCCAGACCGGGACCCCTGCGTCCCCCCCGGTGCCGGATGCCTGACCCCCCCCCCGGCTGGGGGGGGGTCTCTCC
This sequence comes from Sterna hirundo, assembly GCA_009819605.1. Lineage (NCBI taxonomy): Eukaryota > Metazoa > Chordata > Aves > Charadriiformes > Laridae > Sterna > Sterna hirundo. The sequence goes on along the minus strand of CM020458.1, from coordinate 3,268,538 downwards.
TGGATTTGCCTTTTTTGACTTTTTTTTGTAAAAAACGGTGGACAGTTTTACCTGCAGGTGCGGCCGTCATGGGGGGGGGGACCCCGAGCTCCCCCCAGGCACCCCCAAACCCCCGGAGGGGTCGTGCCTTTGCCGGAGCGGTGTCCCCTCCCCAAGGGGGTAGTCGTGCCTCGGTGGCGGGAGGGGATGGGGGGGGGAAGACAGGGTGGGGGGCTGGCCCCCCCACTAGGCCTGTGCCTTCCCCCTGCAGGGCGTTTTGGGGGGGCTTCCCCCACCCCCCCAAATGGAAGCAATAAACGCCGTGGGAGCAGCCAGGGCCACCCAGTGCCATTGTCCTCTGTCTCCGGGGGGGTCCCTCGTCCCCGGGTGGGGGTCGGGGTGGCGGTGGGACCTCCCTGTGCCCCCCATGGGGCCTCCCCCCCCCCGCCCGCACTGTGGGGCAGGGCCAGGGCCAGGCCCAGAGCCCCCCAGCAGGCCCCCCAGCCCCCCACCGGCCCTGCTGTCCCTGCCCCCCGCCCTGACCCGCATCCTAGCCCTGACCTTTGACCCTGTGACCTGCCCCCTAAAAGCCTGACCCCTGTCCCCGTGCCCCACAGCCCGCCCCCGCAGCTCAGGCCACGCCTCCGGCGCATAAACCACGCCCCCGAGGCCCCGCCCCCCGAGCGCCACCCTGCGTCCAGCCGCCTGACCCCGCCAAGCCCCGCCCCCCCGCCGGAAGCCACTTCCGCTTCCGGGGGCGGTGAGTGGAGCGGCCGCGGCTCCGCCGGGGGGTCCCGCCGCCACCGGGGGGGGTTGAGGGGTGGGAAATGGGACGGGGGTGGTTCTGCCGGGGCCTCTAGCGGCGGGGGTGGGGGGGGGGCCGACGGGGTCCGCTCGGGAGGGTCAGGGCCTAACCGGGTCGTTCCGTGAGGGGCGGGGGGGGCATTACTGGGCCCGTAGGGGGGACTCAGGCTCCGCCGCGGGGCAGGGGGGCCCCGCCGCGTTCCCGGGCGGGGTGCGGGGTTCGGGGCTGCTCCGGGACACCCGTCCCGTCCCGTCCCTCGTCCTGCAGCAGAGCGGCGGCCGTCGGCAATGGCGAACCACCTCCGCTTCCTGGGCCGCACCGTCATGGTCCAGAACGGCAACGTGGAGGCGGCCTACGGCGCGCTCAACCGGTGAGGGGCCGGGGGACGGCTGGGGATGTCGAGGGTGGTGACCCCGGGGGGCTCGGGGGTTCCTGGGGGGTCCCGGGACAGCTGGGGGGGTACAGGAGGGTCCCGCGGGGGCAATTGGGGGGTCCCTGGGAGGGCCGGGGGGGGTCGCTGGGAGGGCTCTGGGTCTCGGCAAGGTCCTAATGAGGACCTAAGGATTGTGGTAATTAAAGCGAGTGTAACTGGTTCTTGTCTGGGGTCCTCCTGCTGCCCCCCCAGTGGTGCATCCCTGTGGGCTTCTTGTACTGCGAATTGGGTTCTAAACGTACATTTTAGGGCTTTTCTCTACGCTTGAGCGGGGGCGGGGGGGGTGGTGGGGTGGTGTGAGGTGAGAGTCATGGGGCACTTTTCCCTCCTGCTCTGTGTCCTGACGCATCTCCTTGGATGCGGATTTAATTAAATTAAAATGAATTAAAACCCAAATGAGCACAAACCCAGGCAGGGCCGGGGCAGCGGTGTCACCTGGGGGGGGTTGGCAGGTCGGGGGCTGGTGATGGGGCGGCAGAGGAGGAGATCCTGTCACTGTGCTGAGACCCGCTGTGCCCACTGTTGTTTTGTCACGGCTTAACGAAGGTCCGAGGGCGATCGTTCCCCTCCTCGTTATCCTCAGCCTGTGGCAGGATGAAAAAAGTAATCAGAAACGTACGAGCTCCATTCAAGAGTTAAAAATACAGAAGTGAGGCACAGTTTTACCTAAATCTCTGGGGTTTTGACCCGCTGCCGGCTCATTTGCAGGAGGAGATGCGCGGGGGGTGGGTGCGGTGGGTCTCACCCTGTTTTTTCCCACCCCCCCCAAGGATCCTCTCGCAGGACGGGCTGGTGGAGGTGGTGCGGCGGCGGCGGTACTACGAGAAGCCGTGCCGGCGGCGGCAGCGCCTGGCCTACGAGGCATGCCGGCGGGTCTACAACGCCGAGATGGGGCGGAAGATCGCCTTCCTGGCGCGGGGCAGCCGCCAGGACCCCTGGCTGGGCTGCTAGGGGGGGCGAGCCGCGCCCCCTCCTCAATAAAGGCCCCTCCCCTTACCGCTGTGTTAATTTGGTTGTGGTTCATTACGGCTGACGAGGCGGGACGGGCCTCGCTGCCCGCGGGCACGTGGTGGGGGGCGGCGGGGGGCGGGGTCTTTCGGCGGTCACGTGGTGCTGGCGCTCCCCGCCCCTTTCCCGCACGCCCCGCCTGCGTGCTGTTCGCGCCGTCCTCCTCCTTCCCGGCAGCCCCTGCGCCAAGGGGCGCGCAGGCGCCGCGCCGACGTTTCCGTTTCCGCCCCGACGTGCCGTCGCCGTTAGGGCCGTTGCCGTCAGGGCCGCCGACCGGGCCGGGGCCTACCGGGGCCGCGCCCCGCCGCGCCCGCTCCGGTGAGGGAAGGGGCCGCCTCTGAGGGCGGGGAGGGCGCCGGGCGGGGGACGAGGCGGCGGAGCGGAGGGGAGGGGGGGGGCACCGGGGAGGCCGCGCCTGAGGCCTTCCCCGCTGAGGCCGCGCCGAGGGGTCCCGGGACGGGGCCCTGCTCCGGTGCCGGCGGGGGGAGGTGGTCGGACGCAGCTGCCGGCGGTAGCGACGGGACGCTAGGGCTGTGCGGGAGGCGAGCGGCCCCCGCGGGTACCGGCTGTGGCGGGGCCGGGGGTCTCCTGCGCCGAGCGGGAGCCGTTCGGCGGGGACCGGGCGTCCTTGGCGGGCGGCGGCGGCCTCTCGGCGGGAATTCCGACCCCGGGCCGGCGAGTTTGGGGCGGCGAAGCTGAATTCTTCTTTTTCCTCCCTGAAGGAAGCAGTTTGTCCGGCCGCGGGAGTACCGGCTTCAGTTTCTCACCGTTCTGGGAAGTAACATAGGAAAGCCGGTTAGTGCCTTATATATATATATTTAATATGTCGCTTAGGTGGTGTTTCCCCACCGGGTTCCCGGGAGTCCCCGCAGCCCGAGGGTGCTGGGAGCACCGGCGCTGATGAAAACGTTCCCTACAGACACTGACCGGCCTCTTTGCTCTCCCCGTATTCCGAGTGAAACGCCGTTAAACCTGTTGCTTTCCTCTGTCGGTCTGATAAGGTCACAGGAGTTGAAAATTAGTAATTTTTAAAAATTAGAGTTTAAAAGAAGCTCTAATTATGTAAGTTCTGCATTTAATAGCATACGTGCGTAAAGTTATTGTTGTGTCAGTGTAGTAATTAATTATTTTCACTCGCCTTGAATCTCTGGCTTTGTCCTGAAGCGTTACGTACTGCAAAGTCAGAAGTTATAGGTGAAATTCTGTAATAATGTTCTTTTGGGCTGTATTTGATGCTGCTTTTTAATTATCTCTGAGAAACCAGCTGTCAAAAGTACAAGGCCATGGTGATTTTCAGGTTTTTGGCCACAGAGAGGTGTGAACTCTCCAGAGGGAGCGCAGGCCCCCTCCTCGCTGCTTAAAACCAGCAGATTTACTTCTGGCTGCCGTTCACGGATCCTAAACGGGGAAAGTGCTTCGTTAGAACTCACGCCCCGGCTCTTAATTCTCAGCTTTAGGGATGTGAAACATATTTCATTGGTTTTCTGTTAAAATAGAGCCATGTTAAGGCTCTGCAGGCCTTTTTGCGTGGGGAAGAAATGCCGAGGCCAAACATATTTCCTTAAGAAGATTTTCTTCTGTTTCCAGATAAAGGAGACTTGCTTTCCAAATCAGATTAGGGCCCGGGCGCGTAATTAAACGTTATTGCATCTGCAGCCTGTGACTGACAGTGTGAGAACTGCTAATGATTAATGGGGAGAGATTGTTTTTTGCCTTGAAAAATCTGTAATTTCGTCTTCGACAACAACAGCCGCTGGTTTAAGCAGCAGACACAGAGGCAACCAGGCATGTGCTGAAACTTTAAGTATCGGTGAAGTGGAAAGTGATCAAAGTAGTTCATGAACCTCAAGGATAGAGGCTAATTAAGGGTGAGCAGATACATGTGAGGTTTTTCTGTATTGGTTTGAAGTGTTATTTGTCTCGCATTTTGCAAGGCAGTTGTCTGTCATCTGTGAGGGAAGGCTGGTGGGATGTAGGAGGTTCAGGGCTTTCCCTGCAGGGTGATCTGCGAGTACGATTTCCCTTCACAGGGCCTGATGCTGCGTGTTGTCTAATTTAGATTAGATATTAGGAAGAAATTGTTTGCTGTGAGGGGGGTGAGCCCCTGGCCCAGGTTGCCCAGAGAAGCTGTGGTTGCCCCATCCCTGGAGGGGTTCAAGGCCAGGTTGGACGGGGCTTGGAGCAGCCTGGGCTGGTGGGAGGTGTCCCTGCCCAGGGCAGGGGAGGAACGAGATGAGCTTTAAGGTCCCTTCCAACCCAAACCATTCCATGATAATGACAATCTGATACTTTTGTTTTACTAGTCCGTGGTTTTCTTGGCTCTTGTCTTTATAGGTGCAAGCAAAATAATTCATTTCGGCTCCTGGCAAAGATGTCGCTCTCCAAAAGGGAATTGGATGAGCTGAAACCATGGATCGAGAAGACAGTGAAGCGAGTCCTGGGGTTCTCGGAGCCCACCGTGGTCACGGCGGCGCTGAACTGCGTTGGGAAGGGCATGGACAAAAAGAAAGCAGCTGGTACGTCCCAAGGGCTCCGACCCTGACCCTGCAGGTCTTCATGCAGCTGGTCAGACCCCTTGACAGAGAAAATAGGTGCACGCAAAGCCTCAGATCCCTTTGAAATAGCCTCAAATCGTATTTAAGCTCACTCCCTCTGTTCCTGGAAGACCAACCTAATGCTGGGCTGCGTGGTGGGTTGTGGTTTTGTTGCTGGTGGTGGCTGGCAGTGTCTGGGGGGCAAATGCTGTCCTCGCAGGGGTGGAATCTGGTTTGTGTTGAGCTGCTTTTGTAAAACAAACGAAACCCCACAAAGCTGGAAGCTCTTGAGTGTACATGGGGGTGATTCTGTCTCGGCCTCGATGAGGCAGTGGCGAGTGCGTGCAAATCCATGCAGACAGGTGAGACACAATAAAAAGTCTTGGAATATGTTACAAAAAAAGCAGAAGTAAAAAACGATTTTAAGAGCTCTTGTTCTAAAGGAATTGAAAATGATGATTTAACACATGGTGCTTTTTTTTGACTGTTAGAGCCCTAATTTTTTTCTGGTTTAGGCCTGAACTCCCTTAATCTTACAGAGTTTAAAGCTCCTCACAACAGGATGTGCAGATCCCAGGGGTCTCCGGAGCTCAGCTCGCAGCTCCCACTGCATTTGTTGGGTTGAATCACCTTTAAATAGGTGTTTTACGGCTCTGCAGAAGTCTCTGCTAATTCTCCATTCTCCCGCTTATCCCACACAGTGAATTCTGAATTTACACAACTCCTTTTCTTTTCCAGACCACCTCAAACCCTTTCTCGATGATTCCACCCTGCGATTTGTGGACAAGCTCTTTGAGGCGGTGGAGGAAGGCCGAAGCTCCAGGCACTCCAAATCCAACAGCGACCGGAACCGGAAGCGAGAGCTGAAGGTGATTATTGATTAGTGATTGCTTTTTTTCTGTGGTTTGGTGGCCATGGAGGCAGCACAGGTACTCTGCCACACTTTCCTCTTCCAGAGAGGTACATCTCGTAATGCTTAAAGTTCAAGAGAAAAGACCCTTTTCCATGATGAAGTGTGTGAGCCTTTACCTTTCGGTTCTCTTTGCCTTCAGATGAGGTAGCACCATGCTCTCCTTGGTGGGAAACCTGGGCTTTTGGTTTCTTTAACAATCTCCACTACGATTGTGCAGCAGAGTAACTTCACAGGGCTCCATCTCTCCGTTTTCTTTCCTACTCTTTACCACTGCATTGGCAGTGCTGTGTTTTCACTGGGAGCCTGGGCTTGGTGCTCCCAGCAGCTTCCCCTTGCTCTTCCTTGCCCAGACGTGCTGCGTTTCATTCTGTCAGTGAGTGAGTGAGGCTCTGTGGTGGGTGATCCGGTGGGTTCTCATTCTCTTTTTCACATCTGTAACGAACAGAGGGTGATTTTTGACAACTCCTGTCGGAGCACAAGGTGAATTTCAGCAGGGATTTAATAGCTCTCTGGTGTTTCTCCCATCTAACGCTTGTGTGGGATGGTGGAAGTCTCATGCATCCAAACCTGTTTTCACTTCCTTTCTTCTCTTGAAGACTTTACTCACCATCTTCTGGAATTGCATTTTTTCCATCACTCGCATACCGAGTTTAAAAGGGGCTACTCTCCATGCTGCTCCCTGCTTACAAAGTAAGTTTCCTTTCACTTTTTCTGAGGTTCCTATTTTATGGCAATCTATGTTTCTCTGTGACAGTTTTAGTCAGTGCTTAATCTCAGTTAGCTAGAATACTCCTGTTCAGGATTTGAATCTCTTCAGGTGTGTTGGGAGACAGCTGCCATCACTCCCGATTTTCTGTTAGAAACTTGCTGAGGCTTTAACTGGTGCCAGGGAAGGGTTGCCTCCAGGTCTGGCTACGTTCACCGGTTAACGAATGGTGTGTTAAAACAGCTTCCCCCCTGCAGAGCCGGTGCAACCCAATTTACTGATCTGGAGAGGTTTGGGTTCATGTGTCCCAGCCCCCTGTGAGCGGCGGTAGCTTAAAAGGACTTCAGTCTTCTGCAGCTTTCTTGGTCACAACAGAAGTGCCAATAAGCATCTTTCAAGTATTTCCGTGCTGCTGTTCCGCTTTAATTTGGGTATTGGGCTGGCACAGCTGTGCACTGTGCCAAGCTGCCACGGGGCCATTAGAAAGCAAGGTTTTGGGTAGGCTGGTGGATCCCAGCTGCTCCCCTCTTGTTTTTGACCTCCTGGGGAGATAGCAGAGAGATAGAGACGTCATCAGTACCATCGCTGCTTCGTGGTGGCAGGATCGCCAGCTGCAGCCTGGCGGGGTGACTCCTGCAGCCCTGTGGCACAGCTAACACGCTAACGTGGATCCCGCCTCTCTTCGCAAGTTGAATTCAAATTGTGCCCGCTTTTGGGCTGTCTTGTCCTCTCATCTTCCTCGTGGCCATGGCCAGTGCGCTGCAGGACATGGGGAGGGAGCAGCAGCCGTGCTGGCAGAGCAGAGCAGAGATGGGGCTGGGTGTGGAGTAGGTGATTCTTCTCCAGTGAAGCGTCTGCTGGGGTGTCTCACATGAGTGCAGATGGTTAATGGTGTTCTCAGCTTCCCAGCTAACCCGAAAGCAGGGCTGGGAAGCGGCAGAGCAGACCTATCCTCTTCTCTTGGCTCCTGGCACTGGGACAGGCATCTCGCCTGCCAAATCGTCAATGCCGCTCTCTGGAATTACCTTTCTTGGAGGTCCTCCATCAAGATCTAGATCTGTCCTGACCCTGCTGTAACACGAGATGCTCTAGAGAGGTTGTCAGATCATGGCTGCACTTACCGACTGGCTTCCTCTCCCACCCCAGCGCAGCTTTTAGAGTTGAATTTATGCTTGCACACTTAGATCTTCTAGCAGCAAGCAGTGGATTAATTCAGAATGCTGCTTACTGGTCACGTTAGCTGTC